>LPNX010495005.1:0-55374 GCA_001517045.1 Pseudotsuga menziesii | reverse complement strand
AGAGTCTAGCTTGTATGAAGATTCCCCACTACCTTTTATTGGATATTGGTAGTCATCTCCTAGTTTCACCTTGTGAGGTGATTCATGTTCTGACATTCTTAAAAAAGATTCCTTGAATCCCGTCATATGTTTGGAAGCCCCACTTTCTATAAGCCAATCATCACTACCATGAGTAATGTTACCTATGAGAGCGGAGATTAGAACATATTCATACTCGCTTGAAGAATCTTCACTTTCATATCTGGATCTCTTCTTGGATGGTTCATCATCCTCTACAGCATGAGCATGGTGTCTTCTTTTGTTGCTCTTCTTCTTATGAGATTGGTTCTTGCTCTTAGGACAATCTTTTGCAAAGTGTCCTATCTCATCACATGTATAACATCTTAATCTAGATAGATCCCTTTTAGGATGAGAGCTCTTACCTTTGGAGTAATGATGTTTTCTTCTTTCCTTCTTGGAGTGAACTGTGAGGGCTTGATCTTCACTACCCATCTTTTCTTCTCGAGCTGCTATCCAAGCTTCTTCTTAAGAGCATTCTTCCCATAGTCTGCTGAATTTGACTAACTTCTTCCTAGCATAGATTCCTTGGATGAAAGCATCCCATGACCTAGGAAGGCCATTCAAAGTAGTCATCACAATCTCTGCATTTTCCACTTCTTCATCAACAGCTTCTAGTTGTTCCTTGATCTGAGAAACCCTTGTGAAGTATGACTGGATAGTTTGTGCATTTTGAATCTTCACATTCTTCAGTTGGTTCCTCAGGGTCATCTTCCGATTGATGTTCTTTCCTTCAAACAATTTGGTTAGGGAATCAAACATAGCTTTAGGTGTCTTAAGAGAGGACACCTGTGGAATAAGGTGATCCTTAATAGAATCAGCAATGATCCTCTTTGCCATAACCATCTTCTTCTTATGTAAGGCCTTTGCCTCATCTCCCTCTGGAACTGGAACCTCCTCATGAATGTAGGAGTCTAAATCATTCTCTTCCAGGACCAGGGAGATCCTATACTTCCAAGCTTGGAAGTTATCAGCTCCCTCAAGCTTTTCATCAAGCTTGGTATGATGAGACATCTTTAAATGAGAACCTAAAATAGAAATACAAATATTTTTGATCTTACCAGGTTCAAGATGTCGGATTTGAAACTTGAGCTGAAATCCTGTAGAGCTGGTTCAGGAGCAAATTAGGGTTTTTCTTTTTCGGAGTTCTGTCCACCCAAATGCCTTGAAATTTGTCCCTAACTTCGATTTTGGGGAGGATATCAATACAGGCCTGGGCTCACTGAAAAATTCCTCTTCTGTAAAAAACCCTAATTTCCGACCCCAGTGACAGGTCCAAAACTGAAAAACCTCAGAATTGGATTCTGTTTCGACAGAAAGATGTGCCCTAAGGAGGAGAGTTGTTCCACCTTACTTTTGCTGAAAATCTATGGAGGAAGGTCCACAAACTAGGAAGCCCTAGTTCCCGCAGTTGCACAGTGTCTTCTTCTCAGGTTAGCTCTGATACCATGTTAGTTTTTCAACATTAAGCTAGCATTATGTTAGGATATTTACTAAGAGAATAGAAAGTACAACAATATAACATAAGCACATCACAAGAGACAAGAGACACAAATTTTTTTCCCGGGGAAACCATAAAGGAGAAAACCCCGCAGCTTCCTCTGAGATAGAATTAGCACCAAAACAGTAAAAGCCCCAAAGCAGTAGTCTTCTTCTTCTGTCTAGTCCCAGTATTTCCTTCCTCACTAATGCACCACACTTGAGTGAGTGAATGATGTGTGTTACAAGTGATAAATAGAGAGGCTCTCACTCTCTATTTATATTCTTCCATTCACTTGAAGTGCACTCAATCATGTTGGCCTAACTTAACAATTACTTACTAGAGCCTACATCTCTATGAGTGTATAATAACCCTAGTGCCCCGAAATTGTGGGGACTTTAACAATGACTTGACATGACTTGTTTACATTATTGATCCTCCCGATCGGAACATCGGGGCATGACAACATGACTCAAATACATAATAGAAACATCCCAGAATAAACATCGGGTTACAATACATAAGATACATAAATGAATACATTCCGAAGTTACATATACATCAACACTTGAATCTCTTCTACAACCTGCAAAGCTAGGTATGCACCTTCTTCTTATTCCTCTTCTGAATCTGAGTAGGGCAGGTTCAAAATGTTCTCATTGTGTGTTGTAATTTCCTGGCCCTTTTCACTGGAATCCAAGTTTCTTTTGACCTTCTTGGATTTGGAAGAGGAAGGAGGTTGTTCTGCTGCTGCTGGGGATATAGCCCTTCTCTTCCTTTTCCCACTTCTTGGTGTGCTGGAATTTTTAGCAGGAGACTTCCCCTTTTCTTCTGGTTGAAGGCCTGTTTCAAAACCATTCCAAAATAAGAAATAAGGCCATGCCATATTCCTCCTTTTCAACAATTCTTGCATCATAAGTTGGATAAGGCCATGATGAGACAGTCTACCAGCAATCTTGGTTGGTTGGGCCTTCACCTGGTGTGTCATCTTTTCCAAACTCCTGTGTAAGTAAAGAGGCAAATTCAGTGGGCTTCTCCCTATGAAGTGGTTCATCAAGTTAAAATTGTAAATCATAACTCTATTATATCTCCCTTCACATGTTATGTAGACCACAATGGCCTTCAGCAGTTGTTGCCATTTCTCTTCCAGCTAGGAGGATGGTACACTTTTCTTCTACACCACCTCCCTATGCTCAGGCTTCAGGTAAGATATGAACTCTACATATTTTGGTATGGTGGTCTTAAACCACTTCTCTCTTGTGCTAGGAAGTTCAGTCACTTCAATAATTAGGGTTTCATCTATCATGAATTCTTCTTTACCTATGACTGCCTTGGAGCCATCGAAGGAGAGGGAAAATGCCTCAACCACCTGCTGGTGTGAACCTTGAATCTTCTCACAAAACCTATAGCAGCCAGCATCCTTAAAAAATTGACAGACCTCTAGATATGCCTCTAGGTAGGTGATGTCTCCCAACTCTTGCCTAAGAGTAGGTCCTCCCTTCTTCATCTTGCTGAATGCCACTCCTGGGTACCTGCAACAATAAATTCAAGCTCTATATGATAGTGTTTTAGCAGGCTACTTCTCAGAGATGGATTTTTGGTGGAGAGAAATGCCAAAATCAAGGGTGGGGTGTACTGAAGATTTGGCATTGATTATGAGGGCTTTCAGCTTCATGATTGATGCTTATGTCAGAGGGTGATGGCTCTTGTTTGATCTTTTCGAGACCCCTACCCAGCAATTATGTTAAAATCAACCCTGGATACTAATTGGGCTTTACTGCAGTTCTGTGGACAGATGGAGGGAGAAAGAGGGTTTCATCACATAAGTCCCTATCAGTTTCAAATAATGACCTCTTTACTCATTTCCTCATGGAGTTATGCAACCCCCTGTCTTTTCGGTGGTTTGCACACCCTTTAATGATCGTTGCTTTTGCTGATGGGCTCTGATTTGATAGATTTATAACCGTTTCCATCTTTTACCTTTTCGATGGTTAACAGCCTTCAGGAATTTGTATGCTAGCCGCCAAAAAGATGGCTTTCGGTGGCTAATGAAATGATATCCCTTTCTCCCAAGCCATCGAAACCGTTTTCCCAATGTCGCGGTGAAAATCAGCTTTCGACGGATAGTGGCCTCACTGAAAATCCCTTTTAACCACCAAAAACCCGTCCTTTCAGTGGCTAATGAAACGTCATAGCTTTCGCCTAAGCCACTGAAACCGCTTTTTCCCCAATGCCTTTTTGCCTGCTTTCGATGGTTAACGCCCTTTTTGAACTGTTCACTAAGCTATCGAAAGCAACACTTTTCGGTGGCTAATGAGATGTCTGAAGTCTCGCCTAAGCCACTGAAAGTGCTTTCACCATTTACTCGCTTGGGCCCGCTTTCAGTGGTTAACCTTTATCCTGCGTTAAACTGTTAGCTGCCGACACAAAGCCTTTCGGCTAATGAGCTGTTAAGAACCCCACCTAAGCCACCGAAAGCTATAACTTCCATTTTTTCAACCATAGCAAAACCAGAGACCTTCAATTTGTTAGTCATCTTGGAATTTTTCATTACATGACTCAAATTCTTCATACTATCAAAATAAATTTATTTTGGGAGATAACAGGACCTATACAAACCGCTTTTGCACTAACTAGGTCATGAGCTTGGGAATATAATGCCCAGGCGACTGAGGCAAGATTCAAGGTGTGGTGGCAAGCACCATCAGCAAAACCATAGAAGGACATATGATCTGCAAAATCAAAACATGGGATAAACAACATTGGACAAGAACTCAAAATCATATTTAAAATAACAAAACCACACTTAAAAGTCAAGTATCACATATATACAAGGAACTAATGCAAAAGATATCTTAAGCATGGTAGCTTTTCAGGTACAACCCATTGTGAGGTTGCCCGAAAGGTATCCCATCATAATCAACAAGCTCATAGGCCCCTTTTTCTAAGACTTTACTTACGATATAGGGACAATACCACATTGATTATAGCTTCCCCTTCCCAAGTTTATCGTGTTTCTGATCATAGGTCAAAACCAGATCTCCTTCATTGAAAACATGAGGCTGAACTGATTTATCATATTGAGCCTTGATCTATTTTTTGTGTGACTCATTAGCCAAGGCGACATCTAATCGAGTCTCATCAAGGTTCGTCAGATAAATAAAACGTTCTTCTTCGATAGAAGTAATGGGTAGAATCTCAACAACAAGTTTGAGTGATGGGATTTCACACTCAATAGGTAGGACAACTTCCATTCCGTAGACTAATTGAAAAGGCATAAAACCAGTCATTGTTTTAACCGAAGTTCTATAATCCCAAAGTGTGGAAAATAGAGTTAAATGCCAATTGGATTTATGATCTCCAACCATCCTACGAAGCATAGTCTTCAGGAACTTGTTAATGGCTTCAACCTGGCCATTATCTTATGGATAGTAAGGGGTTGATTTTTCATGAAGACAACCCAACTTGGCACTCAGCTCAACCATCATCTGATTATGGAAATGAGATCCATGATCAATTACTATGGCTTGCAAAACTCCAAACTTAACGATGACGTGATTGAATAAGAAGAGGGCGGAACACTTACCATCCTCTACCTATGTAGGCATTGCCTCGACCCATTTCTTGAAATAATCCATAGCTACAATAATGTAACCATGCTTACAATGCATAAAGTCAATCCCCCATTTGACGAAAGGGCCAATGACAATGATGAGGTGTGATGGAGCAGGGTGGTTGCAATTTTTGGGATAAAATAGCTGACGGGGTAGGAATTTTGTAACCGCTTCATGCAATATTTAAAGATTGAGGGCCAAAAGTACCCAACGTGAAGAATTTTCTAAGTTGTAGCCATCCCAGAAATATGACCGCCGCATGCTCCAAAGTGGCAATCGTTCATGACTTGTTTAGCCTCGTCATGAGTAAGACATCATCGAAGAATATATTCAATACCATGCCGGTATAGGGCATTATTAAGAATGAGATAGTGCTTAGTGTGGTGGTAAATGTGCCGGTGACTGTCACGAGATAGATTGGGATGAAATCTTTGAGTTTGGAGATATATGATCAAATCTCCATACCACGAATTATTCGTGCTTATCAGGAACAAGAATTCATCCGAAAACGAATCATTGGGCTCAGTTCCCATGAGAGCATGGGGAAGGTCACACATCAACTCCGCAAAGACCAAGGAATTATTGGATGTGGTCTTAGCGAATTCAAGATCAAATTCCTGTAGGATAACAATCCAACGAGAATATTCCCCCCAGAGTACTTGACGGGTAAGAATATAGTACATAGGGTTTTGATCTACAAGCACGATAGTGGTGCGAAGTAAGATGTAATGACAGAAATGTTGCACAGTGATGACTGTAGCCAAAGCTAGCTTCTCCACATGTGAGTAATGGGTTTCAAAGTCAAGAAGACTCTTATTGATATAGTAGATCACATGTTCTTAGTCGTTTGAATCTTCTTGCACTAAAACCATGCCAATGGTAGTAGTGGAGGCGAAAATGTAGAGCATAAAATATTTTGAATAATTCGAAGGGTGCAACACAGGTGAGTGTGTTATAACATGTTTCAAATTATCAAGATCTCTTTGAGCCTGATCATCCCAAAGAAAGGGAGTGTTATTTTTCAAGAGACACATATATCCATGTGTTTTCTCTGCGAAATTGCATATGAAACAACGAAGAAATTTTTCCTTCCCTTGCAAACTTTAGAGTTCAGTGATGCATATCGAAGGTGGTAACGCCACGATAGAAGCAATTTTTAAGGGATCAATTTGAATCCCATCCTTGGAAACAACAAAACCAAGTAAGCGTCCAGTCTCAACACAAAAAATCACACTTGTGTGGATTAAGCCGAATATGGTAATGACAACATCAAAGGAAAATGTGCCTAAGATGCCTTGAATGATCTTCTCGCTGCTTTGAATGAGCAGGTAGTTCATCTAGATATGGTTCCACCATCTGTTTTATATAATGAAAAACATAAGACATGGCTCATTGGAAAGTAGCTCCAACGTTCTTCAAACCAAAAAGCAATTTGTGATAAGCAAAGGTTCCCCACGAGAAAATGAATGTCATTTTATGATGGTCAACATGCAATATCTCAATCTGATTATAGCCGAAAAATCCATCCATAAAAGAAAAAATGACACTTCCAACACAGTTGTCAATGATATGATCAATATGCAACGTAGGAAAGTTGAGATCAAGCCCCGAAAATTGATACAAACCCTAATAGTGCCTTATTTCTTGGAGATGGGAACAATATTATATACCCACTCGGTTAAAGGCACGGGGTAGATAAAACCAATTTTTAAAATCTTTTCAACCTCAGCTTTAATTGATGCAACTTTTCTTAGGTGGACTTGGTGAAGTTTTTTCCTAACGGGTTTCGTAGTTGGGTAGGTCTTGATCTCATGTATGACAATAGATGGATCAATCCTAAGCATTTCTTCATAGCCCAGGAAAAAACATCACAAAATTCCTTAAAAATAGCATAGTATTCTTCAATTTCCATTGCCAAACAATTCTGGCCTATGTGAACATGTTCGGCAACACCTGGATTCATCGATATGTCGATGGGAATCATTTTAGTGATGTTACATAAATTCCCTTCAGAATCAACACCTTATAACAATACAACCATTTATGGATATTCTACAATATCATAACTGATCAGAGAAACAAAATTTGAATCTACCGAATTGGCATTAGGAAGAAATGAAGATCGATGATGAGAATATTCCCATAAGGATTCATCCAGACTCATAACCTCCATAATAGACTCATCCGATGGAAAATTATGTGAGAGATCATCTAAAGTTAGGAGAGGGGAATCTAGACAATAGGGCAAATGGCAAGGATATGATGCTACCAAATGATGATCATCTATGTAAGCATCAGAAATGGATTGAATGGCATCATACAGGGCTTCTTGTGGACTCAGAAAAGGCAGTTCAACAATCTCTTTCCCTTTAGACATGCTCACATTCGTGGATGATATCGTGTTTACCGTGGCAATATATGTATTAGGAGGGGCAACATTGGATGGAAAAACTCCCATGAGTGATGAATCTTTCAAAATCCCAACCCCTACAAACAGATAGGGAGGAGGTGACTGCCCTAACATTGGAACATTATTTGCCGTGGTAGCATAAATATCGGGAGAATAGTAATCAAGTTGATCTATGGTCACAATTTTCCTTTGATGCGGGAATTGGAGTGTGCGAAAAATTGACGATGCTACGACTGTCAAATCATGGAAAAAATTCCTTCCTAATAATACATTGTAATCTAAAGGAGTATTGACCACTTCTACCTAAATAAAAACAGTTTTCCCCCCAGCTCGATGGATAACGCTAGTAGTAGACCATGAGGTTGAAAAACTCATCCGTCGAAATATTTAAAAGTGGTTGGTGACTTACTAAACTCAGGAGAACTGATGGCTCTTTGACAATACATCGATAAGACCGAGGTGGAAGCTTCTTCATCCAATATAGTTCGATGGACTTTCCTACCCACCACTCTAGTCACAATTTGAAAAGCGAGTTGATGGGATATCCTCAATTTATAATTCTCCACATTAAAAGTGATCATGGTGGAATTCTTAGGATCGAAGGCCCCTACGGCTAACAACAAATTCTTCCACTGTGCAGGACAACTTTGAAGTACCTCCACCGTGGACATAGCGCAAGGCGCTTGAGCTAAATCTTCAAAAACATTGTAAAATTGAGCAGCTCAAGCACTAGGAATGAATTTTTTTTTACGAATTGTACTCTTAGGAGGAAGCAAGATTGTGTCAAAACTAGGTTTCTTAATAATGAGAGGACAATTGGAAGGAGGTGGAGGAGAAGGTTTGATAGGAGGAGTCTTCTCGGGAGAAGAACCCTCATATTTGTTCTCAGGCATTTTATCATATGTCTGACTTCTAGTAGTCAATGAAACTATCTTGGCGGACATCATTCTAATGTCTTCAGTAGAGGATGAGGGATCATGCAAATATGTATGGTCAATCAATTGTTGTTGGGATGGAAAGGGGTCAGTTAACACTGCTGGTGTGGGGTTACTTTTCATAAACTTATTAATCTCTTCACGATGAGGACACTCCTTTGTGAAGTGGTCATATCCACACTACAAATAAGGATACTTAGCCTTCCTTTTAGGTTTGGTATCATTCTTTAGATTTGTTGTTTTGGTACTTGAAATGTTGTTCTATATACCAGCAATACATGGAAGAACCGCACGATCCCTAGGATGTAATGCAGGAGAAAACGATAGCTCATACGTTTAAAGACGTTGGAACACGTCTCTAACCTATCACACCTTTCTATAATGTTTAACCTAATACTAGCATTTGATTTTATCTTTTTCCATTAAGTGAATGCATGAGGTGAGTACTGAAAAGTAAAACCATGCAAAATGCTTGTGCAAATCTTTTTTTTTCACTTTTCGCAAATTGCCCTACTTAAGAAAGAGATAGAGGTTCGGTTCTTACTTATTGAAAATGAATAAATCCAAAGCAAACAAATATGGAACTATATTTTCAAACCTATTGCAAGCACATCATGAATTCAAAAGAAAAAATTTTGAAAAGGAAAATGACAAGATCTCTTTTTGAAAGAAAGACTATGATGACTACTCAAAACACCATATTTTCCAAACTTCTTCAAAATGAAAATAAGATGAAAACAACACACTTTTTCTTTTTGTTTGAGAGGAAGAATATCTAAGAAGCAAACATAATGTAAACGCCTGAAAGTCTATAAGACTAATCAAGTCTTTAGCAACCCATACCTAAGCTTAACCTAGAACTTTTCTCTCAATTTTCCAAAATAAAAAATTAAAACAATCTTAAATTACACTATGAAGAAAGTAAAAGGAACTCTACTTTCTTTGAAGTAGACTAAGTAACGTTCAAAGATCTGAATACACACTTTCTTTTCAAATTTTTTCTTCAATCAAAGATAAAAAAATACAAGAATCTCATAAGCCAATCAAACTACTTCTTGAAGGTCTAAGCCAATCAAGCCTAACACAATTCCATATTTCGATTTACAAATGAAACTATCAGAGTTCAAGAAATCGGAAAAACAAAATACAAATGCCAAATTTTAAAATCTCGTTGGGATTAAAAACCCTACCTGGCACCACTATTTGATAGCAAAGTATAGAGCATTACTGATCCAACACCATCTTTTGCCAACATGAACAGAGCAGTGGCACCACTCTATGTCCACTGGATTAATGCGGTGCGCTGCCTATTACCTCTGATAAAGGTGTGGTGATCGCTCTTACAACACTGCTCGGGTGCGGTGGCGCTTGTGGATATCAAAATAAGAGACAAGGCGAAAAAAATATGTTAATGTTCAATAACGGGCATCAAATGACAATTATCAACAAGAAAATGAAGCATATAAGCTAGACCAGGACAGATCTAAGTAGTTCTAATCAATTTTAAATGAAATCTAGCTAATCAACTAGTAGATATGATCAATTAAGAAATTGAAGTTCAAAGCAAGGCAAGAACCAAGAATAAATAGAAGTTCTAATATGAATCCCTAGTATGGTCGCTAGTTTTGTTATCGGAAATACTCACCTTCTGCAGACAGAAGATGTTTCCCTAGCCTGAAACACTCAAAGCTGGAACAAACGAGTCACAACAACTAAAATTACTTTCCCTAAGATCAAATAGATGCTTGGAATAAACTCTTTTACCTGTCATAGACTGTAATATGATAGATTTTGGAGTGTTTGATCTCCACTCGGTATCCTACAAAAAACACACAACAAAGGACACACAATATTAAAGTACCAAATTCAATATACGATCTTATGCTGATAAATAAGGAGTTCACCAATGAAAGAAGTGATTCATACATAATATCATTCATGGGAAAGGAACTTTTATTTGCATAAATGAAACAGAGAGAGAAATCGCAACCAAATCTGTAGTGTTGAGAAGTATCTTCTCAAGTAAACCTTGCCTCTAAAGCTTCAAACTTGTCTACAATATGCTCACTCTCCTTGGATAGATTTGGCCAGAGTTTTGATGCTGTAACATAATATTCCTCCTTTTCTGATCCGGATTTATGTGTGAAAAAATGAAATAACATTTACATAATCATAAACACATACATTTTGAAAAGACAACAAAGATACAATAAACACATATTCTATTAAATGTCGAAAATAGAACAGACTATAATACATTGGTAAAATGGTGGTAGCTATCTCTGAGAAGAGTTGTGGCTGCTATGCTCATCTGTGCCAAGATGAATAAAAAATGAGTCCAAAGGGACCTATTTACAATATGGACAAGGGCGAGCGCCCCAAAAGTCCAAAACATAACCCTAGAAGATGAACCATCGTAAATTTTGTGGCCCCAAGGCGGTAAGTTGAACAATCAACTTCCTGGGGTCATAACTTTTGCATATGATCTACGATTTGGGTGTTCAGTAGCTCATTGAAAAGGTCAACCAGCCAACTGAATGCCGATGGACACTATTTGGCCCCCGAATCGCTAAAAAACGTTGTTTAGGGCCTCAAAACGGCCCCAAAAGTTTGCGACCCGAAAAATCGTAGAAAAATAACTTGGAAACTGCCACAATGGACAATTGTTTTGAGCCAGTAGAATAGGTAGGTGGACACGGATCTCCATCTAGATCAATCCTCCCTCCTTATGAAGCAATGGTCTCCATTGCGTCGAATCCCGTATCATATCTCGAACTGTGTGTTGAGTTGATCTCTTGGTGCGACATTTCTTGAAGTGAAGAGATTGCTTTTCTTTGGCATCCTGAGAGGGTAGTAATTTCTATGTGGATGATTTTTTTTGGGAGGAGCACCTTGAATGCGTGTCCTTGCATCGTAGAGTTACTCAGATGGATGAGGAAACAATGACTTTGTTTTCTTCTTATGTTTGATGAGCAGAGATACCTTGTGTTGAGGGTGTAGAGGTAATCTGATGTTCTCATTCAGACACAATTGTGAAGAGGAATAATTTTATGATGTGGGAGCTTATCTTCTTCCCTTGAGAGACTGTGTTAGGTGCAACTGTCTCTGGTATCCGATAGAGTTTTCCTCCCAAAGTAACAATGACACTACGAGGCTGTGACTCATATATAACATGACGCTTCCACATATATGGTTGTCCTAAAAGAACATCACAGACTTCAAGTGGGGCCACATCACAGAATACCTCTTCTTTGAAAGGCTTGATGCCATATGGTAGGAGGCATTGTTGAGTAATGCAGATGAATCATACTTGGCTTGGCCAATCAATGTTATAGGGTTGAGGGTGTGGTGTCGAAAGCTCCAATCTCTTGACGACTTCTGCTAAGATCAAGTTATTTTGGCTGTCATTATCAACAACTAAATGTAGTGGGATTCCCTTCACCCACATCTATGAGTGGAAGAGGCACTTCTCTGCCTCTAACTCTTCAGGATCCTCTAGTTGAATCTGTGCGGTAGCAACAGTGGCAATGGGGTCTGCATCAATGATATTATTCCCATTGTCTGCGGCTGTGGCATTGGGTTCAGAATCAAAATCATGATTTGATTCTGAAGATTTGATCTTGGCCACCAATAACTGCTTTGAGCGACATTCATCAGCGTTGTGCCAAGGGATTTTATGAAATTCACACCACTTACCGGTGTCTTTCTTTGTCTTTCCATCCCCCTTCTTTGCTTGTGGTGGAGACTGGTTGTCCTTTCCTTTTCTTATGTTCTGTGAGCTAGGGTTTTCCTTGCCTTTCTTATGCGGTGGATTCACAGGTCTAGAGTCTCTCTTGTTCTTTTGTCGAAACTTCTCCTTGAGTTTGACAACATACTGCTATGCAGATCCAAGTGAAGAGATGTCGAGGAATTCCATCTCATTTTGGATGTATCGACGTAGGCCATTGCAATATTTTAGTATCAGGTGCTACTCTGAGTCCTTGAAACCCAGCTTTGTGCGCAAGGTATGAAAGTTGTTGGTGTACTCCGACACTATCTGGTCCCTTTCTTGGCGCAGAATGGTCCATTTTGTGTATTGGTCATCATAGTTCCCCATAGGGTAATACTGTTCCCTGAAGGCATATATGAAAGAGTCCCAAGTGGGATTTGTCTTGAACATTCCAGACTCGTCTAATGAGTTTTGCTCCCAATAAGTACCCCACCAATTTTGGACATGGGGGATTGCCTTCAGGAGAGCAAAAGTGATATTTTCCCTATCAGAGAAATTGTGGATAGAGAAATACCATTCTAGAACATTCAACTAATTATCTAGGGCATCTACATCGATATGGCCTTCAAATAAAGGAATATCAAAGTTAACTTGTACCTTGAAGGGAGTTGCATCCTCGAACCGACTGCTCATTGAAGATGCACTTGTCGATGTCGGTTTTTGTAGAAGGATTTGGGCAAAACTATCCATCATCTCGTTCCTCTGTCGCGCGAAGTCCTCCTCAAGCAACGATTTGATAGGATCTCCTGCTCCGTCGTCTCTCTTTTCTTCTGCCATGGGAGGTTGTTTGGGATGGCGAGAGTGATCAAGTGAAACTAGTTCGAGACCAAACTCCCTATACCCAGACCTCGTCGGGGACATGTGCCGATAAACAATCAAAGAGCAGATTGCTCTGATACCACTCATCCGTATTTATTTGTGAATGAAATGAAATACCATTTACATAATCATAAACACATACATTTTTCAAAGAAAATAGAGATACAATAAACACATATTCTATTAAATGGCGGAAATAAAACAGACTATAATACAATCGCTAGAATGGTGGTAGCTATCTCTAAGAAGAGATTTGGATGCTACGCTCATTTGTGCCTAGTTGAATACAAAATGAGGCTAAAGGGGCCTATTTACAATAAGGACAAGGGTGAGCACCCCAAAAGTCCAAAACAAAACCCTAGAAGATGAACCATCATAAATTTTGCGGCCCCAAGGTGGCAAGTTGAACAGTCAACTTCCCGGGGTCATAACTTTTGCATACGATCTCTGATTTGGGAATTCGATAGCTCATTGGAAAGGTCCATCTAAGGTTTACAACTTTGGACTGGCCAAATGCATGTTGATAGAAACCAATTGGCCCTTGAATCTCCAAAAAATGTCGTTTAGGGCCTCAAAACGACCTCGAAAGTTTGGGACCCGAAAAACTGTAGAAAAATAAGTAGGAAATTGCCACAATGGACAATTGTTTTGAGCTAGTAGAATAGGTGTGTGGCCACCGATCTCCATCTGGATCATCTTCCCCATGGGGGGTGAGCCAATACTTATAGCCATGGGAAGATAGAGTAGGTTATGGATCTCATGGGTGAGGTGGAGGGAAGATCCTACAAGGATGGATCTCGAGCCTAGGTGGTCTAGAAGTCTAGGGATGAGGTTGCCACGAAGCCAAGATTCAAGAAGCCTCTCGAATCCAAGCTTTGAGAAGCCTCTCGAAGTTTCCTTTTTAACCTTTAGAACTCGAGCACCGCTCTTTGTCCACTGAGATAGAGCGTTACCCAAGGAGCACCGCTCATTGTACGAAGGTAAGTGGCGGTGGCACCGCTTATTGTTCACAAAAAACATCTGTTACGCATAGAGGTAACACACATTGACCACAAGGAAAGTGCGGTGGTGGCCAAAGGCATGGAATCACTGATCTTGACCCATTTTCAACTTCACAACTTGAAGAATTGAGGCAAATACTGATATTTGGTTCTCATTATACGACGATGACGAGAAATGTGTGTAACAATCATCCTCTTGTCACAACTATGTTTGTTTCCTCTAAATTATTTATTTTTCTATTTTATCACTTTTCCACTATTTATAATTCATTGTATTTCATATATAAAATGCTTTAGTATACCTTTCCAAAATTTATTAATTAATTCCTTTTATCATCATCATTTGCTTAACATTTGATAACCTAATTATTATCTTAACATTATATCATATCATAACATGAATTTTATCTATTTTCCTTTTAATACATAAAAACAATCTATGTATTCTTTCTCTCTTCTTACAATTCTTTTAAAAATAAAGAACTACTTGAAATATCTTTTTTTTTCTTGAATATGTGCACTATTTAAAACTTGTGTGTAGTTTTTAATTTATATAATTTTAATTTAATTTATTTTTATGTTCATTTACACTTCTCTTTCCTTTAGTTTTATTATTATATTTAATCTTATTTTAAAAAAAAAAAATTAAATTAGTTTTCTTCACTACTTTTGTAACGGCTATTTCATTCCTCTAACTTTATTTAATTAACCATTTTCATCCACTTGAAACAGTGAAACTCCACAAGGATCAACATAATGTTGTATGAATTCAAAGACACAAAGGTATGCACTATAGGTCCATTTTCACCAGTGGCTAACATTGATGACAAATGTAGGGTTTGGCATGAAAGACTAGGCAATCTGATCTACAAAAGTAAGCAAATGGTGGCTAAATGAAATATGGACGGTGTACCTAGGGTTATACCTGATGAAGGAGCGTGCAAGGGGTATGCTTGGCAAGCATCCCAAAGAAATATTTTAGAAAGGCGAGGCTTGGAGGGTGAAAGCAAAGTTGGAGATTGTATGTGTTGATCTTTGTATAGTGAATAATCCATCCCTAGTTGTTGCAAGGTATGTTTTGACATTTATTGATGTTTTCTCTATATATACTTGTATATATCATTTAAAGAACAAGAATATGATATTTGAAAATTTTAAAGAAATTGGTGAATTACTGAAAACATAATGTGGAATACTTAGAAAATTTTGAGATCTAATCTTAGAGGAGAATATCTGAAGTTGCTTGACTCGTAATGGTATCTCATGAAAAATCTCAATGTCATATACCCTCAATAAAATAGATTTGTAGAAAGGACTTAATTGATATGGATAGATGTTTTCTTAAATCAAAAGCATGCCATATAACTTCTAGGTAGAAGACATGACTTGCTCAAATAAATAGAGTTCAAAATAGAGTAGTGTGGTATGTTATCCCTATTTAAAAATGGAGTGGTGGGAAACCTTCTACTGGACATTTAAGGACCTTTGGCAGTCTTGTATGGGCACATATACTTTTTAACAAGTGAAAGAAACCTACTCATACAATTATGCTTGTATCATGATTGGGTGTTTTGAAGATTTGTAGGCTTATTAGTTATATGATCCAATCAATCAAGAAGTGGTATGTTGACAAGATGTTACATTTTCTGAAAATATGTTAGAAGTAAGCCTCTTTGGATACTTGATAACTTCTATTTTATTAAAAAACTTGAGATTTCAACTTAGGATCCTTCACATCTTTGATATCAACTCCAAATTTGATCTCCAAACCTAAATATGTTCATAGTTGATCATCGACTAATAGTATGGATGAATCTATTCATCCATAATGCATTGTGGGACTCAAAAGATAATTGTTGTCCTAAATGGGTAACAAAGTCTGTTAATGTTGATAGAGTAGACATAAGGAATACAACACGCTAAACGAGAACTAGAAGTTTGAAACAATGAGATAATGTTGCACATATGATGTGTGTGTTGGAGATATGATCATGTTCCATATGTAGATGCACATAATTGACTTGAATGGGAAACCGACATGACTAAAGAAGACATCTTATTGACAAAGATTAATACATGGGTTCTAATTCTTTATCTTGAAGATAAAAAACATTATCAAATGTAAGTCGGTTTGATAAGACCAAATTTGATTATGATGGAGCTATCAAGAAACATAAGGATTCACTTGTGGCAAATTCTTTTCTCAACCCTTGTAGAACACATGAGTGAGACCTCCACTTAAGAGTAAATGTCAAGATCCAATGGTGATGTTATGCGCAATAATGACTCCAAGGTGATGTAGCTACATAAGGAAAGTCCACACCGCTCCATTATGAGCCTCCACATACTCCATCTATCCTCTAAAGCAAAGTACTCCACTTGTTCAATTGCCCAACTGCATCCTTGAGCTATATCCAATCCTCTGAATAGAAAACTAAATTTCCACATACCAACTAGCGATTGAATCTCTCCTCCATGATGCAAGATGATCCACATCCATTGAAATGTTCTCTCCAAGTAAGTGGCTCCTCCATGGGGCCTCAATGGAGGGAATCCACAAATTATCATAAAATATCGAATTCATAAGGGAAGAAAGCCAAGGAAACACCATCTTGAGTTCAAGCATCCACTGAGAAAGCTATCTCAACTATGCATACCATCATTGACCATATCTCATGCTACAATCCATCTTAGGCCATTTAGGGGCTAGTCATACTCCATGTACCCCAATTCTCATGTTGCACCCCCAAACATCGTGTAAACACTTTCAGAGTAACCTTAATGTCTAACATGTGAAACTACAATTAATGCTTGAACTTCATGTTCAAATTGTCCTTATGGAGGGGGTGTTGATATAATGACACCATTTGATCATCTAAATGTCTTGAAGGGGGGATTTTAAAAGATGATGTTGGGGACATGTCGCCCAAACTTATGGATATAATTGAATTATCTATTGAACTTAGTCTATGGATTGACTAGACTACTTGGAGAAAATGATGAATTTGGTTGAATATATGTCAAAGGTTTGACTTAGTTGACTAACTAAAGGGGTCCTAATTAAATAAGAAGAGATCACCCTAAAGATGAAAACCCTACTTATGTTTAATTTATGGAACATTATAATCAAACGGGGCTATCGTGGTGATCACATTTGACCCAATAAACTATATTTTATGGTGATTTGGCAAATCTTCAAGTATAAATAGACTAGGTCATGGATGAGTGAAATATATAGATAAAACGTGAAAAGTATGATGTTTCTAAACATTGTGTATATAAGTTTAATGGTGAATACTAGTGTTTAATCGACACCTTTAGAGAACACGTATTCTTGCCTAAACAATATTACTCTTGCCAATCTTTGGCGTATCGCCTATGTTTCAACACCAAAACCTTGCCTACTTCATTACCGTCCTTGTATAATCATAAAGCAAGTTGGGACAATTCTTTTGAACTAAATTTAATGTGATTTCTAAGTTCTTCATCTAATGTTCAACATGTAATTGATAACTACAACCCCACAACCTACCTTTACTTGAATAATATTCAACTTGACTTGATCCCACAACTGACATAAATCTATAAATTAATGCACAAGAGGATTAGGATTGGATCATTTATAGGAAGATCAAGCACATACACAACTATGATATCCACTACGAGAAGACACAATCTAATGTAAGTCAAGTGGTTTACTTTGGAGCAAATTGAGTAAAAAATTCCCCATCTCAAAATTGACAAAATGGGGATCTTTTAACCAGGCAAGTGCATGTGATCCATGGATGGACATAAATCATATTTTTAGCATAACATAATTAGGGCCAATAATATTGGTAAGTACGTTTGCACTAGCAACAATTATTATTGCATTAGTTAAAAAATAATTTTTTTGTGTCAAATACACAACAACATAATCACCATGTTGCAACAAAGTTCATTCTAATGATGCATTACAAAAAAATGATATATAAGTTTGACTTAATGGATAAGTGGTGTTTCCATAGACATAATAATTCCAGCCTACACTACATCAATTACTAATACCGAGCTTACATGTGTGATTATAAATATTATTTTATGAGTCACATATTTACCATTGGGATCCTACCTTTACAACCGTAATTAAATCTTAAAGTTTATAATTATATTTGTTTAAAGAACTTGTTACCTAAACTTGTACCAAACTTCATTATGTTGTTAGAATTAGATGATATAGGAAGATGGAGTTTTCATTGATCCATAACTTTAATTGAATTTTTGATTATCTATGTTGATTTATAATTGGGAAATACCCTTAGGGGCATCATTCCTTCATGCACACAACTTGAATCATGATGGAACTCCAATTATGATTGAAAGTTATCTTTATTTTTTATTAGAATTGTGGCAAAAAAGAAGGTCCCTTTACTACAAGATTAGCTTACAACTTGTATAATATGAGCACTTGACACACTTGTACAATTATTCTTAGATAATTAACGTCGATAGGCGTTTTTATTTTGGAAATGAATGGTGGGTGTCAGATTAGACAGTGAGGAAATGCCCAATGGTTGTGCCTCCTTTTAATCCTTGTCGTCCAACGCCATAGTTACTCGATTGTTAACTAATAAACATCACATGAGAGGACCCATTGACAAACTCATTTTTTTAATCTATGCCCTGACATTCCATTTGCATCTTCTCTTTTCGGTTACCAAATTCAACATGATGCTGCCAAATGTGCCTTAGACGAAACCCCTTCGGATTCGCCCCCTGTACACAATAATACTTGTAATAAATAAATGAGGGAGAAACACACATTGCCATCACTATCTTCTTGGATTTTAGAAACATATTTGTTGAGCAACAATTTGTAGATTTCCAAGGAGATGGATTGGGAGTTGTTGTAATCTAGCAATGACTACTTGAATTTACAAAAAAAATTCCATCTATTGGCGAGCCATTGGCATTTGAGCTCATTCGAACTTGGCAGTAACAACAAAAGAACCAGGTATTGACAATTATGAAAGCTTTGATATATTTTATGGCGAGGAGGAGAAAAGGAATATCCATGTTTAGAATTCCCAAAGATTGCTAAAATCCCCATTTTGTAACTTTGTTGTCCAACAATAGCATGGGATTGTTTTGAACTTGTGACATGTTCGTGGCCAACTCTAATTCAAATCTTTTCCCCTTTATTTGTATGATTTGATACTCATAAAAAATGCATATTCTTTTTATTGATTTTATTCCATAAGAATTTACATTTAAGCTTATGATTACATTTTTTATTGTACGAATGTGTAGATAAAAAAAAATATTCTAGGTATGATTAGACTAAAAACCATTATTTAAAATAAAATTGAAAAAAATGATATAACTTTTCCATAAAATAGTTTATACTATCATTGAGATATCTCAATAAAAATCAAAATATATGCTTTGAAGTGAAGTTTGAAGCGAAGTTTGAAGCCCACAAACCTTTAATTGTCCAACTTGGATATATGATCCTCTATCCAATTCCAAGTTAAACATTAATGCCTATCAACACTCTCCAAAACCATTATTTAACTAAAGTTAAAGGTAAAAAAAATGATTGACTTTTCTATAAAATAGTTTATACTATCATGAGATTTCTTGATAAATAAGAAAATATATGCTTGGAAGGGATGTTTGAAGCATTGTCGAGTTTAATATATAATCTCTATCCAATTCCAAGTTAAACATAAATGCCTATCAACCTTCTCCATCCACTATCGCTGGTACAATATAGAATGAAAATTTTACATTCATTTTAACGCGTCTTATAAATATATAATTCATTTTAACTATGACTCTACCAAGAATCAAGAGGGATCAAGTTCTCTTGAAATGTAAACTTTTTTTAAGTTACAAAAATGTCTAATAAATATTCCTACTTGGAGGGAAATGACCAACTTGTTTAAGTAATTTCAAAATAGGGTAAATATCACTAAAAAATTGAGATGAGTAACATTAATAATCATATAATCAAATAGTTTTTCAAAAATTTGTTTTACTTGTCCGTTGATGAGTAAAATAATCCATATAAAATTTTAAAATCTAGATTTTCAAAATAAATTGGAATTTGAAAAATATTTTACCATTAAATGAAGATTTTAAACATTTATCCAAATGTTTTTGAGAAATGACTTGTTTTTCTTTATAACTAAAAATGAATATTTGCATGTTAGGGTTAACCCCGACTTCCAAAATAAATTGGAATTTGAAAAACATTTTACCAGTAAATGAAGATTTTAAACATTTATCCAAATGTGTTTGAGAAATGACTTTTTTTCTTCTTTATAATTAAAAATGAACATTTGCATGTTAGGGTTAACCTTGACTTCCAAATGAGCAAAGGTGTAAGTGTTTAAGGCACATGGTTTTAGTGGCCCATGGTTTCTTGCTGGTTGTATTTGCATTTAAAGAACCTTATAAATATGGTTGTAATATTTCATTGTAATGTGCCAAAGTGAGTAAGAGATCTAGTGTTGTTATTGTAATAACTATTATTTTGTAATTTATTTTCTATCACATATTTTATTCCTAACATTATGTTGCTTAGGTTTCAAGTTAACAAAATTTTAAATTGAAACTTGATATATAATTACATAAATGTGTTTTACAATTTAACTAATTTAAAATTAAGTTCCGTATATTCTTGCTTTTATAATTTTTCTTTTTACTATTCAATTTAATTGAATTTTAATACTAATATTTTACTACTCATATTGTAAGATTGTGAGTATTGCCCTAATATGGTTGTATATTTATATAGGTATAATATATATATTTTTTTTAAATTATAAGTCACATGTTATAAGTATTTTTTTTTGAAGTTTTTTTTAATTTTTAACCTATCTAGCCTATTTAAGCTGTAAAATGCGCCTGAACTCAATAATATGATCTTTGAAACATATTTATAATTTTGCGTTGCAATCGTACCAACTTGATTTTAGTTTGACAAAAATACTTACACACATTCTCTTGGTTTCACATGTTTGTGGTTGTTCCCTCAATAAGCTAAACTCTAGACCATTTGCACTTAAAATCTGATGAGTTTAAAGTCCTAAATCCATTTATGTACTAAAAATTGCAATTTTAACACTAAAAATCTTATTTTCAACAACAAATCATGTTGTCGGATTTCTGCTCAAACTTACTTGAAAAAGTGCAAATTGTCTAATCTCTTAGCCAACTCCGGTGGTCCACATGTTTATCTCCGAGAACGCAAATCACCAATAGAATGTGAGATCATGGCAACGAGACACCTACATGCACTAATAATTTCGTTCCTGAAAACGAGCTTCTGCTTCGATGCGTCTTCCTCTTTTACGTTCCATAAGCTATTCTGAACCTCGCCGACATTAAAATAAATCCTATATTTTGCTTGCATAAACGAACTGCTATTAACCCTAAATTATTTTTTTTTGTCATAAATACACTTAAAATGAAGATGTGGACCCTAGTCTTGTCCACAAGAAATACAGCTTGACCGTCTGAGTGGTCCTTTGAAGCACATGTACGTGACAATTTCCGTTGACGTATGTGCGATGCTAAAGCAAGAAGGCCTATATTAAACTCACTCGGACTCTACTAGTTGCAATCATGCAGTTACAGACCGACTGCTAACATATGTGCCAAGATGGATGAGGTCGTGATTGGAATGTTAGCAGCAATTGGATCGCTTCTCTTCTTTGGTTCGTATGGTACGCGCTGCATTAACTCAATGCTTTTTTTTTTTCTGAAAAATTGCTGCCATAGACGAAGTGTGTGCAATGTATCGATACGTGAACAGAGTGATTCCAGTTTTAATTTGTCCTCCAGTTGTTTTAATTACTTGACCAGCCCAATCCCTTAAATTAGTTCCATTGAACTTGTGATCGTCCCTTGGCAAATGCTACCCATCACTAATTTGACCAGACCAAATGTGGTATTATCGGTAGGGAGTAGAGACCTGGACGAAATGGATTTGGCTCCATGTTGGATATTGCCACCTGCATCTATATTCGCATTTCTCTTGGAGTTTAAATTGCATTTGTGTAGGACCCTAAATCAGGATGGTTGATGTCTCCACTTAGGGGAATTGGTCATTTAGTTTATATTTCCATCATATAAATTTCATGTTGCTCCATAAAACAGTCTGGGACTATCTATCTACATCAAGTATTGCAAAGCCCTTGTTCCTTGTCTTGGAATTTGATGCTCAGCCGTGGGACACCCCTTCCTTTTTCCATTGGCATTCTTGGATCCTTTGGGGGAAATGTCATTTGGAGAGTGCCCTGGTTCATTTGTATTCTATCACCAAATAAGTGCCTGGACTGTGAATCCTGTGATGATCGAAAGTTTTTGAGTAGCTGGTGCAGACCTCTTGAGCCATGTTGACAACTGTTGAGATTTACAAGAAATAATGAGAGAATCGGATGGAACCAAGATAAGATAAGAATAGTATACGATAATTTTATTAATATCCAACGAATGACCACAAAAGTAGGTCATGGGACTGATTGGTACCAAGATGTCGATACAAAGTGGGAGCACTAAGGATCGATGCCAACAGTTCATACAGATCTGAAATATCCTAAAACAGCAGTAAATCCGCATTCTCATCTTCCAGATATGTGTTAAATATTTTCACAATTCAATTCTATGTTATGTCAAATTAGCGTGCATAACAAGGGCTAGAATGTACTCAATCATCAATATAAGTTAGAACATAAGTTGAAAATTCAATTTGCAAGTACACAAAATTTGGACAGCATAAAACTTTATATATATATATATAAAAGATGAAGTACAAGTACATACCATAGCATTATCACAAAGCTGGTACAAGTCAAGCTCCCCAAACTCTAGCTACGGAAGCCATAAGAAAACCCTCACTACCAGCGTCTCCTAGCTAGGAATCACTCCCAACCAAAGCTGGTCACTACACCAAAGTTCCTCAACAAGCTAGCATACACATCTGCAAGTCCTCTATGGCCTTTCACCAAGCTTGTATCACACAAGCTCTCCACGATAGCACCCTTGTCTTTCTTAGGGTTTACAAACCCTAGCC
This sequence comes from Pseudotsuga menziesii, assembly GCA_001517045.1. Classification (NCBI taxonomy): domain Eukaryota; kingdom Viridiplantae; phylum Streptophyta; class Pinopsida; order Pinales; family Pinaceae; genus Pseudotsuga; species Pseudotsuga menziesii. The sequence continues at coordinate 32,228 of LPNX010495005.1, read as the reverse complement.
ATGTTGCATCACACAAGTACATGACAAGAAAACTGTAGTACTAGCCTCCATATCTACATGTCCATCCTAGGGTTTGAGTCATCAAACCCTATGCCTTCAATTCTTGCATCAACACGAGCATTGAGACCTCCATGGAACATCAAGGGTCAATAAACAATTCTTCTTCCAAACAAGGTACTACACTGAGTTCAAGACTCATCAAACTAGGCTCTCCATGATCTTGTCCTAGCCTTCATGCATCACACAAGAATAAGGGTGCAATATAATTCAAGATGCTAGCTTTACAAGACAAACCATCCACTCCTCCAGTGTCATGTTCTTCTCAAGGGTTTATTAAATATTTGCGTAGCACAAAACCTAGCATCTCACAAGAACAAATCCTCCCAAAACATCCAATATGTCTCTTTCTTCTTCATGTCTTTTAAGGGCTTACATCTCAAACCCTAATGTCTTCCTCCCTATAAGACTTCTCCAAGGCAATTACAAAGATAGAATAGAGTACAATGATGATGTAATAACAAAAGCTCTCTCGGTTTATATATACAATAGGCAATGGAGTTTAACATCAAATAAAGACTTATGTCCATAGAAGTAACTAATAAGGCAACCTCACATGGAGTGCTCTACAACACAAGGATGTACAAGAGTTATACTAGGGTTTATCCAACCCCCAAGGTGAAAGGCCCTCCAAGCATGATTCTCTTAGGGTTCAACTCTCCACTCCAAGATGGTGCGCTCTCTAATAGGTTGTTAGTCCAAATGCTACCTCATTGGTTGTAGTTTCCAAGTGTCCTCCTCATACAAGGTGTTCCTCCTCTAACTGTGTGTTGCATGTTGTCTCATGTACCTAATGTTTCTCCCTATGTGCCAATGTGATTACCATGCACTTTACCATTCTCAAGTGAAGTGTCTAGCCTCCAAGGTGTATGTCACATGGTCCCATGCTCCTAGGGCTAAGTTTGTTAGAGTTTGCACTTTAATTCAATTTAATTTGGATCTTTAACTGAAAGAATAAAAAGCACAACAAAACACAATAGACACAATAATTTTCTTTAGGGAAACCATAAAGGAGAAAACCCCGCAACTTCCTCAGAGATAGATTTGTCACTAATACAAATATCATCAAAATGGAAAAACCCAAAAATAGGAAGTCTTTTGCAACTCTCTCTTTCTCCTCTAGTGATCTTGTCTTCTCTCTCTTACTCATGCGAACTGGAGTAAGTGAGTGTGTGTATAAATGAGGGAGGGAGCCTCCCTATTTATACCCTTCAAGTCACTGACCTAAAACTTAACAGGTCCGACCTCCTGACCTGGCAGGGTTGACTTGTCTCTTGGGTGACTCAAAAATACATTTTACATTATTTCTTTTAGGGTGCTATTGCCCCGACTTACAACAGAGGTTTTACCTCAATGACCTTACATGACTAAACATTATAATGACATCCCCGAATGGAGGAAAAACATCTCCAACGGAGGCACAATAAAAATTCAATAATAATATACAATAGAATATCTTTCGAAGTTACATTTACAACAACACTCCCTCTTAACCAGGAAGGTATTCTCTCACCACAGTCATCAACACTTTGGACACGTCATCATTGTTGGATCATTGTCGTCGTTGCTGCCGTAATCCTCATTTTGTTGATCATTGATTAGTGACATCTCTTGAATCTATCCGTCATAAGAAGTTCTATAGAGCCAACCCTTTTTCATGCTGGATGTAGACCTAGCTCACATCTAGGTCTTCATCATATCCACGAGCAAGCCATCATGTAGGTACATCCCAGGACCACACATTACATTGCCACAACAATCGCCTACATCTCCTATCGTCATCTCATCATATCTAGACCATCTCATCATCACACACGGAGAGCAGCCCAAATGCACACCTCATGCCCAACAGACCACCTGCGTCTCCCACCCAGTGGGTATAGCCTAGGAGCACCCCAGGTGCATTACGTCTCTCAACGGTTAGCCCGCGTCTACCAGCATGGGAGCACAACCAGGAGTACCCTAGGTGCATTACGTCCCAAGGACCACCTGCGTCTTCCACCATGCGAGAACTAGCCTAGGTTCACACCAAGTGTCTTTGTGACCGGTGGAACTCTCAACATCTCCAGCATGGGAGCACAACCAGGAGCATCCTAGGTGCATTTTGTCCCAAGGACCACCAGGGTCTTCCACCCATAGTTTTAAAAATCGGAATCGGACTCGGAATCGGTCAAGGGTCAACTCCAAATTGGAATCAAAATCGGTCATAAATCGACCGATTTGAATTTAATGAATCGGTTTGCTAAAAAAATACATAAAATATTTAAAGTTTAAAGAAAAACAACATTTTCAAGATTATAATCCATGATTCCAAGGCATTGAAGACAAAATTTCCAAAATCTGCTCATGTATATACCATATAAGAGTCAATATATCAAAATGGCACAAAGTGTATTATAGTCTGGACTCTGTGCAATACATATCTAGGATACTGGAACTAGAACAAAATGCATAATCCATGTGGCCTGTATAGTAAAGGCTATATGGCCTGTAGAGTCCAAAAAACATGCTACATAGTCAACTACATAATACATCATCAATGATCATCATCAAACTTGCTGCACCACTGCTAGAACTAGAGCTAGAACTAGAAGAAGAACCAGAAGGACTAGCAAGGGCATCATGATCTGGCTCAGTCTCGGGCTCCTCAGGATCAAAGTTATCTGCTAATGATGTAGTAGTACTAGCTGAATGCTGACATTGTCGACGACTATAAGTACGAGGTCCTGGTCGACTAGTGCCCGCCATGCCTGCTATCTCAGGATCTACACGTGTATGAATTGTTGGCATTGACAATAGAAGATCTGTATCCAACAGAACCTTCAACAAGTCCTCCAGCTCAACATCCAGGTCAACACCAAACTCTGGCTCTTGGGTTTCCATTACCCAATCTGAGGTTGGATCTATATCATCCAACACAATGGGATCCGTATCGGGTCTTTTGTTCATTAATTAGTTGTGCTTGAGTCGGAGGTTGTACTGCACGAAGACTAGATCGTTTAACCGTTTATGCTCTAAACGGTTTCTCTTCTTTGTGTGAATCCACTCAAACAAAGTCCAATTGTGCTCACACCCAGAAGAGCTGCAGGTTTGATTGAGGACCCGATTTGCAAAATTTTGCAATAGTTTTGTATGGTTACCAAATTCCTTCCACCATTGTGCTACAAATGTGAAGAGTCAAGGTAGTTAATTCAACAAATTAGATTGTGATTTGGCTAAGAATTGCAGTATTTACTGTTTATAATTTAAAGTTCAAAGTTTATAGTTTAAAAACATAAGTTAATCAAATAATGGAAATGTTTACCTAGTTGGTCCACCTCTCTTGAAATCTTTGCCACATTTTTGCCAAAGGTACCTGTGGCAGCGCTGAAAGACTTAATTTGTCTATGTATCTCCAATTGGTCTGCCTCATTTGGGACCATGCACTCAAGGAAAGAATACAATCCATCTACTACCTCCCCAGTCAGATCTTTATCAATATGATCTTTATAATGATACCTTGGGTTCAGAAAATACCCAGCTGCATGTATAGGGCGATGGAGTTGATTATTCCATCTCCTATCAATAATCTCCCAAATAGGCCCATACTTGGCCACTTTATCTTTGTATGTTGCCTTTATCTGCTCCTTTGCTTGATCCCTAGCTTCATAAATGTAGCCCATGGCCAATTTTTCCTCATCAACCAACCACAACATTAGTAATTGCCACAATTGCTGCTTTTTTCCAAAATGAAGAGCTTTTAATTATTTTCTTGGTGTCTTTTCCATCTTGTTTGCTAGCCTATTGGGATGAATTCTATTCATCACTTGAAAACATTTTCCCCAAGTTCTGTGCTTGGGAAAGGAGAGATTGCAACATGAGGAAGTGAGTTGCAAATCTAGTAATTGCAGGTTTAACAAGCTCCCTGCCCTGTGTGTCTCCTCATCAAGCTCAATACCCAACCGTGGTTGTAGATGTATTTGGTGATGCTTTTGTCTTGCTCTATAGTGTCCTCGATCCAATCATGTTTGCATATGTCCTCACGCATGAGGTCTATGCAATGTGCCACACATGGATTCCAGAATATGGTTTTATGTTTTTCCTCTAACATCTTACCAGTGAGAACATAGTTAGAGGCATTACCTGTGATGATTTGTAGAACATTAGCTGCCCCCATCTCTTGAACAACCTCATCCAAAAGACGAAATAACAGATTTGCGTCTTTCACTTGATCAAATGCATTAGGTGATCTCAAAAACATGGTTCCTCGTGGGCAAGAGACAAGAAAGTTTATGAGTGTACGACCCTTATGATCGATCCATCGATCTAACATAATAGTGCATCCTGTTTTGATCCATGACTGTTTGAATTCCTTTAATTCATCTATGAATACTATCCCTTTTGCAAAAGAGATCCCCTCAAGTCTTGCATACTAGGGCTTTTGAAGCCCTTACCAGCATCTATAACAACATCCCACATAGGTTGGTAATAAGAAGAGCGGGCAACATTGAAAGGGAGATAAGCATCATTCCACCATCTAGCTATGTACTCATAGGCAACTTCTTTGTATTTCTTCTTCTAGCGGTAATCAAAGGTGGGTTGAACTTGTGTTGGAGGCAACTGAGAAGCATTGGCACTAGCAGAGGATGTAAAATAGTTTTGAATGCTACCCTTCTTTTTTGATTTACCCTTATCTTGTGCAATCCTAGAGGGTGCAACATATTGAAAAGGATCCCTAAGATGGGTAGAAGGGATAGATGAAGAGCCTTCATTTGAACCGGGAGCATAGGTCCCACCCATCATTTCAGCAAGCCTCCTCTTCTTTCCTACATCTTCCTCAAATCTCTCTTTGCCTAGCCTTACCCTCTTCAAATTCTTAAATTGTTCTTGCATATCAGCTCTAATTTGTCCAATAACATCTAGTGGAGCTTCACATGCCTTCACTTGGCCTTTGATGGCAGCCAAGTGTTGTTTAAGCCTGAAAATTCTCCCACCCTTGATCAATTTCTTGCAATACTTGCAATACATTTCCCCTTCAACAACATCTGCATGGGCCCATGCAGGATCTTTTGATTTTGGGGCCATGAGTATGGAATGAAGATCTAGATAGTAGATTCTGAACTTGAAGTTGATTGTTGAAGTTGATTGTCATTGAATTTTTAACATGCAAAGAAAAAAAGAAAAATGATAAGATGCACATAAAAACAAAATTAACAAATAGATTATGTATTTTGATCTTACGTCCTCATAGCTTGCTTACGAGCCGGCTGGGGATTATGGATAAGTCATTGTACGGGCAGGGCGGGGTGAACAGATTGCTGGAATTGCTGGAGGGTTACATGGGATGGATCGATGAATGGATATATTCTATATTATGGATATATTTCTATTTATTGGGATCGTTACAAAATTAACAAATAGATTATGTATTTTGATCTGAACTTGATGTTGACTGTTGGAAACTTGGACATGCAAAGAAAAAAAAGAAAAATTTGAACATGCACATGATAAAATATTAAAAAGGGAAATTAACAAATTAACAATTTTAGTTTTTTATTGGTTAAAAATTAAATATTAACAAAGTTAGTGTTTGATATTTAGTATTTACCTCCTCTAGGGTCTCCAAGTGAAACCAACAGTAGCACACAGTCCAACTGTGCAAATTCCAACTTCCAACTCCAAGAGTCCAAGACTCCAAACTTCATGCAAGTTTGCATAGTGCACACTCACTCCCATGTCTGTCTCAGACTCTCAGTCTCTCACGGTTCACCGTCACGAGCACACTCCACAGTCCACTCTCCAAGTGGCCAAGTCTAAAGGTCTCCGTTTCTCGACTCTCGAGTCTCACTATCTCCGTCGTCCAGTCTTCACTCGAGCTCATGAGTCTTGACAAATCGAAATGGGAAAGATTATACAACACATGAAAATACATGTTAGAAAATGTATTTACTATTATGTTAGTGAAAAAGGGGGGATGGTTAGTAGGTTACTTAGGTTTGGGTTAGGTAAAAACCCAACTAACCGAACCTTTAAACAATATGCAGTCCCCTAAAAAAAATGCCAACTAACCGACTTATTTATTACGTGAACTGGCCGATTCAACCGGTTACCGAACCGACCAATTCAGTATCGAATCGGACTGGTTTGGTACTGAACCGGTTGACCGATTCGATTTGGATACTGGTTTGACTCGGTTTGGTAATAAACCGGTCAACCGATCGATTTCGATTCAGATCGGGCCGATTTTTAAAACTATGCAAGTTCCACAATGCGAGAACTCGCTCTAGTGCATCTTTGTCTTCTGGTCTCATCACTCCCTCTTTCTAGGGACCTCGATCTAGATGACACCAAGTCTCTCTCTGAAGTGTTCAAACTTCACTCTGGCTAATGGCTTGTTCAACACATCAACTATTTGCTCGTCTATTGCCACATACTGGAGCTTCACTGCTCCTCTCTGCACCGTATCCTGGATATAGTGATACTTGATCTCAATATGCTTCGACTTGTCATGGAACGCTGGGTTCTCTGACAACTTCACGCAACTCTAGTTGTCGCAAAAGATACAAGTTGCCTCTAACTCGAGATCTAACAAATATGACAGTAGCTTCCGAAGCCGTACAGCCTCACAACTAGTTGTACAGGCTGCAACTGTTAAAGATAGTGCAACTATGAGACCCATTCTTAGGGAGGATTGTACCTTAGTCAGTTAACTAGGCCAGAGTAAGACCCTAGAAGGTACCCCTAGGGCCCCCAGTAGTCTCCTGGGGTTCTTGGTCTGGGACCAAGTAGGTTGATGCCATGGCAAAGTCCCTAACACATGGTTAGGGCCCCTATATGCCTCTAGGGTTCCTGGTCTGGGACCAGGCAGTTTCTTGGTCTGAGACCAAGCAGATCCTGTAGGTTGAGGTAGAGACATTCCTAGTGTGGGACTAGGCAGATTCTTCGTCTAGGACCAGGCAGTTTCTTGGTCCGAGACCAAGCAGATCCTGTAGGTTGAGGTAGAGACATTCTTGGTGTGGGACTAGGTAGATTCTTTGTCTGGGACCAAGTAGTTCCTGCAGGTACATTCCTGGTTAGTTAACCAGGTGGATCTTGGTCAAGTTGACCAAGATAATGATGGGTGATGTCCTCTCTCCTATTTAGTTATTGCTAGGTTGTTTCTCAAGGGACTGGCTACCCCTTGATAATGTCACCTGCACCTAACCTTAAGAGCAGTATTGAGGACCAGAGGATCACATCATCGGTTTGGATCTTCTTCCTTATACCGTGATGATAAAAATATATATGGAACACATGTGACAGTATACCTTGAGAGAGAAAAGATTAAAGTCCTTGGTCTTGTTGGTCCTATCGGTAAAAGGGGTTGTTTCTCCACCCTTATGGTACACCGTGGTCTTAATAAGGGTTGTCTTACCTTCTTATTATGACCCCTTTGGTTGACTTATGGTCCTTTATCTTTTACTTGGTCCTAGCGCCCTTGTTGTGTGTACCTTTGGTATGATGACTTTTATTTTATTGTTTTATTGTTATTGACCATATGACCTTTAGTACCCTATTCTAAGTCAACCTAATCTTATTTTTTATTATATTGGTAACTATCCTAAAACTTAGGGGTTACCTAAGAGACCTTTCTAAAAGGCTTGTCAAGATTATAAATAAGTTTCACTTCTCCATTTCTAATATGCATCTTGACATGAGAAGACGTTCAGATTCGATCCTTTGCTGGTTTGTGCTTGACACCTAGGGTTTCTGCTGCTTTGGGTGGACGTTTTGATTTCTTGCTGCTCCTATCTTCTTATGGAATAGTTCGTGACTGTTTTGGTGATCTTAAGGGCAGGCCGTGTCCATATTTGTGGGTTGTTAGCTTGAGCGTCTCACTTGTGAGGCTGCTAAGACTCTCCTTACTAGAACGTGACTGTTGAGAGCTAACTAAGGGTGTGCCATGATTGTTTTAGGCCTGCTAGGGCATTTCTCTCCTCAGATTGCATTGCAAAGTATCACCTTGCAACTTGCCCTAGGAGGACACACTTTTCTGTCCAAGCAAACGTCAGATCTGAGATTTTTCATTTTTGACCTAGTCTCTACATGATCAGGAAACTAGGGCATCAAGTTTTTTCTTGTTCTATCCATAGATTTGATTGAAAAAAGGGTTTGCTCAACTCGCCTTGCGAGGGCGCATCTTTCCAGTGGATCATTTTCTCCATTGAAGAACTTCCAATTTTGACCCTCCTCCTGCTAGGGTTTCCAGAACCAGATTTGGCAAGATGACAAACAACACCAAGCTTGATGAGAAGCTTGAAGGAGTTGATAACTTTAGAGCATGGAAGTATAGGATGCTTCTCATTCTAGAAGAAAATGACTTGGAAAAGTATGTTGAAGAAGAGGTTGCTGGACCAGAGGGAGATGAAGCTAAGACAAGGCACAAGAAGAACATGATTAGGGCAAAGAGAATTATTGCAGATTCTGTTAAGGATCACTTGATACCTCATGTCTCATCTTTGAAGACTCCAAAGCAAATGTTTGATACTTTGACCAAATTGTATGAAGGCAAGAATATCAACTGGAAGATGACATTAAGAACATAGCTCAAGAATGTGAAGATGCAGAACTTAGAAACCATTTAATCCTACTTCACAAGGGCATCTCAGATTAAAGAACCACTTGAAGCCATTGGAGACTGTTACTGGTTGAAATGGCAGTCCAAGCCACCGGTAAGCATGTGAGGATGAAGTGACCATTGTCACCTTAGTCAACTTCTCCCAACTGCTTCAGAATCCTAAGCCTCCTAGGGGAGAGTCCTATTTCGACTATGTAAAGACCCAAAGACACAAAAATGATATCTTCTTTCGAGGATTGTTAGTGATCAGTCCCTAATGGAGTCTAAAAGGTGGGTAAAAGGGTTGTATGTTTTGTATAGTTTTTATGGCAGCAATAATATTCCTCCAAATGTTATACTTATTCCACAATGTAACCAAAAAAACATAAGTGCAATAATTGATCAAGTATAAGCATTAATCATAGCCCCAAAACACAAGTACAACAGTACATGCAATAATATAGATAGTTATGACAGCCGAAACCCAAGTACAACATGTATGTATTCAGTCATTTACTCAAGCATTTGTAGCAGCATATCAGTCTTCATCAATAACAAGCACGATTACACATTGAAACATTAAAGTTAATTATCATATTACAACAAATAATCACCATTTATCATTTGTTGAAAATTGACTTTTATGCATGTGTGCAGCCTGTAAAGCAGTATATATTTCTTAAGCAGCAGGATTACAATTAGTATGGCACTTATTTGCAATATATGGAGCTAATACCATCCACAAGTAATAAGGGTGACAAGCAATTATGAGTATTTGCTAAGTTGTATCACAAAACACTGTACAACAGTATGTATTCAGACGTTTCCCAAGTGTTTATAGCAACACTAGAAAGTCAACATGATTCCGTATTTGCTTAACCAACAGTGCATTGACAAACTAACAACAAAGTCTGAAGTAAATGTGCATACAAGTAGTAATTTGCAGACTGCGTGTTTATGAAGTAAGTATAGTAACAAAGTGATATTCTTGTGTGATTATAGAAAGATGAAAAGATTGATAATAATCCACTTACTAACCTCCTAACCTTTGCCTTGTTCGCTTGTATGCAAGTATAGAAGACCAAGATGAAAGCTTAGGAGCAACAAAACATATGGGGAGGGTTGCCACTGTAAGGGCAGCCCTACAGGATTGGAGGGGCTGTCACAAGGAAGAAGATGGGCTGTAAAGGCTTAAGGAAGGAGATCAGGATGAGGTAAAGGACTGAGGAACAGTCCTAGGGCTGTACTAAAGGACAGGCCCGTGAGTGAAAGGAGCAGGGCCAAGGGTAAGTGGGGAAAAGGCAGCTAGGGCTTTTAGGTCAGAATTAGGACTGTTTTAGGGCCTTTTAGGGCAGATTTTGAGATTTTTGTGAATTTTGTATTTATAAGGTTCCCTATAATTCTGCCTAGGGTTTATAGGGATTTAAAGGCCATGCCGAATTTGTAGGGAAGATGGCCGAAATTTTAGGGACGCTTGAAAGTGCAAAAAAATTAAATTTTTGATTTTTAGGGTTTCTAACATAAAATTGCAGACTTAAATATAACCTAAAACTAATCCTAAACTAACCCTAGAGCTAGGTTTTTTTTAGAAGAGAAAATGTGTGAAAATCCAAGGGAAACCCTACCCTAGCAAAAGCCCTACCCAACCTAGAGCTTCTAGGGAGGATGGCTAACCTAGTAAGGAAGGGCCTAGGTCAAGCAACTAGTCTAGAAAAACTAAGGAGAAACCCTAGGGCACCCTCACAAGGAGATGTGCCTCAACTTGCTAAGGTGAGAATAGAAGGTAAAGGCCTATCCTGGGGAAAAGTGCAGCACTAGGGTTACCACTAAGACTTTGAATGTGCACATCCACCAACATTCAAACAAAAAGGTGAGAAGCCTGACCTCTTTGTGCTCGTGTTCATCCAACAAATCAAAACATCACCAAGTAAAGAACTTCACCAAAGAATTACTAGAAAAAACTTACATTGACTGTTGGAGTAGGGTCCCGCAGCTACAGGAGAAGCTGCCATTTTGGCGGATAGACAGTTTTGGTGAAGATATAAGAGATAAGGTAAAGATACGACGCCGTAGCATGTTTCTAGCTGCAGATTAGAGCCGGAAACTGTGACTATCGGGGCAGAGAAGTCAAAGAAGACGACCGTACCTGAGCGGCCGAGAAGAGAGAGCTCACCCACTGCATTCAAGGCAGCGGCGAAGACAGGAGGGCTCAGCTACCCTCATAAAGGAAAAAGGGGCAACGAGGCCAAGGAACTGAAGACGAAGGATAGAGAAGGAAGCGATGCCCAGTACCCACGATCAGCGTCGGGAAGCGTGGAAGACTGCAGAGAGCCGTGGTGTGACGGAAAGCGGCAGTTCGAGTACAGATAGACCGACTGTCACAATTAGGGTTTTTGGGTTACTGTTGCGATAGGCCCACAGTGTTGTAATGGCGAGACCTTCGGGCCGCCTATAAAGGGATGTATTTTGTATTGTAGAAGGTTAGCTAGTCGGATAACCTGTAGCTATTCAGACAGTTAGTGCGTCTGAGAGTCCAGTAGTCTGTTAGCTCACAGTATTTTGTATTGTAATAGAGTCGAGCTCTGGTTCTGCTATTCAGTCCTTAGTTACCTTACTGTAACCAGTAGCCGATTCCAGGAGTATGTATGTAACAATCCGCAGGGATTGAGAGAGAGAGAGAGAGAGAATATTGTAAGAAGGCAATATAGAAATAGAGAAGAGATCTAGGAGAGAAGGGCTCCCGACAGAGAGTGCGGAGTTACGCAGAAGATCTCTAGCTGCACAATAGGTTGCAGCAGAACTGTGTACTCTCTCAAGATATAATAAACACAGTTCTGTGGACGTAGCTTCTACCCTGGAAGTGAACCACGTAAAACCAGTGTGTTATGTGATTATTTCATGCGATTGTGTTTACTTAGTTGATATTTGTTATCTGTTACATGAATGTTGTACTTCAGTTAGTAAATGTATGTATGTACTCAATCAGTTACAGCATTGTAGAAGGTTAAAGGTGGATTTACATGTATCAAGCGTATGCATATGAGTTTATCAGTGCTTGTTTTACACAGTAATAAGTCATTCTGTTAAAAGTGTTTCAAGTATACTTATTCGCCTAGTTAAAGTATAGTTGAGGTAGAGTGTGTAGAACTGTGGAAGTTCAAAACAAAGAGTTTACTATCTTGTTGAAAGTTAGCCAAGTCATTTCACCCAGTAAGATAGCCTTTGGACCGTGAGGGTCGCAGTGGGCCGTATTATAGAAGATATCGCGTTGACAGTAGGCGATACCGCACCGTCAGAGGAGCTGCGGTGTGAGATACCCTAGAGCGCAGGTTAAGAGGAAGAGAGAGTTGCGCACTGCTTGAGCCGATGCGATGCGATAGGAGTCCTTCCCCTGTCAGAACCCGCGAGTAAGGGAGAATCGCGCGTCACAGAGAGATCTCGTTGGCTAAGAGAAACCGCGAGACCCCAAGATGCTACAGAACCTGGTTGAGGACACCCGAGTCTTCGGCCAACCCATAAGATCACTTCGGGTGAGACTTTAGGCCGTTCTGCGATCTGTTGCCGAAAGGGCCAGTGAGCTAGGGGTATTGTTGGTATATGTATATTAGTAAACCCGGGTCTGCCCAAAGTAACCAACATTAACCCAAAAAAACTTCTTCAAGAGGAGTGCGTCCATCCAAAGAGCCCTAGCAAAGGTAAAACAAGTGCATAGTGTATTATCCCATAAGTTCTATCTTTAAAATGAAAGTGGGGAGATCTATTTATATGATCTCACACTCACTTAAAACAAAATATCCAGGCCTACATTTCTTAAAATAAGTCATCTTGAAATTATAAAATGTCAACTGAAAATTAAAAGAAAATAATAATAAAATATGGCCTAAGGTAGGATCAAGGTAGGCTACCGAGGGTATTTGTACCCCTAGGTGCCAAAATACGCTCAAATAAGCGAATCACTTCGAATGAAAGGCTGGAGTGAGCTGAAGGGAGGGCGTTATACCCCATTTAACCCCTAGAATGTTGTAAAATCCCTCAACGTCCTCCTCAAAGCATCAAAAAGGCTTGGCGTGGAGGATGTCTTCCTCTGAGGAGATAAGGCCAGGGAGAGCAGAAACCCACTGACCGAGGGGCCAGGAGGGTGTCCTAAGTGGCTGTGAAGGGAGATGAATGTCTCACAACTGAAGCAAAGGTCACTAGAGCACAAACATGATATGGAGCCATGTGACCCAGTGGTCAACCCTTAGGGGCCCCAGACAACAACCTCGAGGTTAAAAACACCAATAAAGGGCATTCATTAGTGCCATTAAGCCACAGCACCCCTAAAGGATGACAAAGGGCCCAACCATGACCACCATTGCTCGATAACACTCCTCTTGGTCGAAAAAATTGGCCCTCTCTCCTTGGGGTACACCTGAAGGTGCGCTGGGTACAGATGCAACGTAACAGGAGACATAATTGAAGAAGCAAAATTAGTGATGACTACATTGAATGGTTTCCTAAGGTCTTGGGTATCAAACATACAAGGAATTTATTCCAGAAGATAGTTAACAAAGTTTAGCAGATTATGGGAAGAATGCACAGAAGAAGTTAGATTGGTAGCAAGAGAAGAAAGGTTGGGTAATGATGAAGATCAAGCACTAGCAGCTCATGCAAGAAAAGAAAGACAAAGTTCATCCTTCAAAGAAACTTCAAAAGGTTCAGAAGACTTAGCAGGCTCAAAGAGATTACTCAAATTACAAATGCTACAGCTGCTAGAAGATGGGACACATTGGAAGAAACTGCCCTCAAACAAAAGATCAGATCAAGAAAGGAAAGAATAAAAGACATCATGCTCATGCCGTATAAGCTGATGAACCTGTTCAGGAAAAAGCAAGTGAAGAAGAATACGTATTGATCTCAGCTCTTACAGGAACAGTCAAAGTTACATATATCGTGTCGGTGAATATATCGCCGAGGGTCCATAATGTAACTTATTGGCAACAATGGCGAAAATATCGACAAATGTTGTAAAGCATAAAAAAAATACAAAAATAACCATTTTGTTCATTTTTTTTAACATCTAAAGGAACAACAACATCAAATAAACACTTTGCTACATAAATATGAAAATACAAATAATATATAAGATGCATAAGATGTCAATTGGTGGATCATGATCACATATCAACTATAAACTAAAAATACCGAAATATGTTTCTGATGGAATGACAGAAAATCACATCAAATGGTCAAAACAAATGTCTCTCAAGAGATGAATCATCATGACTCATGAGGCATCTAGATACTACATAGTACAATGATAAATAATAGGAATCATCAATCCCCTCTACCCTTTTTATGGGCAAGGGGCACCACTCTTCCTATGGAAGCAATAGGGGTTCTTGTAGATGCTTTGGATGGGTTAGGGGTCAAATTGGAAACTCCAACTACTCGGGCTATGGTTGAAGGTAATGGGGTTGAGGTTGAATCCAATATGAGTTGTCTCCTCCCATAACTGCATATCATAAAAATTATTGCCTATATTGGGATCCTATTCATCAATAGCACCCTATGCCCCCATCCTCTAGGCTCTATCCTTTGCCTCTATCACGAATATCAAAGTTGATCTTTCAATGGCATTAGTCAACACTCTACAATTTTGATGAAACTTCCCATGCTTAATGAGTGAAGGGTACATTTTTATTAAGGTCATGACAAAAGAGTTCAATAGTCAATGCCACCAACATCAAGGTACATAAAGGGGTTGATGTGCTTGATTAAATGCCAATCCCATACCTTCATACATGATAAAATTCAGTGTAATCGTTGCAATCTTGAAATCTTGAAAATGGGATCTAAAATTCTACTTTTTGCATATGAAGTTCAATAAGGTTGGAACCACTCTCAAACATCCTGAAACAATTAATGGCAATGTTAAAAATTTAAGTAAAAGGATAGAAAATGAAAGAGAAAGAGAATGTCACTTTTACTTTTAGAATTTAATAATTACCATTTAATATTACCCATTATGATGGATTGTGTTGACTAGTGAATCCCCACTCCACAAATGCTTCGTTAATGGCAAAGAAAACCCTGGATTTCCCCTTGATCTCTCAATGGAAATTGTCACAAATCTCCTTGGAGCTATTCACCCTTCCTCAACAATGCAAAATGAACCTAAAAACCCTGAATCCACGGTTTTAATTTTTCAATTTGGCATATTTTTCTCTAGAGATTGATATTTACCATCGACTTGCGATATTTACCTAAAATATTGTGCTTCATTCAATGTGTTGCGACACATTCAAATATTCGAAAATGCCGCTATATTGTCTTGGCGATATATCGTCGAGGGTTTGGTATTGCAATATATCGCGATACTGGTGAAATATTGCTGATATATGTAACTATGGGAACAATCACTCACTCATGGAAGTGACACATGGCTTGTTGATAATTGTGCTTCTAAGCACATGACTGGTCACAAGAGTTCTCTCACAAATTTGATCCAAAAGGATTCAGCTTAGAAGGTGAAGCTCGGTGATGATTATCAATATCCCATAAAAGGAGTAGGAGAAGCCTCCTACAAATTGGATTCTAGAAATCCTATGAAGATGAAAGAAGTATTGTATGTATCTGGTTTGAAGAAAAATCTCCTTTCAATCTGAGGATTAGTGGAACGAGGATATAGAGTTGCTTTCGTTGATGGCCAAGTTCTCATGCGGTCAAAGGGAAAGACTATTGATGATGCTAGAGTGATTGGTGTTCAAGGAGGACTATACAAGATGAAGGGACACTCAGATTTAGCATTGGTACATAGCACTGTGAACCGAGTGAGCTATGGCATAGAAGACTTGCTCACCTACATTACGAAGCATTGTCGATCGTGAGCAAGATGGTGAGAGGTCTACCAGAGATTTAGGCAAATTATAATGGCATATGCAAAGGATGTGCACAAGGAAAGAACATGAAGAGTCCGGTTCCAAACAGTGACAACAAAGGAAAAGGAGTCTTGGACATAGTACATTCGGATGTGTGTGGACCGATGTCGTCAACATCATTTAGTGGGTCTGTATATTATGTTTCATTTATTGATGATTACTCATGTAAACTCAGATTTATTTCTTGAAAGCTAAAAGTGAAGTGTTTAGCAAGTTGAAAGAATTCAAACTTCAAAGCCCTTGTAGAAAACATCTCTGAAAACAAGATAAAGACATTAAGATCAGATAACAAAGGAGAGTTCATATTAGATGACTTCAAGACATTTTGCATAGAAGCTGGGATTAAGAGGGAGATGAGCACTCCCTATAATCCTCAACAGAATGGCGTGACAAAAATAAAGAATCAGATGATAATGGAAGCAGTGATGGCTATGATCTACAATCAAGATTTACCGTTGCACCTATGTGTAGAGGCAACCATAGCGGCTTTATATGTACAGAACATAACTCCTCACCGTGTACTTGGGAACAAGACGCTAGAAGAAATGCTTACAGGAGAGAAGCTAGAGGTCAGCCACCTTAGGATATTTGGTTGTCGTGTATATGTACATCTTCCCGAGGATAAGAGAACGAAGTTGGATCCTTTAGGCAAGAAGAGTATATTTGTTGGATACAGTGAGTTATCGAAGGCATACAAAGTCTACATTCCTAGTTATAGGCAGATTGACACTAACAGAGATGTCACCTTCGATGAGGATGCAACTTTTAGCAGATCGAGGCAGACTCATACAAATGAGGTCCATGATGAGGAGCATGAAGCTCCTAGATTTGTAGAGACAGGTGTAGATGATAATGTTGTACTAGAAGAGCATGTTTCAGAGGATCATGATATGGCAGAACCGCAAAGACCTTTAGATCCACCTCGATAAATGATTACACATACGAGAAGACCAGCTTGGGCTTGGGAGATTATTCAGGATGCAGAGAAGTATGGTGCTCCAGATGGATCCTTTAGAGAGAGCAAGAGACCTTGACCAGACGATAATGGACGCAGTGAAGGCTATGATCCACAATCAAGATTTACCATTGCACCTATTCGTAGAGGCAACAATAGCTGCTATATATGTACAGAACATAACTCCTCACCGTGTACTTGGGAACAAGACACTAGAAGAAATGTTTACAGGAGAGAAGCTAGAGGTCAGCCACCTTAGGTTATTTGGTTGTCCTGTATAAGTACATGTTCCCGAGGATAAGAGAACAAAGTTGGATCCTTCAGGCAAGAAGAGTATATTTGTTGGATACAGTAAGTTATCGAAGGCATACAAAGTCTACATTCCTAGTTATAGGCAGATTGAGACTAACAAAGAAGTCACCTTCGATAAGGATGCAATTTTTAGCATATCGAGGCAAACTCATACAAATGAGGTCCATGATAAGGAGCATGAAGCTCCTAGAGTTGTAGAGACAGGTGTAGATGATAATGCTATACTGGAAGAGCATGTTTCGGAGGATCATGATATGGCAGAACCACAGAGACCTATAGATCCACCTCGATAAACGATTACACATAAGAGAAGAACAGGTTGGGATTGGGAGATTATTCAAGATGCAGAGAAGTATGATTGTCCAGATGGATCCTTTAGAGAGAGCAAGAGACCTTGACCATATTCCAGCTACGTGGCACTATTATGTGGCATCATTGAAGCAGAACCTTCCAGTTATGAAGAAGCAACTAACAAGAAAGTTTGGAAGGATGGCATGATTGAGGAATACTAGTCCACATGAAGAATGATGTTTGGGATGTGGTTCTAATATCGAAAGGAAGTCACTGGTGACTTCCAAAATGGATCTACAAGATGAAGCATTCAACAGATGCCAACATCGAGAAGTACAAGGCAAGGTTGGTGGCTCGTGGTTTCTCCCGAAAAGAAGGAATAGATTATGAGGAGACATTTCTTCATGTGGCAAGATACACTTCGATAAGTTCGATTAGAGATATACTTGCGATAGCTGCGCCGATGAAATGGAAGGTACACTACATGGATGTGAAGACAACTTTTTTGAATGGTGTAGTGGCAGAGGAAGTGTACATGGAGTAACCACAAGGTTTCGAGACACATGATAGGAAAACGCATGCGTGTAGGTTGAAAAAGGCCTTGTATGGATTGAAGCAAGCACCTAGGGCATGGTATGACAAAATTGATTGTTTTCTGATGGGCTTGGGCTTTACCAAGAGTAAAGCAGATCCCAACCTTTATTTTAAGGTTGTGGATGGTAGACCAGTGATACTGTTGTTATATGTGGATGACCTGTTTCTGATAGGCGACGAGAAGCTCATTGCTGAGTGTAAAAGGAAGCTTGTTGCAGAGTTTGAGATGAAAGACTTGGGTATGATGCACTATCTCTTAGGTCTAGAGGTGTGGAAGAAACAAGATGAGATTTTCCTTAACTAAGGAAAAGATGTTGTAGAGATCCTGAAGAGATTTAGGATGATGGATTGTAAACCCATGGCTACACCAATGGTAACGAACCTGAAGTTATTGAGGGATACTTCTTTAGAGATAGTGGATGCTACTTTGTACAAACAAATGATTGGTTTGTTAATGTATTTGATGAAACAGAGGCCAAATATATGTTTTGCGGTGAACACATTGAGTCAGTATATGGTTGAGCCGATACGTGTTCTCTTGATCGCATCAAAACATGTGATGAGGTGTCTGAAAGACCGAAATAGTACATCAGGATTTTGCTTCAGTGTGGGCTCATCCATGATTTCTTGGCTTAGCAAAAAGCATACTACTGGGGCACTTAGTACAGTCGAGGCAGAGTATATAGTAGCATGTTCAACTCAGTAGGGAAGTTGCGTGGCTTCGAAAGTTGCTTGCAAGGTTGTTTGATCTTGAGTTAGAGGTGACTTCTATCTTTTGTGACAACTAGAGTTGCATAAAGTTGTAAGAGAACCTTGTGTTTCATGACAAGTCCAAGCACGTCGAGATCATGTACCCTTACATTCGTGTCTTGGTACAAAAGGGAGTTGTGAAACTCCAGTATGTTGAGAGAGACGAGCAAATAACCAATGTGTTGACCAAACCTTTGTCAAGTATAAAGTTTGAAAACTTCAGGGACAAGCTTGGAGTGGTCTAGATGGACTTCCCTCATGAGAGGAAGTGATGAGGTATAGATGTGATTCAGGGGCAGTAGCACACTGAGTGTGGCAACAACGTGTAGTCATTCACGGACTAGTTGCCTAGATTTTGTGTGAGCTAGGTGAAGTTGCGTAATGACACAAGGTTTGAAAGGACGCGACGACCCATAAGGTCCGAAAGGACGATGAGGATGAACCCATTAGTGAGATGCTATCCTGAGATCCTGGATGCATGATATAACTAAGGGATTGCTCGTGTACAGAACTTCTAGTGATGGATAGATTCGTGATAGTCAACAAGTAAATGGTCAAAGAGTACATATTTGTAGTAGTAGTGTTGAATAACGTGCCAAAAGACTACCTTCCTTGCTAAGAGGGAGTGTTGATGTTTTGTGTAGCTTCGGAAGATATTCTTATTGTATTTGATCTAGTAAAAACCCTAAAAGAAACAATGCTATGTTACACTTGTAATGTTGGCCCAGAAGATTCCAGAAATAACAAATTAAGTTATTAACAATATTATATTGTCTTTTAGACAAATCAACCCCATAGTGGAAAAACTCACTTTAGAACAAGTATAAATAAAGGGGTCCCTCTCCTCATTTGGGCACATAAGACAAGAAGCAATTTCGCTCCTGCACAAGGAAGAAGTTCGCTCCATCTTGGAGAAGACTGTTTCTGGGTTGTAGAAGATTGTTCTGGGTTCGCTGTTGTTGGAAGCAGTGTTGCAAACATCGGCCGAGAAATCGCGATGTTCCGAGACATCGTGAGTTTTTCAGATTTTTTCTCAAAAGATTGCAGAAAAAATCAGGCCGATTTTTTCTCAAATTTTTCCTGATTTATCCCGAGATATTTTTTTTTGACAGAAACTGTTAAGAGAATTTTATATAAAAAAGGATAAAGAGAGGTTACAACACACAGAAGGAGTGCTCCCACAGGAGGGCAGCATCCGAAACTCCTTGCTCGTCTTTCTCGTACTTGTAGCTATCCCGAAAGAACCCTATTCTATGGAAGCTATACCTTCTTACAAATTGACCAAGAAGCAGAAGACAAAAACACGACATGATAAAAGCTAATAAGAGAGATAGGCACGATTAAGTCATCTTGTTGAAGCCCGATAGCCAAGGTGCCAAGATGCCAAGGATGCCCGTTATTATTATCACAATCTTTTGACACAACCTGCTAGGTATTAAAAAAATGATTTTTAATATGTTTTTAGCGCCTGGCAGCTCCCATCACCACACGCGATCCATTTCACCTTCTCCTGTCCCTTCGACCTCCAGTTTGACCACCGTTTGCAAATTCTGCCATTGATTACTTGCCCTGTTGTCAATCTCAAGGAAGACACATTGTAGTTTGCATGTCTAACCATCAATTTATCTTGACACATGATTTCAGTTTTCCCTCCAGCCAAATAGCAAGCCAACCATCTAGGATTTCGATTATCCGTCCTGTTAGCAGATAAAGAGCCGAATTCTTTTTTGCATTGAAGAGGATGGAGGTAATCGTTTTTGCATTGAAGAGACGAATTCTTCTTCTGCGCATGTGTAGCGGTGGAGACCGACTTACAATAGCAACAGTGTTGCTTGCCTGCAACTCTGAAATGGTGATGGCCAGATTATAGGAACAGATTGCCTGCGCTGTCATTAGAGTTTCTGTCTGAGCATACCTTCCATTTACTATGTAATGCATGCTTGCAGATTGTGATAGAGACAGATTCTATTTCATGATAAACTCTAGCTCAGGGGATCCAACTTATTCCTTTTCTTTCTTCATTCCAGATAAGTTCTCCATAATCTAGTAAAACTCCTCTGTTAGCCATTAAATCAGCCTGCTTATTGTTTGTTCTTAGGATATGAAAGAACTTAATAGATTTGAACTCCCTTCCTAGGCAGATCAAAATGTGATGCATTTTGATTGTCGGACTCTTGATCTTCCTAAACAACAATCTTGCTTCCCTTATGACCATGAGCGAGTCACCATAGACTGCTAACTCCTCCATTCCACAACTGTTTGCAATCTCCAGCCCCTTGATTAGAGCAAGCCACTCAACCCCATTATTGGATTTCTTGCCCAAGCCCCAAGCATACTCCTTCTGCTTGTTCCTTCCAGGATCGAAAATGATTCCCCCTGCCCCAGCCAACCCCGAATTGCCTTTAGAGGCCCCATCAAAGAGAAGGGAGTAACAGCCTGTTGCCGCCTAATTCGCACCTCGGGTAACGTGGCAGAAATCTTCAAGCCACTGGGTGCGACCTTGGGGGCAAGCTCGAGCCAAGTGCTGTCACTTGATACTCAGCTCCTCCGTCTAGGCCAACTCCTAGCGAAGCCAAGGGGGGTGGACCCTAATGAAAAGTAAAATCTAAGGTTTTTACTCTACGAGAGAAATAATTAATTATAGGAGTTTTAATATGGAATGAATGAATTTAAGAAATTACCAATTACTGCCAACAAAACTTAACCTTAGCAACACCTTAGCTTAAATTAGATACACAAAATTCCATGACACATTGTGTGATTAACTTATGCAAAAAGTAATAGAAAAGACCAGTGCCAAAGTGAAAAGTGTGCTTGCAAAAGAGGGTTGCTAGTGTAGTCTCAGTGAAAGTATTGTAGTGTCTCGGTTGGTAAATTTTAAATCATTAAATGAATTGATTAAGGAATGGGTAAATTGTGGGTTTGGCCCAACAAGTCAAGTCCCTTCGAACTGAGTGCTAAAGCAGTAATACCAAGTGTCCAACAGGGCGAGGATAGACCTGCTTAGAGTAGCCCCCTGACTCTGTAGTGATTACTCTTTGCAACCTCCCGAGTTCTCAAGAAAATTACTTGTGTGGATTTTCCTATTAGATCTAATAACTCGTATCCCTTTCTGATACAGCCAACTGATCAGACAAGCTGCAGCGGTGTAGAGCATACGGGAAAGGAGTCTTGGTTTATTTTAATTAGAACAAGTTTTCTGATTTAGAAAAAAAAAGATAAAACCCTGCAGTATCTTTCCAAATTCAGTACTCGGGCAAGCCCTTATCCACGAACCTGTACTCGGGAAAGCGAGGGGGTTTATTTTAACTTAGCAGTGCATAACAAAATTGTTTTTGTTTTTTTTAATTACTACACTGCTCAAATCTTTTCCCTTATGGTACTTCGGTATAGCGCAGTGGGTAAGTATTCAGGTTACTTTTGCACAACTTAAACAAAGCATAAAATGATAAAGAAATACCACTACGCTACCAGCATATAAGAAAACAGAAAAGGACACCGACACAAATCCCCCAAGGGAGATGGGGACCGGGCTCTACTGAGCCTACTCAAAACTTTGCTTTTTTTAATCTGTTACAATACTTCAGCAGAGAATGCGCTTTGGTCCTTGTTATCTGGGATCCAAAGGCTTACAACATGCAAAGGAAATAGGCCCAGCTAAGGGGAAGGCCTCCTGGGAGCTCCAAATGTTCGAAAAAGCTAATTTCGGGCAGAGTTTCCTTCTCTTTTTTGATGGGCCTGCTAAAAACCAGCAAGCATATGTCAGTGAAAGATGCCCAAAAACACTTTGGAAGTGTCTTTGGGCAGCATGCAAAAATTTACAAAAAAAATCTAAGTAACTGCTGATTATAAAAAACAAGGAAACAACTAAGTGAGGTAAGCTAAAAAGCTTGCCTTCTTAGGATCTTTGCTTGCCTCTTGAGAAGAATGGCAAGCAAATCTCAAGCACAAATTGCTAGATCAAACTTTAAAGTGCATAGAAACTCTTTCAACAAGCTTTTTTAATTTTCAAATTTTTTAAACTTGTGGAAAAAGGGAAAAATAACTAGATCTAGAATTTTAAAATGTACCTTTGAAGCAGACTAGAAATAGAAACTTTTAGACATCAGATCTACCTTTGATATGACTTTAGATGCTAGATCTAATATGGAAACGTTTGAAACTGAACGAAAATTTTAAGAAATTTGTGGATCAAAAGTTAAAGAACCCAGAGTAGAGCAAGCAATAAAGGACAGAAAACGCCTCCTTGGTGAGATCAGAGGGACAAAGCTTATTTCCCAATTTTACTGAAAGAAAGGTAGAGCACATTTGCTCATCAATATTCTAGCTTTAGCTTCCTGTAAAAGATTATCAACACTAGCAATGGGGATTAAAAAATACCTGTGTAAACCGAAAGAGACTACAACAACAATGTAGATCCAAGCATGAAATCATACATATATCAAATAATCTTCCTCGACTTGCAATAAAAGAATAACCTAACAAGAATTACCTTTTATCTCTACAAAAATACCATTTCCTTCCGAAAGCAAGTTAATCCCAAACATATGCAAGCATGAAAACAAATACAGGTTACCTCACAAATGTAGAATGAGCTCTGTCCAAACATCCATAGATCCCACATAGAAATTGCCTCCAAAGCCTTTTATTCACAATACTCAATAAAACTGTTACAACATTACAAGCAGAGGTTCCACCTTTTTTCTTTCAACAAAGAGGAAGATACCAACTTATACAAAAATGCCAAACCAGGGGGTGCGTCCAAAACTGGAGATGGAGTTGGCGTGAACTAAAGATAAGTCGCAGTCTTTGTTGGCGCTGTGGATGTGATTTGATTTTTGTTGGACAGATCACCTTAGAGGAGGCACCACCTCTCAAAAGGTAGGCGACCTCCCTCCACTCTTCGCCACCACTCAAAACATTTCTCAAATCAGAACGCCGAGCCTAGGTTCACGCTGCCATATCTTACGTATCGCATGCCAACTCAATCTACCACGTCATGAACTTGGAGCTCGCGCGATCCTCACGTGGATATGTGCATACCACCGAATGAATAAAGCGCCAATCCCTCCACGATACTATTACTTAGCAAATCCAACCACCGATAAGAAGGGGCGTGGGCCATATGTTGAGTCACACAGCAAAGGGTGAACACATGGACACGACGTCATCTCCAAACCTTGGTTAAGAACATGATACAAGAGCCAAAAAATAACTTGACGCCTTCCTCCTTAGGAATCGTGACCAAGGGGACCACTATGCCATGTCATCCATCCACAAATGTTTTAATAATGAATTGACTTTTTACCCTTTGACTATAGTGTCAATTTGTCATATTTTAACATTAAAATGCCACTTTTATGCACTTCTAGCCCAAATGATGCCTTACGTGGTTTTTCGGCTGCCCCACTGATGTAGAAAGTGGCCCCATGGGTAAAGTGGACGCTCCGGGTGTGAAAACGAGTGTCCCCACGTCAGAAACGGACTCCGTATCTGATTTTTATTACAATATGAAGTTTTTTAATTAAACCATTAAAAAATGGCTTAAAAAACGAAAAAATTACTTTTTTGCGGAAATTGATGAAACTCTAGGGGGACCTAGTACATGTCCATACGACTCAATTCGAATGCCTAGCATGGTGAAAAACACCGACACGAAGGCTCTAATAACCTCCCTAGGCCGCAACACCAAGATGACTACCCCAGCTTTGGAGGTGTGAGTGAAAAACTCAGAAATTATTAGTCGTTTGTTCAACAACCAATAATAACCAAGGGAAAAAAACACTCTGGGCTAGTCGGCTTGATGCTCAAGTCTGGGAAGCCGAGCCTTTTATAAAAAATTAAATGCTAGGACATTTTTTACAATTTCCCCGAGGGGGTATGAACACGTGTTACAAAAAATAAAACGGTCATGAAGGCCTGAAAAGACTTCTGAACTCTGAATATGAACAAGTATCTTGTTCATCACTGGAGGCTCACTGAAAGTCCAACTAGGTGCAGCCTAGTCGGTAACATAGCCTAGATTTATTCTCCAATTAGCAAAGCCTTCTTCACTCATCCTCAGCTGCCAATTTAAACAATTGGGTCTTTTGGCTGCTGTATGCCAGCTATTGGTAACAGGTTGAAGAAAGTCAATTGCCCACGCTCTTTTCTCATAATTCAGGCGCTCGTTATTGATATGCTTCATCCCCCTCATAACTAAGGCTTCCACCCACAACGATTTTGCAGCAAGCATTACTTTCCTTGGGCTAGAGGATGCCCCTTCAAACAATTCTTTGTTTCTGGTTACCCAAATCTTCCAGCAGAGGTATTTAGGAAGGGCAACCTAGGCTCTTGTGAGATCCGACTTTTGAAGAAGGGAACCATGGTAATAGTCTTTCCAGCAGGCAAAGAGATCGTTCAAATTTGTTGGAAGAATCAAGTTTATATGTAACTCATGTACAGCCAGGGACCAAACTTCTGTGGAAAACTTACATTCCAGAAAAAGATTATCAATGGTCTCTTCTTCCTCTTTACAGAGTACACAATGTGAAGGCCCTTGAATGCCTCTTTTTTTCAAATTCTCAGCAGTGAAAATTTTGCGGTGTGCTAATATCCAGAAGAAGACATTAATTTTTGGAAGACCATCATTGCACTAGACTTTGTTCCACTTGCTATCCACACTGTTGATGTCTTCATTATTGGAGATTATTTGGTAGCCTTCCTTTACCGTGTAAATCTTCGATTTACCCAATCCTATGCTATCCAAAAGTTGGCTGTGAATAGGCGCAGAACCTTGGAGAATAGAGCAAAGAGCAGTAAAATCAAGCGTTAGATGCTTAGGCACGTCCAAGGTTTTCCATCCACCTCATCTTTCGTTGTTTTTCCAGGAAGATAGATCATAGAAGGTAAAAATGTTTAGATGATCTAACCATTGCTTGAGATCTGAGAAGGCCACCAGGTGGTTTACTGGAGAGACCGATCCCAAATGATCCTGCCAAATTTGATATGTTTACCATTACCTGGGTTCCAATGCAGATTATTTTTGATGATATGGGCCGCCTTCTAGCAAAGGATCTAGATTGGAGACCCCTTCCCTATCAGTGGGTACTCATCCACACATCTTTTCCTTGCTCCCTTCATATACTTATTCCAGAGAATCTCCTTCCACCAGCCCTTCTCACCAGAGACAATCCTCCACAGAATTTTCGCTCCTAGAGCGCGATTCATCCTTGTCGGGTCCCTTATTCCACTCCCACCATAGTTTTTTGGGCTACATACCACGTCCCAGCTTATATAGTAAAATTTTTTTGTGCCATTTGACTTGCATAACTTTTATTGGAGCCAAAGAGATCGAGCATGTATAAATTGGATAGGCAGCAAGGATAGAGTTTATGAGGACAAGCTTACCAGCAGGGTTGAGCCACCTTACTTCCCACGAGGAGATTTTTTCTTGATCTTCTCGACAATACTCTACCAGTCAGCAGAAGTTTTTTTACCTTTGAAGATAGGGGCCCCGACATAGCTGAATGAGTTCCAATTTAGCTTTCCTTCGAAGCCAAGAATTCTGGAAATCCTTGCCATTGTCCTAGGTGGAAAGTTCTAGGCATAAACCTTGGATTTTATCAGATTGACCTTGCCGTCTGAAGTGTTTAGAAAGAGGATAGAGCATCATTAAATCTCTCTGCAATCACCGTGGAATCCCCACCAAGCAAAATTGTATCATCTGCGAACTGGGCATGCGTTGCTGCTTTGGCCCCCCTGGCAATCTCTAAGCCTCTTAGCTTCCCGTCTTCCTGTAGTGCTTGGAGCTTTTTGCTCAGTGACTCTGCTACTAACAGAAAGAGAAATGGTGACAAAGGGTAGCCTTTCCTGAGGCCCCATGAGGCTTGAAAGAATTCAACCGGTCTTCCATTAATTAACGGAGCAATCCACAGACTGTTAATACAAGCTTTGATCCATCTAATAAATTGCTTTGAGATGCCAAACCTGGACATAACTTCAAAAAGAAAAAAATGGTCAACCCTATCAAATGTGTTAGCCATATCAAGTTTGATAGCCATACCTTGTTGTTTCCTTTCCAGGCTAGAATGGATGGCTTCTTGGACAATGATGATGTTGTCTAGAATTTGCCTCCTAGCTACAAAACCCCCTTGAGACTCCGAAATAATATGCTTCATGAGATTTTTCATTCTTGTTGCCCACCTATTTCGACTAGGTGGCAACTTCATGTACATGAAGATGTACATAATTGTACAAATTGCACCTTGGAAAAATCTGAGGATTTTTTCACTTCTGCAGGGCAATTGCCCCTTTGTAAAACGAAATGTCCGCTCCCCTGCGTGGGAAAATTAATGTAATTCTATGTGCTAGTGTGGGTCATATGATATGGACGCCACACCATGGAACTGGTTGTTAGGGAAGTCCCCTCATCGAGTGTTTTTTCCCTTTCCAATTAATCTTGTTCTTTAAACGATTTTAATTGATTAGGTTTTTCACTCAAAATCCTCCAAAGTGGTGACAGGCGTTCTAACAGTCAAGTCCATGGGGTGGCTAAGGGTTCAAAATGTTATTCGTGACCATGCTAGACATTTATATTGAGTCTTGTGGAGTTTCGTTATGTTGTATTTTTATTTATTTTCTAGTTAATTAATTTCACCCCTTGGTGGTTAATTAACTAAGTTTTGATGTAATAATGTAATTGCTCAAGCACTGGCATTTTGTAATAGGGGCTATGAATGCAAGGCAAATTGCTATGAAACCCCCTAAGCCACTGCTTCGAGTCCCATGTCATTTTGATAAGGGGTTGAAGAGATAGACCAATTTTGGTCAGGAGGTATCTATCTCCCCTAGGGAATTAATTAATTTCCCTAAGTCAAAAATTCATATTATTTGATTTTGAAGAAAAAAATCAAATAATGCCATGGTAATTTTGTTTGGGGGTTGCTAAGCCTAGGAGACTTTATTTCAAATTTTTTCCACCCCCCTCCCCCCCCATGGCCAAGATATTAATTTTTGAAATTATTTTTAATTTTTCCTAAAGTAAAAATGGGAAATTTTAAAATTAAATTTAAAAAAATTAAATCTAAAGTGAAATATTTTACTTAGCCTAAGTCTAAAGGCTAGATATTTATTTTGGCTAAGGTCCAAGCCCTAAATCTAGAGGGGGCGCTACATTAAGAAGTGGCCCAACTAAATATTAAGTAGCCAAACCCTTGTTAAGTGGGGCGTTACCATATAGAAGAGGGCGTCACCATAAGGGGAGGCGTCATGTCATGAAGGAAGGCGCCACCATAAGGGGAGGCGACATATGTTAAGGGAGGCGCTACCCATTTAGAGAGGACGCTACATTTAGAGGAGGGCGCCACTTGTGGAGGAGGCGCCTAGGTTGGGCCCACTCTAAAACCCTAAAAGTAATTTCAAAGGAGCGCTTGGTCAAAACCCTAGATCTAAGGGTGTGGATTGATGGAGGCATGGATCAAGCATCTAAGCCATGGATTGAGGAGGGTGCAAAGTCAAATACCTAGATCTAGTGGTAGAGATCTAATCTAGATCTAGATCTAATCTTGGCCATTGATTTTCAAGGGGTTGGGGTTGCTCCTCAACTATATAATGAGGGTCTCATTTCTTCATTTGACAACTTCTCTCATGCTATTGTTATGCTGCTGAAATCTTTATCTATTCTCCTCTCATATTTTCTCAAGCATTGGCCCAAGCCTCTTGCTATTGTTGTATTGAATCTTGCCCTAGTTGGGTTATAATAGAAGAAAGCTTTGGAGGCAAACTGTTGGTGGATCTCTCATTTCATGCATCTTTTGGTGAGGTAACTTGCATATGTACTTATTTGATTTGCATTTGTATTAGCTTAGATAGCTCTCCACAAAGTATTTTGTGGAGGGATTTGTAAGTAGAAGTATTTCTGCTTCCATTTGTGAGTTTTTAATAAGATTTATCAAAGTATTTTGGTAGATTTATTGGGTACTCACCTCTTTGCTTACATTTTGCAGCTCTCTCATAAGTTTATTTACAGGTTTCCCAAGCTAAGGACATCTCTCCAAGGGTTTCTTTTTTCGAAATTTCATTTTGGCCATTTTTCTTTTTCCTTCCTAAAACTGGGTTTTATTCACTGTATAGTGAATATAACCCTTGTTTTAGGGCTTTCATCAATTATATATTAGCATAAAGCTTTAAATCTGCTGTTTATATGTCATTTTCAGCTCAAAAAACGTTCATTTTTAACCACTAAAATTTCAGTTTTTCCAAACTTTTAAGTTCAGTTTTTTTAATAAAATTTCTGGGTTTTACAATAATCTGTGCTAACTTTCTGATTCAGTTTTCTGCAGTAATTTCCAGCAAGTAAAGTTGCTGATTTTTTGCAGGTTTATGCACAGAAGAGGGGGTTATGCCGCCCAAAATTGCCTAGAAAAAACCCAGAAAAAGTTTTGGTCCAAAAGGGACACAAAAAACCACTTCTTCTCTTCTTTTCTAAAGGATTGTAAACCCCAAAAGAGAAGTTCTCTTTGGGGTATTCTCTGCTGTAAATTTGTATATGAGTAGCGTAGAGGTAGCATAGATAACTAGTTGCATAGGTTTATTTTTATGCAAGTTTAATTTCTGTTTACCCACCTATCTCTGTCACAGACCACCATCTCTGTCACAGAGATTGAAGTGAGGTTAGTTTAGTTTCTTTTACTTCTGTTTACCCACCTACCTCTGTTACAGACCACCATCTCTGTAACAGAGATTGTTGTGCGGTTAGGCATTGTTTTAGCTAATAGCATTTTCCTTTCAAAGTAGTTTTAATTTTATTTTCTGTCAAAAAGGGTAACCATACAACCCACTGATCCGGTGTATCCTCTGCCCACTTGTCATCTCCCTTTAGGGACTTCAAGTTGGGTATGAAAAGCAGGAGAAGTGGGGGCTTAGTTTAATTAGAACAACATTCTTTTTCTGCTACAAACCCTCACACTTTATTTTTCAGTCCAAGATCAAGTACCAACACCTCCCATAAGGCATACCGCTTGGTTGATCTTGTTGATATTTTAAAATTAACCTTGCATGCTAATCACCAAGATTAAAATTTACCCCTAAAATTAACCAACAACAGCTTCACTACCCCCTGTTCCTCTACTCGGTTATCACTTTTCGGGGTACTCGCGAGATACGACAGGGGATAGAGGAGTTTTAGTTTAATAGGCATTCATTTAGCTGTTTTTCCTGTTGATTAAAAACAGTGACTTGGAAGCGACTTGGGGTAGAAGACCGTGGGGGGTCTCTAGGCGTTCTACGTCCCCCTTGTTGAGCACCGGGGCATTGGGGTTTGAACTGGGAGCTACGGGTGGGCTTTGCTCCCACTTTGTTGAGCGCACCAGCATTCCTTCTTTGACTTGAGAAATACTAGATTGGGGTAGTCACACTACTGGTTCGAAAACTAAACTTCAAGAGAAAAAACCTTAATAAAATCTACCTAAAACGAACCAAGAGACATTGCAAAACGTCCTACAAACACAGGTCACTGCTATTTATCTTTACCTTGCTGTTCAAGGTTTTTACTGCGTGCACTTTCACATATTACTTCACTGCAAGCTTTTCACTTTTCAGTTACAAGTATTTCCTTTCAGTTTCGCAAACTCTTGTGGTGGCATCTTTAATTCATTTGATTAAGTAATCACGTTGTTTAGTAATCTGTAGATCTTGTGTAACACAATTAATTCATTTCGTTTCAACATTTTTTGGGTAATAGCTTAGTAATTGTTCCATTTATTCAATTTGTTCATAACATCTGATACAACTGTGGATATTGCTAATACTGCTTAACTGTTCATTCATTATTGTTTATGTTGTTCATAGTATTCATTTGTCCATATTGTAACCTGTTTTGATTGGGATAACATCTAAACTGTGGGTTAATTAACTTAGATTTCAATTTCATTTGTAAATTTGTAAAGTTGTAATTTATCCTTAGACTCCATTTGTTAATAGGCACTAGTCTTCATTTATCTCAAGGTCTGCTTGTCATTAAAATGAAATCTTTGCATTTTGCATGATGCTTGTCATTCCTTAGATAGTATAAAGTCTTAGCCTCACAATCTTAATAAAAGATCCCTTTAACAAATAGTTAATAAATCTGGAACTTAGTCTTCCGTAGGGACTTCCCCCCTTGGCTCTGTTGGGATCTTGCCTAAACGGAGGAGTTGTGGACTGTGGTGACAGTGGTCCCCAGCTCTCGCTTGCCCCCAAGGACACACATAGCAGGTTGTGACTTTCCTGTTCCTTAAAGTGTGAATTAGGCGGCAACATCTTTGGCGCCGTTGCCGGGGACAAGTCATTTGTCCTTGGTCTGACTTAATTAATTAATTTCTTGTTTTTAATTCTTCATTTTGTTAAATTGTTAATAAAATTCTTTAATTAGATTTAATAACTCATTTACCCATATTAGAGCTATCTCTTTCTCCAAGTGGCGACTCCACTTCAAAATATAGTGAGGTATTCTACCCGGAGCCATTCAGGTGGTCTACTCAACTCCCTCACCGAGCCTGAAAGGGTATATAGGAGGAGGTTGAATAGACTTGCTCCCCGTAGACTCCTTGCAAATCTTGGAGAAGAGGCTATCTCTGATATCCATTTGTTGTTTGCCCAAAACAACCAACCCTCACCGATGGATGATCTATGCAAGCCATGTGATTTCTCTAACATCATTGGTTATCCTCATGATTTGCCAGATAAAGCTATAGAAAAGTTACCTTCCTTTCAAGGTAACAATGCCATCAGTGCCAAGTCTCACATCACCAAGTTCAACCAGTGCATGGCCAAGTGGTGTAATGTTCATAACTATGAGGATGTCAAGATGAGGTTGTTTATTTTGTCTTTAGAAGATGATGCAATGGAATGATTTCAAGATCAGAATGACAATAAGTTCAAAAATCTCAAGGAAATCATTGAAGCTTTCAATGATAGATGGGGTGATAGAAGGGATAACCATTTCTTGTTGGCTGCCTTGCATATTAGTTATTACCGACTAGGCTGCACCTAATTGGACTTTCAGTGAGCCGCCAGTGATGAACAAGATACTTGTTCATATTCAGAGTTCAAAGGTCCTTTCAGGCCTCCAGGGTCGTTTTTTTTGTAACGCATGTTCATACCCCCTTGGGGAAATTGTAAAAAATGTCCTAGCATTTAATTTTTTATAAAAGGCTCGGCTTCCCAGACTTGAGCATCAAGCCGACTAGCCCAGAGTGTTTTTTCCCTCGGTTATTATTGGTTGTTGAACAAACGAATAATAATTTATGAGTTTTTCACTCACACCTCCAAAGCTGGGGTAGTCATCTTGGTGTTGCGGCCTAGGGAGGTTATTAGAGCCTTCGTGTCGGTGTTTTTCACCATGCTAGGCATTCGAATTGAGTCGTATGGACATGTACTAGGTCCCCCTAGAGTTTCGTCAATTTCCGCAAAAAATAATTTTTCCGTTTTTTAAGCCATTTTTTAATGGTTTGATTAAAAAACTTCAGATTGTAATAAAAGTCAGATACGGAGTCCGTTTCTGACATGGGGACACTCATTTTCACACCCGGAGTGCCCACTTTACCCAAGGGACCACTTTCTACATCAGTCGGGCAGCCGGAGCACCCCGTGAAGCATTATTTGGGCTAAAAATGCATAAGAATAGCATTTTAATGCTAAATCTGGACAAATTGGCACAAAAAGGACAAATTTGAATAAGTCAAAATTCAATTTGTTTTATATAGTGTGACATGGCAAAAGGGTCCCATGAAGGAAGCGATTCACACCTCCTCTC
>LPNX010494959.1:668468-748871 GCA_001517045.1 Pseudotsuga menziesii | reverse complement strand
AAGATATAAAGTGGTCCAAGGGGGCTAATGAGTCTGCAGCGGGACAAGGGAAGGCCATACAATGTGTGATTCACCTAGTGTGGTGAAATCCGCTATAACACCAACATCGAAATATCCCTAGCAAATGAACATAATAGAGATTACAAAGCTCAAATATCAATTACATGAATTGTTTGATAAAAAAGTATATACAACCTAGTGTTTCCCCTTGGGGAGAACTGGTCTTATTTGTAAAGAAGAAAGACAAAACCTTAAGGTTGTGGATAGACTATAGACAACTAAATAAAATGACTATTAAAAATTAGTACCCGCTACCCAGGATAGACGATATATTCGATAAATTCTGTCGAGCGAATATTTTTTCGAAGATAGATGTAACACCTTGGTTTTGACCCCATTGTATTAAGATTGTACATGATGTATGTATTCTATTTTAATCATGGGAAGGACTTCAAGGCCAAGGCCTTACCATTGATTGATGTTTTGTTGATAGGTGATTAAGGTTGATAACTATGATTTTGGTGCTAAGTCAAGCACAGATAATTTTGAAGACCATGTAAATGCACAATTTAATAAAATATCATAGCTAGCTTGGGACTGCAACGTGAAAGATACGGGGGTATGATTCCACAAGGGATAGGGTTGGGCATTAGTCAAACCCCCTGAGAGAATAAGGTGTGACCAGATGTCATTGGGGAAACCCATGAACCCTCAGCTACCTTTTTTTCTCTGTCCACAATCATTAATTTATTCCAAAAGTTGGATGAGGCAGTTAATTCCTTGGGCAAAGAAAGGCATGGCAGCCTGATTGCTTGACAGAGAAATCCTGGAAGTCGGCAGTCTGGGGAATGACATTCTTGCTTCTGCAGCAAGGAAGCACATCATACATGCATTAGAGAAAATTTTGGGTCTAAAATGGACCTTATAAGAAAACATGCCAAAATAGGTTTTTGTGAGTTGGAATTCAAGAACCAATAGAATTTCAATAAAATAAGTCAACCATAATGGTTGAATTGACATATTTGTCATTAAAAAAAACTACTTTTTTTGTTCGTATTTTCGACATATCTCATTGTGTTTTTACTCAAATTTCGATCGGAAGAGCTTGTTGGATGCGAAATTTGATTCTGCATCCAACAAGTACCCACACTGCATACTTTTGACGGACCCCGCTACCCCAAAAACAAGAAATAACTGAAAAAAACGTGATGATGACATCATCATCACGTTTTTTCAGGTATTTCTCATTTTTGGGGTAGCAGGGTCCGTCAAAAGTATGCAGTGTGGGTACTCGTTGGATGCGAAATCAAATTCCGCATCCAACGAGCTCTCCCGATCAAAATTTGAGTAAAAAAACAGGGAGATATGTTGAAAATACGAACACAAAAAGTAGTTTTTTTCTTTCTTCCTCCAAAATTAATCAATATTATTTTATTATTTTAACTATTATTTTATTATTTTCCTTAGGAGGCCCATTTTAGACCCCAAAATTCCTCTAATGCGAGCTTGTAATTTGTCCTAGATGCAACAAAGTTTTGTTGTTCTTGAGGGTCGAGGGATTGTAATTATTCTGTGGATTCAACCATTTGATTCACGGGCCCTATTCATTGAGCCTTCTTATGGAGTCATGTTTTGTTTCTTGTTTTTCATGCTGGTCATTTAATCCTAGTTGAGGAACTCGTCGTATGGCTGAGTAAATGGGCAGTGGGGATCACTTGATTTTATGAGAGTGTAGTCCTCTGTGGTCTCTCTAGTGTTCTTGTTCAGTGGTCCATTGTTCCGAATGGTTTGTTTCACTCTCCTAAATTATTGAAGGTGTTTTCGTAGTGGTTTCCTATGTTAGAGAGTGAGTGAAGATGGTGGTTTTGTGTTTTCCTTGTGTTTTGCAATGTTGTGCACCTTGGTTTGGGTTTGAACTCTATGCAAGACTTAAGAGTGGAAGAGACATAGAATGTGCTTGATAAACCTAGTGTGGAACCTCACAATAAGATAAGAGTGGCTAGTGAATCTGCTCTGCACATCTTGAAGAGCACTAAAAGGGAAGGTGTAGCTCGAGAGACTGTGGAGGAGAGAAGGGGACACTTCCTGTGTTGGTTGTGTAGGAAACATGGATGCCAAGCCATATATATCTTGTGAAGGTGTCCTTGGCTTTATGGATGAGGCCACTAGCTTAGCAGTTGTTCCTATCCACTTCCTTAGTAGCCTATAAAACCTAAAGGTGATTGGCTTGGTTGTAAGCTTGTGAAACTCAATTGTATATTGGCTTGGTTGGGAGACCTAATGAACCCAATTGGATTTTGGCTTGGCTGAGAAGCCTGTGAAACCAAACTAGTTGTTGTCTTGGTTGTGTCTTGTTGTCCATTGGGCCATTTGTGTAATCCTTAGTTGTACATACTGTGAATCCCAACTATGAAAGATGCCTTGGCAGAGTAGCCCGTGAAATCAATCTGTTAGCTTGGTTGTTCCTTATTGTGGATGTTCGCTTGACTATGTACACTATGTGAAACCCAAACATTTTCTAGCTTTGTTGTGT
Source organism: Pseudotsuga menziesii (assembly GCA_001517045.1). Taxonomy (NCBI): domain Eukaryota; kingdom Viridiplantae; phylum Streptophyta; class Pinopsida; order Pinales; family Pinaceae; genus Pseudotsuga; species Pseudotsuga menziesii. The sequence goes on along the minus strand of LPNX010494959.1, from coordinate 746,338 downwards.
AGCCTATGAAACCCAAGAATGTTTTGGCTTGTTTTCTGGGAAGTTAGATAAAGCCAACTATGATATGGATTGGTCATGTGGCCTGTGAAACCCATCTATTGGATTGACTATGTGTTATGAGCTCTCGCTATGTGTAAGAATGTTGTTCCCTGGTTCCTTGTGGAAATCATGGCCATCGCGGGGGTGGCAGTGTATTGAGAGATTAATGAACACACTGGCCTATGGGTGGGTGGAATGTTGTAGTGACATAGCTAGTTACAGGACATCTTAATCATCAAGATAAGTATCTATGTTATGCTTGTTTATGCCATGTATTTTCTTATGAGTTATTATAATCATGTTGAATTCTTATTGATGGTTAAGTAGAAGTTTACTTTTGTTATGTTTTCCTACATTTTGCTTATATGTATTCCTTGTGTTTTTGCAATGCATTTTCCTAAGGTCATGGAGGCTAGAAGCTTGTTACAGAATCAAGAGGAAGCTGACTTAGTGTTTCTGACCCTTAGAATCTGCCTAAGGGAGGTAGAAGCTGAAAAATTGAAAAGGGAAAGTTGAATAGGGAAGAATTGTTGCGTTTCCGCACCCCAGGATCCACCCATGGAAGGAAAAAGGCGGTAGTTGAAAAGCACAATTGAAAACAAGGATGAAAGAGTGTTTTTCGATTTTCGAAGTCCAACGTTGGAAAGCGAAAGTCGAAAGTGAATAAAAGGCTAAGGTCATTTGTTTTTTTCCTGATTTTCGAGTTCAACAGTGGAAGGAAGAGGGAAAAAAGGAAAAAAGAGGATAAGGGATTCCACTGTTTGTTGTTTCTCTGATTTTTGAGTTCCGCAGTAGAAGGCGGAAGGAGGAAGTCGGAAGGCAGAAACTGGATAAATGATTCCACCGTTAGTTATTTTTCCTATTTTCGAGTTGTGAGGTTGGAAAGAAGGAAAGTGGAAGGTAAAAGGTGGAAGGTGCAAGAGCTATTAAGTATTTACGTCATTTTTTATGCTTCCAATTTTTTAGTTCCAATGTCAGACAGGTGAAAAGTGGAATGTAGAAGGTGGAAGGCGGAAGAGCCGTTAAGTGTTTTTGTCGCCCATTATGTTTTCAATTTTTTATTTCCAAGGTCAAATGGAGGAAAGAGGAAGTGTGAAAGGTGGAAGGTGGAATGCTGACAATTCACTTCGTCGAGTCTTTGATTTTCTAACTTCCAAGTACCGAGTTCGGAAAGCGATAAATGAAAGTGCGGAAGGTGGATGGAAAAGTGTGGAAAGGAGAGGTTTAGTGCAGAAATGATCATTCTAGTCATAGAATCGATCTATCAAGGGAGGAAATTTTTTTACAGTGGTTTCTAATCTTGAGAATGAAGGTTGAAGAGTTTGTTAACGTCCATGCCACGTGTTTTGAAAGGAGAAGAAGGGTTCTTGAAGTAAATTTTTTTATTTATCCGCATTCTCGGGTATGGGGATGTTACAGATTGGTATCAATAATGCTTGCTGCAGCACGTGGCCTAAATGGTCCAAGAGGAACAGTTCAAAGAGGTAAGAGTACCCTCTGATATGAACATTATAGTACATTACATTGTGGTATTGGAGCTCATGGTTATAACATTGGGCCTAAATGGGCCAGGTGATAGTGAGTAAATGGTTTTACTTCTGAAATTGTTATGCAGCTAGCAAATGTTGTTTATTAAAACATTTTGCAGAGTGATAGTGCATATTGAAAAAGTTTGTTTTTGGAGTGTCCATGAGAACCTACGGCATGAATGGTGCGTGGATTTCTTATGAGCATGAGGAATATTCTATGGGAGAAAAAGTTCAAGTTGGAAATACTGAGAGAGAGTCCAATGGGAGAATACTTCAAGATACTCCCCCAGATATTGCAACAACCAAGAAAATCCTGATTAAAGCTCAGGAAGAGCAGATTCAGCTGAATTTAGCCATGTTGTAAATTTTGAAAGACATCCAAAGGTAGACAAGCTCTGGGTGTCGTACAATAAAGGAAGAAGGTAGTAAGAGCAGTGCCAAAAGAAGAAGAAGGTATTCTAGAGGATCATCTGACTCTGAAGGATCCACTGAGGTTTTGAGCTCTTCATATCACAGAAAAAAGAGAAAGAGGTGCTACAGGAACAACTCACATGACAAGTTCAAAAAGGAAATACCTCCTACCTTTAACAGTGATGTAAAGACTGGTCAAGAAGTTGAATCTTGGCTTCCTAGGATGAAGAAATATTTCCAAGTCCAAGACTACTCGAGAAATATGAAGGCTAGGGTAGCCATATTAAATCTAAATGGAATAGAATCTATATGGTGGGAGCACCTCAGGCAGGTCAGCAAGATGAATGACATAAAGATTTGGTGGAAACATTTCAAGAAGTATTTCAAGCAGAAATACCTCTCTCACAGGTATTATGATGATAATATCAATGAATTCCATGAGCTGATATTGGGACAACATACCATGGAATAATATGAAAACAAGTACTTAGAGTTGTTGAGGTATTTCTAGTACATCATAGATGATAAAGTGAAATTCCAATGTTTTCTGAATGGGCTACCTCAAGCACACAAAGACAATATTGAGTTTGATGAAACTCAAACTCTATAAGAGGCTATCAAGAAGGCCAAGTATTGCTATGATCAGAACAAAGGAGAACCTAGTATCCATAAGGTTTGTAACAACAAAAATAAGGAAACGTTTGACCAAACGAAGAAAGGTTTCAAATATTCCCACTTTCAAAATCAATAGAGGCAACCATCACAAGCTGTGAATCAACCAACTAGAGTGATGAGAGATAGGCCAAGGGATCCAAAAGAGATCAAAGAACCACTCCAATGTTGGAAATGTGGAGGACCCAACATGCGCAAGAATTGTCCACTTGAGAATGGGTTTGTGAGGCAAGCTCACAACATTCAAGAAGAAGAAACTGTGGGTTAGGTAGAAAGGACTGTCCCTAGGATTTATGCAACACTAGAGGACTTCCAGGTAGATCATGAGTCAATTGTGGTTAAAGTCGTAGGTAAGATTACTGAGCAATATGTTTCTGTTCTAATTGACCCTTGATCTACTCACAATTATATTACTTCTAGAGTTGTTGAGATTTGTGATTTTAAAAATTTAAAGCATATCAAATCATGGTTAGTTCTGCTAGCTACTATGACTAAGAGAAAGGTTAGTGAAGTGGTAGAGAAATGTCCATTGGTTATGGATGAATTGGTCACTTATGCAGATCTAAATATTCTACCACTTGGTTCCTATGATGTTCTCATTAGAATGGATTGGTTGGAAGCACAGTGAGTTAATCTTGAGTGTTATAATAAGACTTTTTAGTGCTTGGATGAAGAAGGAAACTTAAGGGTGGTAAGAGGAATCCCAAAGGTGATCTTTGTTAGCAAAATTTCACCAATGCAGTTGAAGAAATTATATAGGAAAGGATTCCAATTGTATGCACCCCATGTGTTGGAGCCACGGAGAATGAAACTCCTAGGTTGGAGGACTTTCATGTATTGCAATAATTCAGTGGTTATTTTCGTGATAAAATTCTAGGGCTTCCTCCAAAGAGGGAAATTGATTTCACAATTGAACTTGTCCTAGGAGTAGCACCAGTTTCCAAGACACCCTATATGATGAACACACGAGAAATACTAGAGCTGAAGATGCAGCTGCAAGAGTTGTTGGAGAAGAAGTATATCAAGCCAAGTGTGTCTCCTTGGGGAGCACCAATTCTGTTTGTGAAAAATAAATATGGTACACCCAAATTCTGTATTGATTACAGACAATTGAACAAATTCATTGTGAAGAATAAATACCCTTTTCCTAGGATTGATGACCTCTTTGATCAAATGAGAGGAGCAAAGGTATTTTCTAAGATTGACTTGAGGTCTGGTTACCATCAAGTAAGAATCAAGGATGAAGATATTCATAAGACAACCTTAAGAACACGGTATGGACATTATGAGTTTGTATTATTACCATTTGGTCTCACAAATGCACCAGCTACATTTATGTGTCTCATGAATAGTGTTTTCAATAAGTATTCAGACAAGTTGGTTCTTGTTTTTCTTGATGACATTCTTATTTATTCTAAGAATGAGGAAGAACATCTAAGATTGACTTTGAGATCGCTAAGGGAGAAAACATTGTATGCCAAGTTGAGCAAGTGTGACTTCTATAATGTTAGATTTCATTATTTTGGTCACACTATCTCATAGGAAGGAATATCTGTAGACCCTGCGAATATTGAAGTCATTATGAATTGGAAAACCCCAAGAAATGTGACAGATGTAAGATATTTTATGGGACTTACAGGATACTACATAAGATTCATTGAGGGATTCTCCAAGGTTGCACATTCAGTCACTTCTTTGCAAAAGAAGGGGATAAAGTTTGAATGGACACCAAGGTGTGAAGAAAGCTTCTAGAAGTTGAATAATCTTCTCACAAGTGCATCGGTCTTGAAGATTGCAGACCTAGAAAAAGATTTTATGGTGTGTACCGATGCATGTGGTCAAGGACTTGGAGGATTTCTTATGGAAGGCAGCCACGTGGTATGTTATGCATCAAGAAAGTTGAAGGATCATGAGAATAACTATGCCACTCGCGATTTAAAACTTGCATCCATAGTACATGCTCTCAAGATGTGGAGGCATTACTTAATGGGCAAAAACATTGAGTTAATGACAGACCATTGTGGTCTGAAATATTTATTTGACCAACCAAGTTTTAATGCTAGGAAATTTAGATGGCTGTAGTTTTTATGTGATTTTTATTTTGAAATCAAACACATAAAAGGATAAGAAAATAAAGTGGCTGATGCACTTAGCAGGAAGGTGCATGTGGCATCTCTTAGTTTTTTCCAATCATATTTGAGACAACAAATGGTTAATCATGCTACTGAAGATGAAATGTATGTGCAGATCAAGAACAAGTTGCAGCAACAAAGTCTTGAGAAGAGGTATGAGGGATATAAATTAGAAGAAGATGGAATTCTTACGTATAAAAAAAGAATTTATATTCCAAATGTAGTAGAATTGGGGAGAATTGTTATGGATTATATCCATCAAGCTCCATATTCTAGTCACCTAGGATATCAGAAGACAATTCCTACAATGAGAAAGAGGTATTTTTAGCCAGGAATGAAGAAGGAAATTGCTGAGTATATTTTAAAGTGCATGAAATGTGAGTAGGTGAAGCTTGAGCATCAACACCCAACAGGTTTGTTGCAACCTTTGCTAGTTCTAGAATGGAAATGGGAAGTTGTTTCCATGGATTTTATTAAATGATTTCTAATTACTTGGAGACAACATGATTCCATCATGGTTGTGGTGGACAAGTTAACAAAGGCCTGTAATGTCCCCAAAATTTGAAACTAATTTTTTATATTAGGCTAGTCAATTACTGCCTTAACTGGACATTATCTTAACTGATATAGAATGTTTTGTACTTTTTTTCACTACTCTGTATTATCATAATCTGTCCTTACTTCCTTCTATATGTTTTCTCGATGTGGCTATTAGTGTAATGATATGTTGTCATTATGCTACTTAATATATGAGTTCGATGGTTATGTATGTATGTGTATGTATGTTATTTCGATTGCTTACTCATTGGTTATAAAGTTTAGTTATTTTTTTATGAATAATTATGACTTAACTTGTATTGTCAATGGGTTGAGTGGCGGAACTTCTTTCCCTTGTAAACACACCTAGAAGGTGACTATTTTACTTGCCTCTATAGGGCTTAACTATTTCTTATTGAATGCATTTCTTTCCTTGTCACATGCAGGTGCACTTGATGACGGAAAAACTGATTATAAAAGAGGAATAAGACATACTTCCCATGCGTGAATAACACATATCTTGGACGACGAATAGACTTAGTGTCATATCATAGTGACTATTATTACGGTTGTTAGTTTTTGTTTACGCAAGGCTGGTGTTACTAGGCCTACGTTTGAACTAGTTAACATTATGGTTTTATCGTCTTATGACCTTGATTTAATTACTCCTGTACTTTAAAATTTACATGATATAGACTGTATAGGGCTTATCATATTATAATATGGTCCTTGGTTTATTAAATTATTTTTGTATAAGTTTGAAAAAATAACATTATCCATTCATGGCATATTACATATGCCATGAATTATGGCTAAACCCTAAGTATACGATACATTTGTTGGGGTTTATGTAATGCATGGTGAGAAAACATTGCAGTGCGTTGTGGGGTGACATGAACTATATACTTTTGGTTTCGATTTTTAGTAATGGAGGCTAGGGTGGCAAATTTAATGTAATTTGGAAAGCGCGGGTCTCAATCTTAGGGCTTGGACTAGCATGATAGTTTTTTTCATTTGCGAAATGGGTGCGTGAGCTCTGTCTCTTGTCTTCTCTACGGCATTGAGCTTTGGAGGTTGGATGCATTGGAAGGTATGTATTCTAGTATGGTTTAGCAATGTTTGTATTGTTGTTCAATTTGGTATTTAAGCATACTCCTCATCGTGAATTCAATTTTCTTGCAGGTTGCATGGTTTGGATAGCGTGGGTCTCCCCGGTGGTCATCACATTATTTATTACGGGTAAGTCCTACTATAACAAGTAAAAACTTGCTCATTTTCTTGTGTGGGTGTTTGTGACAGAGCATGAAGCTCATCGTTCGTTGAATGCTTGGTATGGGTTTTAATGGTTGCAATTCTGAAAGGGTTTGTCTATAAAAACTATGTAAAGTATCAAGATATGCGTTTAGGACTTGGGGTTTTTGTTTGGGTTTTAGCGCCTTCGGTTCGGACTAAATGTATTTTGGTTTTGTAAATGAATAATCTGCTCAGTATTGTTGGCCATGGTGAATACTTACAAGATTTTTGATTCATAATATGTTTAGGTTTTGGTAATGGAGATAGCACCATTGCTTGCAATGGTGCAAGGCCTTGGATACAAGACTGTGTAAATTCTTATATTGGTTTATAATGGTTATTTTGTATAGCATTTGCATACTGTGTGTATCGTGGTTATGATTCTTAGTTTGGCACTAGTTTGACCCTATGTAGATTTATAATTATTGTTTAAGTTCTTTGTATAGATTGTTAACATCGTTATTTTTGGCCTTTGGAGCCTTTCCATAGATGGAAATGGAGTTCTCGCCATTAGAGCAGTGACTGTGTAATAAATGAATGAAATGTTGAATCATGGTTTTAATTCTTACCTGTGTATTTCGTTTAAAGAGGCCATGACTGTGGGTTTTACCCTACGAATGAATGCCATTGCTATTTTCTTAGAGTTGATAGAGGTTTTAATGGGTTTATGATAGTGCTTATCATTTTGCATAACTGGTCATGAGACATGTAAAAGATATAACTTAGGGTTCTCAGTATTGTATGCGGTTATAATGTGTTACATCCTATGTGATTGATTTGGTAAAGAATTAGGGAAACATGGAAAGAGAAATAGTTTCACACTGTGTTTTATTCTTATGGCAATTGATTTTTATTAGCGTGGTCTGTGTAGAAGATAACTGAATTTTTATAGCATTTAGTAAGGATGATAGTGAATCCTACAGGATTCGATGTGGTGATCTGTAAATGCATTATGGGTGAACTCCATAGGATTCGATCCTGGGTCACGATGGTTGGAAACGATGATTATTGTAATGAATTGTATGGGAATTCATGCCCACACAATTCGATTATGTTACCTCTTTCCATTCATGTGATATTTTAATGAGTTCCATGCTTAAATTTATGGCTAAATTATTATGTGGAAGTTTCCTTATGATATACGATTTGGATAAATGTAATTTGCTATTAATTATATGGTTTGTTATTAAGATTCTAGCAATGGTGCTCACAGACCTTAGAGTTCTTCGATAGCTTGACTGTATATTTGGTTTATTGTTTTCTTAAATGGACGAGAATGATTGGTTTATAATATTGATTATTTATGATGTAACCTTAGACCATTAGAGGTCTTGATGGATTTTAGTTTGGAATTTAATTTGTTATTTTGATTATGGTTCTCTTTATAATAAATAATGGAAATGATTTATTTCTTAGGTTTTGTTTTAATATATTCTAGTTTAATGTGTTTTATAATTTAATTCTAAAGTTCTATTTAGAACCTATACAATTACTATAGATACTATTTGGTATTATTTATTTTAAACATGGGTCTGATGGCAATATGAAATCTGTCAGTAGAATCCATATCTCTATCTATATCTATCTATCTATCTATCTATCTATCTATCTATATATATAGGTTCTGTATTAAGCAATTCTATGTTTTGGAAAATAAATTTAACAACATGAAGTAAGTTGTAGACAAGAACTAAGAAACAAACCATAAACCCTTAAATTATAAAATAGGAAACAAACAATTCTAAATCCAAAATGGAATTTGAGGGGTTAGGAATATCTAGTGTTTTTCCCAGGTGGTTGGGATAGTGTTAGGGTTTTGTAGATTATTGCAGACGATGTGCATTAGATGTTCATATTTCTTTCCAGATATAATATTGGGATCACAGATCTAAGATGATATATATGTTGGAAAACCCTTTTTCTGTAATGGTGCCATGCACCTCGATCTTAGAGATCCAACAAAGCAATTGAACAAAAATTCTCTTGAACATCTTTATCCCTGCTGCACCATTGAAGCAAACCGTTAAGCGCCAAAGAAAAATTAGGTTCCTAGAATTATGAATTAGGACAGAGAACCAGTAGCATATCGATACCTAGAAGCATCATAGCTATTTGTTGATCCTTCAATGTGAGAGTCCCTAGTCCCATACTTAGGTTCTTTTCTAACTTCAATATAGCTATCATGATCTGTGACCGTTTAACTAGCTGCACCAGTCGACGTAGCTTCACCGGGATCAGTTCCTTTAAACGTTGTAGTAGTTGATCCAGTAATTGAACTGGTGGAAGCACCAAGAACAATATTTTAACCATCGAAGACTCAATTATAAACTGGGGCGTTGGCCTAGAACAAGTGAACTCAGATCCATATGCAGTAAAGGTAGAGGCCCCATCTTGGAGTTTTAGGTAAATATTTCGATTCCTCCTCTTATAGGTATGACCTCGCATAATATGATACGTATAATGTAGTGATGGCTTTTCCTTATCACTATCAAGGTAAACCTCCTTTTTGCATCGTTGTCCAGTTAAATTTTGGATATGATGTCACCACCCACCTGATTCACGATATACACAACTCTTCTCTAACATCTTCGATCCAAGTTTATTATATATACTACTATAAGAAAAATGATATTAAACAAATATTATATAATATTAAAACAAATATTATATTTATATAAAACATAATTAATTATATTTTATATTAATCTTATTTTATAAAACTAAACAAGTTTTATATTAATCTTATTTTGTAAAACTAAACTAGTTTTATAATAATTATTAAACTAAATATAAAAGAAAACAAATTAACAATATATATAATTATAACAAGAGCCACAATGTGGCAATATCCCCGACTCTTAATAATTATAAGTAAATATCTAAAAGCAAGTGAAAATTTATGTTATAAGTGATATAGTTTTGTTTAGGTGATCTATATTGAAACCAAGTTATATTCATTTTCTTACAGAAAAAGATAATAAACCAAAACAAAAAATGTTCCATATAAAATATTAATAGACTATATAGCAAATGATAACCATCAAATATATACAACCCTTAGATTGTATTAATAAACCAAAACAAAAAATGATCCACACTAGACTATATGGCAAATGATAGCCATGAATTAGATATAAACCTAGGATTGAATTACTAAGTTTATAATAGAATTATCTATGACAAATTTCATATGCAAGAATGCAAACTACTGTAACATTATATTTAATGTAATACAAGATATTATTACATCTAATGAGCACCTATACCACAACTTAGAAAAACAATTAGAATTTCCAACTTCTAATAAAATCATACAATTTTGTAATATCATACAATGATTGTTATTAAAATTTCCTAGCAATTCGTAATGATGCTGAGGAAAAGTATGAAGTGTAAGGAAATGGAAGTATCTTATTAAAGAATTAAGAAAATTTATTGGCTTGCATGCATGATGAGACTTAATTTGCAAGAATGGATGTGGGGCTGTGAAAATAATTGTGAAGGTTTATTTTTTTATTTAAAAAAGTATTGAATTGACCAATTTTGATCATTAAATCCTAGAGCTATGCTTATCCTACAAAAGAAACCCATCGTACTCTTATAAAATTCATTATTTTCGAGTTTGAAAAATTATGTAAAATAATTTTTAAATTTTATATATTTAAGTCTAGGTAATGCAAGCACATGACTAAACAAGATAATAATGAAATAAATATTCGCATATAAAGAGAAATTATAATTATAACCAGAGATAAGTACAAGTGGAAAACCAAGTACCTAGGATGTGTCTAGAAGAGACACAAAACCGTAGCCATACGAGGGAGGACATGTAAGATGCAATGCCACTGTCTATATGTCAATATTTAACCAATGTAACCAATAACTAAATAAATGTATAACCTAACCATAATTGCTTCTAATTGGAAATACATTACTTCATATATACATTCATGTCTTGGAGGACTGATACAACTACATAGAGATTATAATTATCGCTTTAATGCAATATCTAAGGCTCTAAGCAAAACAAACGAATATGAATGAATGATATTATTAATTAATAGAAGAATAGGGATGCATAGATAGTGATGGAAGAAAGGTTTATATGTGGTACAGAACAAGAGCAACGGCTCCTTTCATCAAATCATCCTTCTCGGATCAGAGGACAAACTGACCAAAGGAAATGTTAGTCAAAAGTTACATAAGTTGCAATAAAAGAATATATACAAGTTGATATGTGATTTCGTAGTATAATATAAAAGAAATGATTATCTTGCGAATATCTTCTTCATCATCATAAGGGGAAAATGGGATGAAAGAGCATTAGTATACTTTAGGTGGTGATGGTGATATAGTTTCCTTTCCAGGATTGCATATGCCAATCCACTCAAACCATTGTGGTAGTCGATGTCTCTGTTCATTAGAGCCATACAATGTTCGGATGGGAGTGATAAAATATATCTTAAGCGGCTGGTTCTAGTAAGAGCCATAAAACCAAAGGGAACTGACTAAAACAATACCAAGTGGCAGTCATTAGTATGACCACATCACTGGTTGGTTGACAGGGGCCGAGGTGTCAAACAATGTTGCCACTGCACTCCATCGGTGACCATTTCGCTTGCTAGATTAGTGGATGCAATCATCAATCCCTCTAGTTGTAATGGGTTGTCCTCCATCAACACCATATCTTCATCCTCCATTTCCATTGGCTCTTCATTCTCAATAGATTCATCAGAACTTTTTTTATTTAACGACAACTGATCTGTAGAAATCTGAAACTGAGAAGGAACCCAAGGAACAACTGCAAGGCGATTATCTACAGGTTTAATTTCTAACATCCTTCTACTTACAAAGAATGATGCAATTTTTTCTCTATTTTTTATAAACAAATACCATGACATCTCCTAAAGAATTATCATTACCTTTACCCACTGATTTGTTTTGGAATTTATTGGAACTTTTCTTCTATCTTCTGTGAAGCACCTCAAAATCTATATCATAAGACATTCTCAGTTTATATGAAAACAATCAAATAGGTAAATTTTGAACCAATAACATAAAATTAAGTACGGGAATACTGAAATAGTCTTCTCTGGTCTAGCATTGTCAAAATAATAAATGATAGACATTTCACTGTTGATTTTGAGATCCTAGCAGAAATTCTAAAAGCTCCTCTACTAGATCTGATCCAGTATTGTCAAAGTAACAAATGATAGCCATTTCAGTGTAGATTTTGAGATTCTGGCAGAAATTATGAAATATCCTCTACAAGATCTGGACGATAACAAAATAATTCTTTTATTTGCAAATAGACAAATAGAATTAAACTATATGAATAACGTATTTTATGACAATTACAAATAATATCAACATTTAACATTTGTAATGCATTTTGGGGAAATAATAGATAATACCTCTCGATATCCTTCATCGAAAAACTTATTCCTTGAGCTCCTAAACATTTTTAGTATATCCAAAAGCATCTCGTACTCTATCTCTCCATTTTGGAACCAAGTTCAGAAATGATAAATTACATGTCAAGTGAAAAAAATTGATAGGTTTGAATGTTGGAACTATTAATGGGATTCCCAAGACCGGGTCATTATTTTAAGAGAACATTTGATGTTTGTAAATAAAACATAGCTTTCAAATGTTAAAACCATTTATATGTCATCTGCATTACCTCGATCTTGTGAAGATACTTCAAGTCTTTGTCAAAGCCTAGTGGGAGATTCCTTGTTCGGTTTTCCTTGTAAGGAAAAATAATTTCATAACCTTTCGGAAAAACGTTATTCAATCTCTCGACTGCTTCCTGATGAAGCTCAACCTTAGTGGTGTTGGCCTCCAATTCAAGTGCACCCATGCATTCCATTAACTGTTGCTGATAATTTCTATACTTCTTGAGGGACTCCAATTGCTGCGACCAAATTTCTATGGCGTGATAATTGATATAAACCTCCAAGCTAAATTGCAAAGAATACCCTCTTGAACGTTATAGACATTAAGAAAGAATTAGATCAGAGTTAAATTGCAAAGAATACCCTATTGAACGTTATAGACATTAAGAAAGAATTAGTTCAGAGTTAGATTGCAAAGAATACCCTATTGAATGTTATAGATGTTAATCACGAATTAGATCATATTTTTGTTACAGAGAATGTGGCATGGTAGTGAAACCTTACCGAGATGTAAGCCACAAACCTCTCGAAAGTTCAACAACAATCTCGGTATAGCGTTGTGGTTTAATAATCTATCAAGTGTCGATAATCCATGAGATTTGGTTTAATTCAATTCATTCCAGCTGCTGCATGCCATTAAACTCAGTGTACTTCCATGCCATTAAAATCTGCGTACTGGCATTAAACTACTTGGTTTAAGTCAATTCATTCCAGTTGCTACACGCCACTAAACTCCACATTAAACTCTTCCTACTTCCATTAAGCTATTTGGTTTAATTCAATTCATTCCAGCTGCTACACGCCACTAAAATCCACGTAGTGCCATGCCATTAAACTCCGCGTACTGCCATTAAACTATTGCTGATGGTAAACATGCTGCCAACGCTTAGGGTGGGATTCCCCAAGCTGACGTCACTTCTTTTGAGCTAATTAAAATGCAACAAAATTGCATTAATTAGAAAATTAGTTAAATAATTGTTTTTAAACTTTAGTATGACTTTATAAAACCAATAAAAAATTCAAACCAATTAATCCTACTTCACCATTTATAAATGTCACCAAGAGACATAATAATAAAAATAAAAATAAAATAATTTTTAAAACAAAAATCTCGATGATTATAATAACAATAAAAATAAACATAATTTTTAAAACAAAAATCTCTATGCAAGTGCACCTATCGACCCACGAGTTCTCGATCCTCTTCTGTTTGGGGGCATCCATTGCTGATTTTGAAACCCATGGAGTTTTCATCCTCCAATTTCACAAAGGACTACTCAACCAGCCTGTTGGTGCCAAATAACCAGTTTGGCGCCAAATAACTTGTCCAAACGGACTGAGGATTCCCTGGTATTCTAAGAAATGCTTTGCATATTTGGGTTTGTTCACCGAATAACCATCATCAAATTTTTTTATCTCAAATATTTCACGATGTTTTACCCCTTGAGAGTGTTAGGACCCTCTTATTTGGGCTTAATAGATAAAGCCTCTGTCTTACCCCCATTAGGAGTGTGAGCAGTTCCTTGTTCGGCCTTGAATGCCTTATCAGATAGAGGGTCTATCCCTCTAGTCAAAAGAACGTTTGGAACAGTAAAAAATATGGTAGAGGCTACCAAGAAGAAGCTAAAAAGTTCAAACCCACTGAAGGGAAGTTCCTTCACCAAATGAAGAACATACCCCCCTTGGATATTTGATCTGTCCCTGTTTTGGAATATAAAAGGAAATGCAGTTACAAACCCTAACTCGACAGTATTAAGCGAAATTTCTCTAGAAGAGTAGGGGGAAAGATGAAGAAGTTGTGAAAAGGAGATGTATAAAAGACATAGGCCAAAAGGAGGCTGTAGTCACAACAAAGCGCAACTTTGAACACAGTATGTACATTGTAGACCCTAGCTACCAATATCAGAGTGTAAGAAGATTGTATTTTCCATTTGTAACCAAACACTATATTTCATTCTTCTTCCCATCGATATATTCCTTGAGTTTTTTAGTCCATATAGGGCTTTCTCCAGCAAAATCCTGTGCTTAATTTATGGTGTGTTTTTTTTAGTGTATGGTTTCTTTTTATTATCTGCGCACAGTAAATTTTCAGTCTGTAGCAGAGTTTTTTACTCATATATTGTTAGTTGTGGCAGCATTTAATGTCACACATAAATACTATAGCATTTTCCAAGAAAACACACTGTTTTGCCTACAATAATTCTATTTAACATAAATGGAAATAACATTTAGTTTGGGGCAATGTGTTAAATTCTAAAATTTGTTAAAACCATTGCAGATTTTTTTTTTTTGCTAGTTAAATCAGATAATTGTTGTATCAAAGCATTTTCATCTTGGAAGTACAAAGTCCAAAACAGAGATCCATGACCCACAGTTCAGACGCTAAAACATATAATTGTGGGATTAAAGCATTTGTATCTTGGAAGTGAAAAGCCCTCGACAAAGATCCAATTTCCAAGGCCCAGAACAGAGATCGATGATCCATACATTAGAGGTCAAAATAGATAATTTTGGTATCAAATCACTTACAACATGAGATAAAATGATCACAAAAGTAAGACAGTCAGACAAAAATATACATCCACTGTACACAGTTTGTATACAAAAAAGCAACTCCAAGTTAATATTTAAATTAAGATAATTTTTAGAAAAGAAAAAGTTTAGCCTAGATAACAAAGGTTATATAAATGTGTCATAGGTGTACTGATACATATATAACCTGCACACAAGATGGAGAAATTCATAATCACTCTATCTAACTAAAAAAAAATGCAAAGCTTATATACACGTGTCATAGGTGTAGATACATAGCCTGCACATAGGAGGGATAAATGCATGTTTGAGGCAGGCTTGCTGGAGGCGAGGAGGGTTTGGTGGGCCGTGAGAGGTAGTATAAGAAGAAGTAGAAGCAACTATGGAGAGATTGCAAAGGATATTTTCAAGGGAGGCCCTATGCTCGATTCATTTGAGTAGGTCTACATTTATTCGCTTGCTCTTCTAAAAATACTCAAACATGAGACCTATTTCTGGAATTCCCTCTCAATACATCCATTTTTTCTCTCCTGGAATATGCTTACAAAATATGGAAATGTACCTTTTGTTGATGTTATTGCGCCCTAGAAAACTATTCCTAGATGAAAACATATATTACATTTACATTATTTGAATTTACAGTTGTTTTTGGGATTCTCTAATTTTGAATGAACATTATTTGTGAAAATAATGTGGTATTATAAGGAGTTTGGAAATTGTACTCTCTTGATCATGCCCTTCATTTGCAATAGAATGGAAAAGTTTCAGAGAATAGAGTAGAGCACACACAGTTGTGGAATAAGGGGAAATCCATGCTGGAGGCTTCAAGGGGAGTTGATGCATATATACAGAGGAGTTTGTTCCAAATGAAAGACATAATCATGGATAAACTGGCAGTTGTTCTTGTTTCAGTAGAAGCTCTAGACAATGCACGACAGTCATTGGAATCAATTAATAAGGATGTAACTCATGCTACCCAGGGATTGACCAAAGAAGCTGTGCATAGAATTAAGATCCGGGTTGCTGAAATTTTTCCATTTCTTTCTCCCAATTAGACTAGAAAGGTAACTATCAATTATGCCAGTTCCCTTTTCCATATATATCTGAGTAACTAGCACAGACCCAACTAACCCGGTTTCTGAGATGCAACTCGAGCTTCTACACATTAGATGTGGATTTATATATTGGTCATGTATTAGTGTCCATATTCAATGTATACAATACACCTTTCACACTCGAACATGTGCACCCATGAAGAGTCTATGAATCATCCCACTGTCACTCAGATTGTAGATTCTAGATAGCACCTCGCTTATATTTATGTAACCGGTTGGTTTTGCTGGAAAAATTTATCATACCAGTTAATCACATCTGTTATATTGATGTATTGGACTATATTACCATGTTTTTAGCAATGTTTGATCTAGGATCTGTGCCATTGGATTCTCTAGTTGGAAGCATCGTTATCCATTACATATAATTCTTACAGTTGACAACTATTTCCCACTTCCCTATGCTAGTCCTTGATTATTGCAAGTTGGTGGTATTTCAGGAGTTTGTTTATTTTTATTCAGCAATAGTAGCTGTGAAATCCCTCATGTTCTTCCTCTAAACAAATTCTTTCTTGAAATTACTTGTAATAAGCTTGAAGAGATTGTTGTTCTCTTTTGCGAAATAAAATTTCTGGAGACAGAAAATAACAAAAGGAAAGGAGAAATGGTCGATTCTCTGATAATTTCTAAAATTAACCTCCCAAAATTTATTTTCCTTATAAATGGGAGGATCATAAAAAGCGAGAAAAACTCTACATGAAGCAAGGTGCTACATTAAACAAAATAATAAAAGATATCAGTGAAAATAATAAATAATACTTTTATTTAAATAGCTTCATGTTATCACGATGTGGCAAGAATTCCCTTCTCCAACATAATGAGTGTATTACAATGAGCATAGTTGGCTTACAACATTCAATGAAGAACTACTTCCTTTGGATTAGAGGGGCAATTCCTTGATATTATTCTTAAAATAATAAAAGATACCAGTGAAAATAGTTAATAATATTTTTTTTAAATAGCTTCCTGTTACCACAACGTGGCAAGCATGCCCTTCTCCAACACATATTTGGCTTACAACATTCAATAAATATTCCTTTAGCTAAGATGCCATGGGTTGGTGGTATCTATTATGCCAAAGTCGCCCAAGAATTCCTCTTGGTCCTAATCACATGGAATGACATGCTTGCAAGGGTAAGACAAAACATGAAAGGAGAAATGTGTCTTTGAGGGATTTGAACCTTGGGGGGGACATCACAACCCCTGCTTAATCATGGTAACAAGGTCCAAGATCCCATTGGCATAAGTGAAAATAGTTGCTTGCTAGAATTATTCATAAAAATTACTAAGGAACATTACTAAGAGATTATGCTCCAAGAAGTTAAATTATATTTAGGTATAGAATTTCTCTCTATATAAATACATTTTAACAGTAATGAGTAGGGATTATATTATAAAAGCAACATTGCATCCATGCCAAGCACCTAGCAACAAAAAATACATAGATCCGGTCAAAGCCATAGTCCAAATTACAAAAATTAAAAAGACTTCTTCCCTGAGAACTGGGCCTTCTAAATATACCCTACACTATCTTGCCATGTATATCACTCAACTTATCTATTAAGAAAACAAACTACTCAAAAATATGTAGAAATAACATTTTAACAGAAATACTAGTGTTTAGGCTGAAGTTGGGAATCTCCTAGCTAGTGTCTCTTTGCCTTTGTTTCTCTTTGCCTTTGTTCCTTGACACCGAAATTGCATCTTGAAGATTGTTGCCTCTATCCAATTCTAGCTTAGGAGGAATTTTGGGTTCCTCCAAGGTCCAAGGGAATTTTTCAGAAGGGGAGAATTCTACCGTATGATGAAGATCATGAAGATCAAGGTGGGATACAATTTACCCCAAGAGTTGTTTTAGCGAATCTAGTTGCTCAGAAATATCAAAATTTTATGGTGCTGAGCACCTATCAATCTATCAACTTCCTTCTGCCATTCCCTTAGGCAAACCACATGTTTTGTTGTGTTAATGTCACAACTGACTTCAGTCACATTGTTTCTTCAATGCCTTCTTCTTAAACTCAGTTTCTTCTCAAACTCTTCCCATTTATTCCTGGCATTGATGATGCCACATTGGGCTTTAGCCATTTCTTTAACTCACTACTTCATACCTTTTTCGCATTCACCCAGATCACAGAAAGCACAACACCTGAATTTTAAGTGACAGTTCATCATTTGGGATCCCAACAAAACTGTCTCAGACCTAGAACTAAGACAACCGAAGCACACATTTAGAAGACGCAAGTGGGACTCCCTTTACTGTTGGAGTGGGATCTTAGCTGCACAGGCATATCAACTAACACCAGAGCCAGGGAGAGCCACATCCCTGAGATAAAAAAGAATCATAAGCCAAGCCCTTGCAGTGAACCCACATCTCTTACCGGGCTGGATCACCATGCTTCTCATAACCATTTGCAAAACTGAATGGAGTGAAGTCATGAAGTACCACCTCTTCTTGTCATGTTGTCATTTCACCTTTGTAATTACTGCTAAGTATCAAGGAATTAAATATGCCAATAGTTCTAAGAAACATTATAATGGCAGTTGAAAATGACTCCCTTAGAAATTTTACAACCACCCAAGCTAAGGGTTGAGCCCAAGTTGGCTTGCTCATTCGCAGCTGAATTTTGATGCCCTCAAGATGTGATAGAACTCTACCTTCTCAAAACATTGCACTTTTTGAAGAATTTTTTGCACTAGATGCTATAGATTGGGCTCTCTCAGGATGGAATTATGTATAATTGCTTTTGGAATGACCACGAAGTATCCTACAACTGATGCATCCTAGACTCAGTAGGATTTAAGGAGAAAATATACATTTGAATATTGCTAGGGAATTGGCTTCATTGTTAGTAACTTAGTAGTGATACCATATCCTCACTCATATTTTACTTCTTGATTTCCATCAAAGTCAATTATGACCCTACCTGCACCTGCCACCCCTGTAATTTAAAATAAGATATCGCAACTAGAATCTGATACGAATTCTATTGTTTGATGGGGTCTTAGCACCATTGTTTGAGCCTAAACTTGTATAGACACAAGGAACTATACTAACTCATATGTCTATAGTAACAAATATAGTACATCCAGTTTCCCATGGAAGAAAGAACAAATTGGGCAATTTGTAGTAGACCAGTATGATTAGCATTAAATTCAGTGATATGAGAAGGATAATAGCACTTAAAAACTAGACAATGTGGCTTAATAATCTTTATATTGAATTTGTTGCACTAGATGCTCGAGATTGGGCTCTTTGGGGATGGAATTATGTATATTTTCTTTTGGAATGACCATGAATATCCCACAACTGATGCATCCTGGACTCAGTAGGATTTATGGAGAAAAAATACATTTGAATATTGCTAGGGAATTGGCTTCATTGTTAGTAACTTAGTAGTAATCCCATATCCCCACTCATATTTTACTTCTCGATTTCCATCAAAGTCAATTATGACTCTGCCCGCACCTGCCACCCCTGTAATTTAAAATAAGATATCGCAACTAGAATCTGATACAAATTTTGTTGTTTTATGGGGTTTTAACAGCATTGTTTGAGCCTAAACTTGTATGGACACAAGGAACTGCACTAACTCATATGTCTATAGTAAAAAATCCAGTACATCCAGTTTCCCATGGAATAAATAACAAATTGGGCAAGTTGTAGTAGACCAGTATGATCAACAATAAATTCAGCGATATGAGAAGGATAATAGCACTTGGAAACTAGACAATGTGGCTTAATAATCTTCAGATTGAATTGATTGAACACTAGTTATAATATGTAGCAGAATATGACCATCATTGAATCTAAAATAGCTTTCTAACAGCACACAGGACAAAGAAAATTTTCTTGAGAAGGTTTGCAGTCTGGACGACAACCCTTGTTGTCTCCAAGAATAGATGGTTGTTGTACTTGACTGTATATAGTCCCAAATAGTCTATCCATTGAAACAATTCACGAAACTTATACTACTTTAAGGCCTAGGAGCCTATTTATGGATAATATTCCCACATGTGCTTCTTTATATTTGAAGCATGGGACAAATGGTTTGAAATAATAAGTTTATTCAAGTAAATTTTTCTTTAGTAAGTTATCTCACAAAAATGACTACATACATCCCTCTAGTGTCTCTAAAAATCTGTGCTAGCCCTTCTAATACAAAAATAGGTTTCAGCTTTCTCTACATTTTTATTCATTGTCGGAATTTCTTCTCACCTAAGGATACCACATTCTTTTAATGCATTGTGTCATTCTCTTGTTTTCTAGAACTTTGTTCTACATGGGCCTACCTAATACTCACATTTTTCGTAAGTATTTTATGGTTCCAGTATCTAATTGATTATTTTTGAAGAAATTTTGAATGATTATTTGAACATGATTATAGTTTACCACAACCAATTTGTCTTGTGAATTTATAGTTAAAAATGATTATTGTAGGAAAGCAAGTTATAGGTTTCTTTGTTGGGTATATCATTGAAAGGGCTTGAGGCTCACATTGTAACTAGTCATAGTAGTCAAACTTGCACCATATTAAATTACAAAGGTGACTTTAAATCTAAAGGTTTGGATTGTGCTCTTGTACTTTTTTGTCATCTGTATATATTTTGGAACATTGATTACACTTTTAGACTTTTAGAGATTCTATTCATACATATTTATCTTGACATTCATTAATTTTATTTTAGGATGTTGTGCAGGGATATTAAGTGTTCCAATATATTGGTTTATACTAATGGGAAAGTTAATCTTGCTGAATTTGGCATTGCTAAACAGACGAAAGATTTTTTTTAATAGATGGAACACTGCACTTATTGAGTAGTTGCCTTTTTTCTGATTATATTTTGCAGTTTGCTACGAACTTATATTGAATGTTGGCTTCAATCTTTAAGTTTATATTTTTTTCTGTTTCTTGAAATTTGGCCATTTGGTCATTTCGTAGTTATCAATTATTAGCCATTTCAATTTATCTAGTATTTTCTTGTGAATTGATGTGTTTGACATAATTATGAGATAAAAGTGATGGGATATTTGGGTTTCATGAGTAACTCTGTTCGAATTTGAGTCGCTTGTCTAGTTTTTCCAGCAACCAGACCCAGTCTTGTTTTTGGTAGTCGTTAGGTTTAATATAGAATCCCAAGTAGTGTAAACCCTCCTCCAAAGCTACAATATGAAAAGGGAAAAGATCCAAAAGGACCGGTTCTTCCTCCTTGGATGAGAGGAAGGGTATGACAGTGGATTTGCCAACGTTAATGTCCATGCCAGTAGCTTTAGAGAAAATCTTGAGGATATCATCTAATGTTCGCAAGTCCCTAACAGATCCTGAAGAGAAGATCAAGATGTCATCAATGAAAAGCAAATGTGAGATGTTGAGATTCTATGCAGGTTGCAGCCCAGTGAAGTTGCCCAAGCTTATCGCCTCCTTAAGGGCACGGCTGAGACCCTCAGCAACCAACAGGAATAAGAGTGGTGACAATGGGAAACCCTGTTGAAGCCCACGCTCCACATGGAATAAAGGAGAGGCAACACCATTGATCAGAACCGAGAAGGAGATAGTTGTGAAACAACTCATAATCCATCTGATAAACGCAATATCAAAACCCAGGTGTGTTAATAGCAAAGGAATATAAAGCCATCTTACCTTGTCAAATTCCTTTGCCAGGTCAATTTTGAAGATGGCCCCTTTAATATTTTTGACTTTCATACTATGTATACCTTCTTGGGTCACCCCAATAGCTTCATGAATCAGTCTACCTTCCAAGAAACCAAATTGTTCCTTTGAAATATGTTCCAAAAGTACCTCCTTGAATATACCGGCAATCACTTTCGAGACCACCTTATAGATGCAGTTACATAGAGAGATAGGTCTGAAATCATTTAGTGACGGAGGGTTGTCCACTTTTGGGATAAGCGCAATGAAAGTAGAGTTGAAGCAAGCCGGGATCCTACCAGTGATCCGAGTGTCATTCACCACTTGTAAGAGATCCAGACCCAACAGGTCATAGAGTTCCAAAAAGAATTCAATAGTCCAACCATCCGGACCAGGACTTCTATCCTTCTAGAAACTACGCAGCACACATTTTAATTCCTCCTCCGACGCCTCCTCCAAAAGGGCTTGATTTTCTTATGCCCCCACAAAACTCAGAAACATCTACGCAGTTCTGATGATTTTAGCAAGAGCAGTATGTGTAGGTGCCTTGAACATTTTTTTGAAATGTTCGACCCCAAGGGAGTCCAATATACCATCAAATGTGTCCTAAGTGTTTCCAAGATCGTCTACTAATATCCAAATGGTGTTGGCAGCCTTCCTGCCTTTTGCAAAAGCATGAAAAAATTTAGTGTTTTTGTCCCCGATTTCAAGCCATGTAGCCCTGCTCTTCAGCCTCCACGTTTCCTCCCTTTCCAGCAGAAGCATAATCCTCCGACTCTCCAACCTTTTCAGAGCAGCAAATTCTTCATGTGTCTTGAGACCACCACCCTCCTGAGCAAGAATTACAGCAATATCAGCTTCAACCTGTGTCAATTCTTGGCTATCCCTTATTCTTTTTTCATGAGCCCATGGCTTGATCAAATCCTTCAGATGCCTTAGATTTGCTGCAAAATGGAAAGAAGTCGAGTTCACATTCCTCGGCCTATATTTGAACCAACCATCAGTAATTAGGGAAATGAAACTTTCATCCTGGAGTCAAGTTTTGTTGAACTTTAAAGGGCAAGGTGGTTTGTTTGGCCCTTCTCTAAGTTATAGAAAGATTGGAGAGTGATCTGAGAGGCCCCCTGAACCAATCCATTGACGAACAAGGTGATGATTGTCCATGATTCTTTCAGAGATAAGAAATATGTCCAATATCTTCGCCACCCTGCCATCCCCACATCTATTGTTTTTCCAAGTGGGCTTGAGAATTACCAACTCCACATCCAACCATCCTTTATCCACAAGGAGCATAGTAAAGTAATTAGAAAGTAAGTCAGGTCTAGCATGAGGCCCCCAGACCTCTGCCTGACCTAGAAAGAAATTGAGATCCCCACCAATAATCAGATTTTCTCTCCCAAACAACGAGTGTTTGGTGATAGTATCCTAGAACGGAATTCTTTTCAGATAAGGACAATAAATATTAATCACGTCAAAAGTATCAACCATATCCAAGGGTTTAATAGAATACCCAGTATCGATTCCATCCCCCAGACATTAAGAACCTTCACACTTCTAGAGTTCCAACCAATAGCCAAGCAGCTCGAATGGCCTCAAACATCCAAAGTTTCAAAACACCAACCCCCAAACCAACTTTCAAGCTTTGTCTTCACCTCCAAACCACCACCCAGCGTTTCCTGCAGTAAAATAATATTGGGCTGGTCTATTTCAACCATCCATCGCAATGCTGATCTTTTATGGGGATCGACAAGACCTCGACAGTTGAAAGATAGAATCTTCATTTGCAGCCCTTCTTAAGGGCATTCACAGCTCTAAGTACCTTGTCAATCAGAAGTTGTTTTCCATCTTGAACATCATTCTTTGCACAGGATTGTTCCCTAGCTAGGTGTGAAACACGACCCCTCCCCCTAGTGGCACCCATCGGATTTCTTCCTAGGCCTCCGGTGCCACCTTTGGTGCAAGAACACAGGAAATAACCTGAGTCAGAGGATTCGGTTGGTGAGCAAACCGATTCAGGTAGTGCGGGTTCAATAACCAGACCAGAAGGTGAATTCTCAATGATAGTAGCAAAGATGGGTGGCTGTAACTCAATAGAATTAAGGGATAGTTTATTTAGTCCCTCCACCCAGTCAATACCAGAAACATTCAAATGTATAGTAAATAAATGTAAAGACGAGGGAAGGGAAAAATAAGGAGTACTTGTAGCACTGACCAGGAAGGGTTCTTCGACCAAACACTCCTGAGCAGCAATCTGTAACTCTCCCGGAGGTTCTTCTTCTGCAACACTACCTTCCATAGAAGGTAAATCCAGACCCACCAGTGAGATTGGTGGTGATGAGGGCATAGAAATGTCCCCTTCTCCACCTAAGACAGAGCTGTTGTCTTCCTTCTTTCTGTTTTCCCTGCCATGTGTCGCAAGAGGGTATTCAATAGCTGCGTGGCCATACTCATGACATCGACAACAACAGAAAGGGACATTCTCCTAGTCCAAAGTTTGTAGGTGCAAGTAGTCCTTCCAAGATATCCTCATAGCCCCTGGAAGACCATTTCTAATGTTGATACTAACCAAAATACAAGACACCCTCTTTAATCTAGTGCTATTGAAGGAGAAGTCCGCCTCTAAAAAGTTACCCAGAAGGTTTCCAATGTGCATGAAGTGTTTCATGGTCCAGAATGGAAGGGAAAAGCTGGGAAGTCTGACCCATGTTGGAACCACATAAACAAATTCCCAGCTGGCATTGAACATGGGGTGCCACTTCTTAATAAAAACCGGAGTCTGCTCATAGAACCAATTACAGTTTAATACCCAATTCAAATGTTCCTCACGCTCGAAATTGAAGGAAAACCAGCCTCGCGCTAGTCCATCCACTTTCGGCACCACTCCCAAATCCCCCATTGAGCAGTCATTCACCCAACTATTGACCGCCCGAACCGATAGCATTTTTCCCATGAAATGCCCAATAAGAGTGAAATTAACCAAGGTTTCCATTGATTCCTAGCTGATATCCTCCCCGACTATGTAGCTTATAATCAACGTCATTTTTGGCCATTTTCTCCTACGATGGCCCTTACTACGTTAACTGGAGTTGTCTTAATTTCCACCAGCGAGCAAGGGATCAGTGATGGTCAATCTCAGGTAGCCCCACTGCTCCTGTGCCCCAAGAGCTCTACCAACAAAGCCCTCCCTCGATTCCTCCACCTCTCTGCTCACCAGACCACCTTCAACAAAGGAACCACTGTGTCTCAAATCAGCCTACAGCCTTGTGCCTCTGGTCGCAAGGAGACCTCCCAAAAGAACTTCCTGCAAAAGTGAAACCCCAAAGGGTTGATAAAAGGGTTCTTCTGGAAGCACAATAGCCACAGGGGAAGAAAGAATAAAACCTGACGGTGCGAAGTTTCCCCCCATGAGCGGCGAAGGGTGATTAAACGTCAACAACTCGTTCCATTCACACCCAGAGTCTTCTTCTAGTTCTTCAGGACCACGCGAGGGGTTAAAACCAAATATGCCTTTAACCATCGAGTCAATGGAATAATCAACCAAATCTTCAATCGGCCCCATCCCAGCAGACATACCGGTATAGTAAAAAATTAAATAAATCGAGGGCAGAGGAAAAAATGATACCGGTGAAGAAAGTCTCTGATGCCGCAAAAATGAAACCCTGACAATTGTCTGATACTGACAGGTCTGCCTCTATCCTACCATAGGACGAGATAAGAGGGCTCAGGAACTTGCTAGGCCCCTCATGGGGCTCGTGTTCCCAAGCACAAAAGCCTCCCCTGCAAACCCTCTCCCTCGAAACCCTCCATCCAAAACAGCCTCATATTCTGCTTGTACAAATATCAAAATAACAAATGATCTGAATTATGGTGAAAAATGGAAGGATTTCAGTATGTGAGAAGATTTTCATGTCACAAGTTGTCTTCATTGGATGTGAAAAAGCTACTCTATTGACAAGTATGTTACCATACTGGAGCTGAACACATGGTGTCTACTAAATGTATTTGTTCAAAACATGTGCTTGCAAAGACAACTATTAAAGTCCTTCCGTGTACATTAGGAATCAATCTAAAACCCCTTTGAACCCCATTTCTGTAGAAATTTTATCTTTAAATTCCTTTTTACCCCTTATTTCTTCTAGTAACCCCCCCGAGAGTTGAATGGCTCAGAAAATATGTAGTTCTATCCAAAATATGAGATCAAGACATCCGCTATAGGTTCTCTCATTCCCTTTCATGGTAGAGTAAATACCATTATAGATGCATTTATTGTCTAGTTATTTGTGTGAATTGAGCTAATGATGTTAAGAATCTAAGATTATGTTTTAATCTAATAAGTGTTTTTCTTTAGCCACTCTTCATAGCCCTTGGGCTTACCATATAATGGGGCACAACCTCCTATTCCAGAAACAATGAGGTTGAGCATTTTCATGCTAGTGAAGTGATGTTTATTTTGATTTCTTATGTTTGAAACTATTGCCAATCACTGTTATATATAAATTGGCAATGGAAATCTCCAGAATTGGGTCATATGACCATTGACATATGACGAATCCCAATTTTCTTTCATTATAGAGGTTTAGTTTCCCTTTTAACATTTACATTCACCTCCTATGTCCTGTGCATCAACTTGACTGTAAATTTATGTACCGTTGCCAAAACCCAAGGGCTTTGCAGGGTGGGGACAAAAAAGCATTCATGAATCTGGGAATGCAGCTAAGAGTTTATATTTTACCTCTTTCATTTGGTGCAGCATGTAATGAGAACCAAATATATATTTTACTTCTTTCTTTGGAGGATTGGATAGGAAGGTTCATCAAACCCATAGCAGATGTTTCAGTTATTTGGAAGGCTCTGGCTCTAGCCTTTCATATCATAGGGAGCTTGATACATTGGAAAGCAGGAAATGGAAGGCACAGAACAAAATGGAAGGCACATAACAATAGGTATTTATCCATGGCTAGGCTGCGAGGGTGAGTAGTCAACTACAGGTTATCAGATGAGTTTATTGAGGACCTAAGACAGCATAAGATATTGGAATTAGCTGATACAGCTGCACCAAAACAAAACTCAATGTGTCAACATGGATGGAAAGTTTTAAAAACTTTAGGATTAGACGGTCATAAAACAAAACAGTGGACTTCCTTTATTCAAAAATTTCAAAGCTATTATATCAGATTGAGCCTGGAAGATGTTCTGATTTGGTAAAAAATCCCTGCATTTGGAATTATACCACAAGTCTGGGTCATACTGCCAATTTCTTGGGAATTGAGAAAGGTGAAGCATGTGGGTGGTGAAAGTCGTTGTGGAAACTGAATGCACCCCTAAAAACTAGATTATTCTTTTGGTTAGAAATATCAAATAAACTTCTAAGCAGAACTTCAAATATACTGAAGGGCCGAGCTTCTATGTTCTTCAGAGAAATGATGAAGAATCAAGATCAGCATATTGATGTTGATGGACTCTTCCTTTACTAAAGAGGTATGGAAGGAAGCTCTGTCCATAATAGGAGGAAACGACAGATGGGATGGTGCAAATCTAATGGAAATTTTGAAGAACTATATGGAATATGTAGCTGTAACAAAACATGAGGCTGTTCCTAGTGTAGTTACTTAGATTTCTGGATTATTGGAATGCCACTCTTTTAGAGGATAAAGCTTACTTTCCCTTGGATGTTTCTCTTTTATCAAGTATATCTATAATGTGATTAGGAAGACTCCTAAAAATAAACCTGAAACAAATAGGGACATCACATATTGACATATTTAGTCCAGGATGTTTATCTGATGAAGCAAGTCAAGGAAATACTAGGAGTTGTAGAGCCGGAAGTGTATTCTTTCTTTTAGCTTGGAGAAAAAGGTAACATTCTAATTCTTCCATAACGTTTTCAGGAAATCCATGAATGGGAGGAATTAAGTGTGCACCTACAGGCTACAACCATGAAAGTCAACATATTAAACGGTAAAAGTTTATTTTTATTATTTATTAGGTCATTTCAGGGTCCAAGAGCACAAACAATGTAAGGAAAAATGATTGTCAAAAAGTATGCCATATAGGCAAACCATTTACTCATTTCAAATGACATCCAATTAAAGGAAACTACAAATGAAGTATCAAACAATACAAGCCTATTTTGATTTCTTCTCTAATGACTTAATACTCATGGAGCCTAGAAAATATGTAGAAATTTGAAAATCAATAATGCACTTGTCAACCAGAGGAAACACCATACTAACATAAGAATGGGGTTTGAGAATACCCACTAATAATCTAGCAGAACAATATGCTCTGTTCATGGGCATAGATTTTATTGTCTCCCTCAATACTCAAAACATCTTACTTGTTGGGGACTCCCTCCTTGTCATCACACAAGCCAAAAAAATAATTTGTCATCACACAAGCACAAACTCTAAATTGTGTGAGAAGAAGAAATACTAAATTTTGTGACAAGCATAAAATCTATTTCAACATCAATTTATCTTCCATTTAGGTTAGTGATTTATGCCCACTTAGGGACACCACTCTCATTAAAATGGAAGAAACTCAACTAGTATAGGTTGTGCTTAGCTTGTTGAACTTAGATCCCAGAATAGATACTTTGCTTGCCACAGTAGCACTTTGTATGTATTCCAATAATCAATGCAAACTCAGAACTTTGATAGTTTCCAACAATGGAAAAAGTATATCAATAATATTTAGACTGATCAAGAACTAGTTGTATGAAAAAGTGAAAGGGTGAAAGTGCTTGCAAGTGCACATTCACATAGTAATACTCCAAGGAATCTAAGGACAAATTCAATTGAGCAAATAGTATCCATAAAGATACAACAATGAATATATTAAATGTTCCTTAGCAAATCTAAATTGTTGCAAAGTATGTTTACTACTATGAAAACAATGTGTGGAAAATATACAATACCAATTGATATATGATAGAAAGGTAACCCCAATCCTTAAATGATTACCAATATGTGACAAATTAATCAAGCACCAATTGTTATCAACTTCTAAACACTTAAAATCCACTATGATAGAGATGTGACACTTTTTATGAGAAATGCAATCTCCAGTAGTAACCACAGTATGTCAATAAACAACTATTATTTGTATCTTAAATAAAAATTGTGATAAACAAGTGAAAGTATGAATAAGAGTGTTGTGGCCTTATTTATTTGTGGACTATGAGTAACTTGTAGGATATCGACAATATGTGTTGCTAGATGCTTCTTGAAATCCGAGACAAGACTATCCCAATGTTAGGATTTATGACTAGAATGCAACTAACCTTCAAGGCCTGCTAATTACATGTTATAACAGCTATGACCGAGGTGCATCATGGTCATCCTGAATATGAGTTTATGTAGGGTCCCATCAGGGATATGTTGCTTGTTAAACACAGACTGAAGGGTATGGGAGTGTTTTAAATAGTTACAAGAACAATGGGGGTCTAAGATTTAGTTTGTATAGAATTAGGAGGGGGTTTAGGAAGCATATTTATG
Source organism: Pseudotsuga menziesii (assembly GCA_001517045.1). Classification (NCBI taxonomy): domain Eukaryota; kingdom Viridiplantae; phylum Streptophyta; class Pinopsida; order Pinales; family Pinaceae; genus Pseudotsuga; species Pseudotsuga menziesii. Next base: position 717,259 of record LPNX010494959.1, on the reverse strand, counting down.
ACTATACTGAATATACAACACCCAAAAAATGGAGGAATGTTGGGTGTTTTTAGAGGAGGGACAAGAAATTTAGGATGAGGTTTGGGTAAAGGTCCAAGTCTAGATAGTGAAAGGGGAAGGACTCAAGTCTGAATGAGACTTTTATTTCTCTGATATGGACTATTAGAAATCCTTTCTCAAAGGCTGAGGTATGTACAAGGACAAAGAAAAGAGTCCAAGGGATTTTAGTTTATGAATTAGTAACTAGGGATTAGTGTCTAGGTTATTCAAGGCTCTTAGGAAATAAATGTTTCCCTGACATGCCTAAGGGTAGGACAAAGGATAGGGTTTAGTTTTGGGAACTAGGGTTGTTTCAGGGTCTGTCCTAAGGTTTGTAGCTAGGCTATAGGTTAAGCAGTCACTTAGGGTAGGATAGGGATTAGTATAGGGAAGAGGGTCGAGACTATTCGGTGAATTAGGTTATAGTTTAAGTTTGTATCAAGACTCTATGGGATATATAATATCCCCAAGAAATAGGTCACAAGGAACAACAAAAGTCCTTAGGAAAAGTGTATGTATACCTTGATTGTATAGTGTATCCCTATCGGGCGACTCCATATTAATAGATATTATGATAAATCAAATTAAAGCACCTTTTGTGCCCTTGAAAGGAAATTTACCCGTCATAAGGAATTTCCTAGAAAGACAAAATATCATATTATGTTTTCACGGTGATACCATGCATTCATATATTGATACAGAAAATGCTTCAAAGGCATGCATTGTTGTCAATCACAAAATCAATTACAAGTAAAAAAAAGATACCATTCTCACATAATATTGGGTCATGTATATATTTATCTCTATGGATATATCTTTTTATCTTGTACCAACGATAAAAAGGAATAGAAATGAAACCATTGAAAAAATGAACATTATAAATGTAAAATTACTGTGGAAACTCATCCTATATCAACATTACAAGGATTACTTGCATGTTGTAGCCTTGAAATTGGCCACCACATACAAACTTTGGTTGAGAACTATGTAGTTAGGTTTTCTCATGCTGCAAGAGTGGATGGATGTTTAATGGGACCAAAACAAGCATGGGTAGATTGCCCAAGGGGATTTTTTCCCAGCTTCAACACTAACTTATAAATTAGAAAAAAGAATTACCTGCAAGTCAGATTGTTTGAACTTTGTACACTGTATTCCTTGCTTACATCAAATATCAAATATGTCATTTCCTCGATGTCTTCCAGAATAGTATGCTCAGGTGATACAACTGAATGTGTCTGATTACTCTCATCTAACAAAGATTATGGGGTTCCTTTCCTTGTCGCTCCTACAATAGCCTCTTGGATACCTTTTCCTGAGACTCCGCTTAATTCATCCACAACAACACAATCCTCATAAGGCTCAATGAATTATTCCTCCACATTTTAAAAAATATGGCATCCCTTGAATTTGAGTGTGTTTAAAATCTTTTCTCTCTTGATGAGAAGATACATCCAAGGTGGCATTGTCCAAGTGATTGGAAATACTACAATTCTTTCCGTTTTGCTTGCTCCTTTTTTATCTAATTAACTTTTCCCCTTCTCTTTTTAATAATTTTGGGTTTTCAGTGATTATCAATTATTGAAGCTTCAGTAAAGCACACCAACTTATAATATTATATAGCCTCGGTAACAATATAAAAATGTTCATGGACACATATGTAGAGACATCTTTCCTCTCTTATAGAGGATACACACACTTGACCACCTACCTGCATAAACATGTATGCATACATAACCATTTTTTTCTTTCTCTTTTTGTATAGTTTAATGTTATATGTTGATTAAATGAGTGAGATAATGAGGGTTGAAGATCAATACATGTCTAAAGCTTGTTCCCTAAAAGTGGTAGGTTAAATGGGGAATTAAACCATATTTTAGAAGTCGATGATTCTGTGACCTGTCCATGATTTTATTTTTGTAAAATGCTTAACCTATAAAATTTTGGACTTCTGAAACATGTTTTGTTGGAAAACATTTATGGTAAAAATTCATGTTCCTTGGACAGAAAAATTGCTAGATTATGAGACGTGTGCATGGTATGGCATTGGAAAAAGTTTTATTTCATGGATAAATTCATTTAAGAAACAAATCAATCTATGCATAAAAGTGATAGTAATGTATTCCAGACACTTATTGATTTGTAGCTATCAGTCTTCAATTGCTGCAATTAGCATTTTAAAGTTAGTGAATATTAGAGAGATTTAAGTACACACACCCTAGTGTTATTGGTTCCAACTCCCAAGTCCTTCACATAATTATAAATTTGCCTATAGGTTGCACAAGTGCATCGAAGTCATCCAGGTCAATGAACTCATTAGAACCCTGAGCATTATAAACAAGGAGAGGAGTTCCACAACTTGAAATGCAAACATATTATTTTAGAATACTTTTGTGATATTTATACAGGTTGAAATCTTTGCTTTTCTAGTATTTGTGGTCTGACATGATAGGATAAATTTACATTAAAAGAATTTGTATTATTTTAAGGTTATAAGAAATTTTGTTATAATGGATGTGTGCAGATTGATTTAAGAAGGGCTAATAACTGCAAAATTATGCTTACCAAGGTCAAAATGCCATTACCGGATGTAATGGTAAGCAATTTAACACTGTGATGGAATACATGTTGCAATTATGTTTATTTAAGGTTTGATAATGGGTAGCTTGTAATTTGGTAATCATTTTATAGATGACAATGCCAACTGAATCTTAACTTGGAAATCTTCTCTATGATTATAATCAATTTTTTTTTACCAGATGATTGTTGGAAGCATAAGCATGTAACTTGTAATATTAGCAAAAAATTAGAAATTTATTTTTGTCCTTGATATTTCATACCTGAATCTGCATGTTTGTTTTTTTCCATGTTAGCATTATTTTCTTTCATACTTGCATGATCTCCAGGCACCTTGAATTCATAAGTTGCCAACGTCAATGTATTTTAATTTTTTGCTCAACCTGAGAGGAGAATGTTTAAATGTATTATTTGTTTGAATAGGAACTTTCCATCTAGTAGTTCCTTACTGTCAATGTAGTTTGTCAGGATATTATTTTCTAAGTTTTATTCCACTATTTTATCTTTATGATTTTGCAGTTCTGAATTCCAAGTAGGTTATATGAATGAGTTTACTTGGAAAAAATGTAAGGGTTAAATCCATAAAGCAATATGCAACTCTTTTCCCTTTCTATTTTACTGATTATCTTTCTTTGTTGTGTTGTGGTTGTAGAGTGCAGTACTAGCTTTGGATGACACAGTTTTAGATATTGATCGGGTAGAAAACCTCATAAATTTTTGCCCCACAAAAGAAGAAATGGATCTCCTCAAGGTAGGCACCATTCAGAAAAGTTGTTGTAAGAATCCTTTTATTTTATGGTATGTTGCATGTCTCACCATTAAATACATGGATGCCTCTGCATCTTAGACTTTTTCCAATTAAATATCTGACTGTCGGGCTTCTGTAATTAATCCTATAAAGGAGAAACAACAAATAATCCTTTCTTTTACAGTTTTCCATAATATTTTCCATTTGATTCCTAATTTACTCTTTGTTTTATTGACTTTACTTGGCTTACAATTATAGGGATATAATGGAGAGAGAGAGAGAATATGGGCAAATGTGAGTAGGTTAGGACATCTCTTTATTTTTGAAAATATATTATTCTTAAAGTTGATCAAGGAAAGTGCTTGTTTTTGCTTGTATCAGAGGTTAATAAATTTATTAGCATTGGTGGTGGTGTTGCTGTGATAACAGATTATAATGCATGCTATAGAGTTGCTATTATCTTCTGATTTGGGCTTAGTGATTGCTTAGATACTGTTATTTCCTGAAAGGAATAAAGGTTATTTTGATGCTAGATAGCATGCACTTGGAGATGGCTCAGTTTCATGGGGTCCCATGGTCCATGTCCATGTCACCTGTGAAATCAAGAGATTTTAGGATTTTTGACATATTTGAAGGCATATCATCCTTTGGAGGAGTGTTGGGCTTTTGAAGACAGTTATGGGGTAGGCCATACATTACCTGAGTCATTGGCTACATATTTGGAAGAGTTCTAGTCTGGAGGATGTCCTAATACTATCTTCACACCTCAAAACAGGGAGAGTATGAAGAGTGCCCTTCTTGAATAAGTGATATGTGGGACCAAGACACATTCCTTGCATGAAAAAAGGTAAGAGATGGCTAATAGCCTAATTTAGGAGCACTAGATTTGAGGAAAACGAATGTGGACCCTAATCACTATTTTGCATATGTAACTAGGTAAGAAGACCATATTTTGAGGATATTATAAGGGGTTTTATGCCTTTTTCTATGGAAAATGGGTCAAAGCGCACCTACCTAGAGGAGCGCCCTACTTTGAAGGAATTCCCACTTGTATTTTCCATTGATGATCCATCTTTATCACTTCGATCCACTCTCCAGCTCTGTTCTTCACCCTCACTGTCACTATCTCCATCAAAGAATCTAATCACAAGGTTATCATCTTTCTCTTCTGTTGCAGGAGATCTAATAGAAGGATGTAGATCTTTTAAACTGGATAAGAAGACACCATTTTCCTTACGGCCACATAATGGAACTGATAGTGCACTAGAAACTTGTAGTTCTGTCCCATTTCTGTCGAACAAATTATTTGTGGAAATAAATTTCCTAGATGAGAGTGGGTGTGGCAATGGCTGCTTTCTCTTCCTCTTCTTGTTGGGAATGGAAGCCATATCCCTTGCTCTCAGTTCTTCAATGTCCATAGTGCTGAAGTTTACTTCTGTACTGAACTTCTTCGACTTGGCAAGTGAAAAACGTAATTGGGGAGGTGAAGCCCTCTCTTACACTTACCGTCTACTCTACCCTGCCTCTATCCTCCTGCAGAAACATACCCTATGTTATAATGCTATACTAATGGTAGGTTTTGAACAATTCTTCATGAACCTTGAACTTTGTACTTGTAAATATAACTTCACACCAAAATACGAGACCCAGGTCTTAGTGAGGGTCTTATATTCCATTGAAGAAGCAACGCATCCCACGTGGGGAGTCAGAGTGGAAGGAGTAACATGCCATAGGGCCTGAAGGGAATTGGAACTTAAAACTAATTCATAATCAAATAATCAGGTTAGGGTAGTTTAACATTCCACTCAAGCAGGATGGAGAAACGCTTTATTACCCTTACGAAGAAATAGTTTCTTGTAGTAAGTTCAAATGGGGAATATGAACCTCATCATTATTTTCTCTATCCTTTGCTTCATCATAAATGTGCATTTCATGGTCAAGTAAATTCCTTCATTTTGAAAGTAATGCATCGTGATAAGAATATGCCTTTATGCAACTGTGCATTATAAGAACATTGTAGAATACCAGCCTCTCCAACCTTTTCGATAGGTTTAGTCAATCTCAAAATCTTACTAGAATCTAAATTTTAGTGTAGTCTTATTTTAGGTGACCATACATTCTAAGGAAAGTTCAGTTCTTATCAATGGTTTTTCCTCTCTGTGAACTGTTGTCCAATCATCATGGAAGTTGTTTCAGATCCTGTACATCTCAACATAGAGCTGATATATATTTTTTTATACCTAATAGTTTGCAAGTTTTTCAAGTTTAATTCATGCTTAAACAGTTGTCCTACCTTTCAAATAACTGGTATCATCACCTAGAAGCCAAATATACAACCCTTTAAAGGTTTCTCTAAAGACGCAGCATTGAAGGAGCAAGGTATTTCTCTTTATATTTGCAACATGACTCTTTGATTATTGAATCCACTATTAGTTGCCCTTATAGCCAAGGATTAATGATTCAGAAAGCATAACTCCTCCATACAAAATGGTACCTTTGAAATAGTAAATGATTCAATGCTAAATACTTGCAATACTTGCAATTCCCCAAGTCAAAATACTTGAAATTCTTTGAATTCTAGGTCTAGAGATCATTTTTGCAAGACATTACGGTGCATAGGGAGTCAAGTCTTTAATTTTGCAAATGATAGTCATCGAGTCTCCATTAGCAATAAGTTTCTAAATCTGCCTGGCTCTTAGAATGTTTATCACTTGATTTAAAGCTAAAATAGGCTTCACAATAAGATAAAAACATTTTGCAGTTTGATCACAACCATAGACCTGCTTATTATGGAACCTTCTCAAAGAAAAGGTGAATATACTTTGCATAATTTTAAGTTTATTAATTATCAAAGAAACAGGTTGTGTTTTAATTTTGATATCCCATAATGAGGAACATCTGAAACACCTTGAAGCTCATGGATTCTTAATATTGTAGTAGACAAGAGAGAAAGTTTTGTTTCTGACTCTTTGTTTTTGATGCAGTGATGGCATTGGGATTCGAAATCCTTTCAGGAAGGAATCTTCTTTGGACTATGAGAATGATAGTGATGAAGAATGGGAAGAGGTACTCATCACTAAATCTCTTTGGTAAGAGTATTTTTATTAGCTTTAGTTACAAGGAAATTGTACATAGCTCTCAGGAATTAGTTTATGATAAATACTAGTTACTGGTAAGTTGTAATAGTAATATGTAGTTTGTAGATTGATATATATCATAAATTTGTTTGAATATCATCATTTTCAAGTAATAACAACTTCTTAAAGGGTGCTATCTCAATGGTAGAGCGCCTGCCTAATTATAGCCAGGAGGTTGGTGGTTTGATTCCTCCATGCTCTATCATAAATTTGTGACTACAAAAATGACTAAATTCGCATATATACAACTATTAGTAGCTAATTTCCCGTATCTTAGTCGTATTTAGATTAGTCATTAATATGTTAACATATAGTAGTTTATTTAGTCGTATATTTGGTCATTAATGGTTGCAATCAATGACTAAATCAACGACTAAATCAACGAATAAATCAATGACTCACTTAGTGACTAAATCAATGACTAAATCCGTGACTAAATCAATGACTAAATCATTAACTATCAATGACTAAATCAATGACTAAATCATTGACTTGCAATGACTAGAACAATGACTACTAATTCAAGCTATTAATGACTAGTGAAATACGACTAGCTATAAGATAGTGGAAATTTGCTACTATTAGTCACTGACTCAAAAATAGTCGTTTATAGCCTGATTTTAGTCATTAATTTATCATTTTCTACTAGGGGCCTGGTCAATATTTGCTCAAACAAATGGAGTAAGAGGTTGCAAATATCAGGCAGAATATGAAAGCATCCCAGGATAGAAATAAAAGTTATGCACACAAACATAGGGTGCATAGAAAGTTGACTGTTTGGGATCATGTTCACCTCAGAGTGATGGAAAGGAAGAGTTCCTTGAAGATTGGAAGTTGTGCCAATTATTCACCTAGATACTATGGGTTGTTTGAAGTGCCTGAAAGAATAGGTCTAGTTGCATATAGACTTGCATTTTCTGCTAGCACTACAGCTCATAATATTTTTCATGTTTCTTTGCTTAAGAAATATGTACATGATCCTAACCATGTGATTTTTTGGGATGTGATTCTGGTGGAACCCGAGGGAGAGTTACAAACCAATCCATTCTGCATCCTCGATCAGAAGGTCACCATGCTCTAGAATCGATCCATAGGATAGGTAAAGGTGAAATGTGAGTACTGCGATCCTAAGGAGGCAACTTGCGAGCTGGAGGATGCCATGCGATTGGCACATCCATTTTTGTTCAATTCTGCAGAGCACAAAGGTGGTTCTAGTGTATCATATTTTATCAATATTGTAAAGCACTCAGGGAAGTGCTCTTTTAAGGGGGAGGGGAATGCAACACCCCAGTTTTGACCCCATGATATTAATATTCTACATAATGTAAGTATTGTATTTGAATCATGGCAAGGAGATCAAGGAAAAGGCCCTACCATTGATTGATGTTTTGTGGATAGGCGATCAAGGTTGATACCTGTGCTTTTGGTGCTAATTCAAGCACAGAGCATTTTGAATATCATGTAAATGAACAATTTAATAAAATAACACAGCTAGCTATGGGACTGCAACGTGATAGAGATTGGGGCATGATTCCAAAAGGGATTGGGTGGGGATTTATTCAAACCTCTTGAGCCAATAGAGTTTGACCATATGTCAATGGGGAAACCCATGAACCCTCAACTACCTTTTGTCCTCTGCCCTTATTGAGATGAGGTAGTTAATTCCTTGGGCAGAGCAAGGCATGGCAGTCTGAATGCTTGATGGAGAAATCCTACAAGTCTATAGTCTGGGGAAGCCACACTCTTGCTTCTGCAACAAGGAAGCACGTGATGCGTGTCAGTCCATCCTTTCTCCCAAACACAAGAAAGTTTTGTTCTTCCTGAGGGTTGGGGGAATGCAATTATTTTGTGGATTCAACCATTTGGTTCATGGATGCTATTCGTTGAGACTTCTTGTAGAGTCATGTTCTATTCCATGTTGTTCATTCAATACCGGTTGAGAAACTCGTGGTATTGCTGATTAAATGGGCAGTGGATATCACTCGATTTCATGAGAGTGTAGTCCTTCATGTTCTCCCCAGTGTTGTTATGCAGTGATCCATTATTCTGAACAGTTTGTTTCACTCTCTTGAATCACATAAGGTGCTTCCGTAGTGGTTTCCTCTGTTACAAAGTGAGTGAAGTTGGTGTTACTATGTTTCCCTTGTGGTTTGCTGTGGTGTGCACCTTGGTTTGGGTCTAAACTGTATGCAAGACTTAGGAGCGGAAGAGACATATAATGTGCTTGATAAAACTAGTGTGGAACCTCACAATAAGATAAGAGTTCCTGGTGATCTGCTCTGCACATCCTCAAGAGAGCTGGAAGGGAAGGTGTATCCTAAGGGACTGTCGAGTAAAGAAGGGGACACTTCCTTATGTTGGGTATGTAGGCAACATGGATTCTAGGCCAGATAGATGTTATGAAGGTGCCCTTAACACTGTCGATGAACTCACTAGATTAGAAATTCTACATGTCCACTACCTTAGAATCCTATGAAACCCAAAGGAGATTGGCTTGGTTGCGAGGATCTAAAACCCAATTGTATATTTCCTTGGTTGGGAAGCCTGTGAAAGCCAATTGGATCTTGGCTTGGCTGCGCAGCCTACGATACCCAACTGGTAGTTGGTTTGGATGTGTCTTGGTGTTCTTTCGACCGTGTGTGTAATCCTTGGATGGAAAACCTATGAAACCCAACTATTAAAGATGGCTTGGCTGAGTATCCCGTGAAACCCATCTGTTGGATTGGTTGGTACTTAATGTGGATGTTGGCTTGAATGTGTACAGTTAGTGAAACCCAACTATTTGCTGGATTGGTTTTGTATCTTGTGAAAGTCAATAGTGTTTTGTCTTTTTTTTTGGAAATTCCGATAAACATGATTATGAGATGGCTTGGCTATGTAGCCTGTACTGAAACCCATATGTTGGCTTGATTGTGTGTTCTAAGTTCTGGATATGTGTAATCCTGTTTTTCCCCATTTCCTTGTGGAAATTGTGGTCAAATTAGGGGTGGTAGTGTGTTGAGAGATTAATGAACACACTGGCCTATGGTTGGGTGGAACATTGCAGCGACATAGCTAGTTGCAGGACAACATAATCATAAAGATAAGTATCTCTATTATGCTTGTTTATTCCATGCATTTGCTTATGAGTTATTTTGATCATGTTGAATGCTTATTGATGGTTAAGTAAAATTTTACTTCTATTATGTTTTCCTACATTTTACTTCTATGTATGCCTTATGTTTTTACAATTCACTTTCCTAAGTTCATGGAGGCTAGAATCCTATTACAGAGACAGGAGGAAGCTGACTTAGTGTTTCTATCCCTTAGAATATTCCTAAGGGAGGCGAAAGGTGGAAAACATAAGAAGGAAAGTTGGACAAGGCATACTTGTTGTGTTTCTGCACCCCAAATCTGCCAACGGAAGGCAGAAGGAGAAAGGAAGAAAGGGAAAATGAAAATAAGGAAGGAAGTGTGTTTTCTAATTTCCAAAGTCCAAGGTTGGAAAGCGAAAGTCAGAAGTACAAAAAAGGTTAAGGTCATTTATTGTTTTCTTGATTTTTGAGTTGTGTAGTGGAATGGAGAGGGAAAAATTTGAAAGGTGCAAAGTGGATAAAGGATTTTGTCCTTTGGTGTTTCTTTGATTTTTGAGTTCCATAGTAGAAGGTGGAAGGCAGGATTCGGAAGGGGAAAAGTGGATAAATGATTCCACTATTAGTTATGTTTACGATTTCTAAGTTCTAAGGTTGGAAGGGAGGAAAGCATAAGGTGAAAGGAGAAAGATTCGTTAAGTATTTCCTTTGTTTATTATGTTTCCAAGTTCTTAGGTCGGAAAGGCGGAAACTAGAAGGAAGAAGGTGGAAGGAGGAAGAGCCCTTAAGTGTTTTCGTCACCTGTTATGTTTTTTATTTTCAATTTTTGAGGTCAAAAGGGAGGAAAGTGGAAGTGCAGAAGCTGAAAGATGAAAGGATGACAATTCACTTCATCGAGTCCTTGAGTTTCTGACTTTTGAGTTTCAAGGTCAAAAAGGCAGAAAGTGGAGGTGTAGAAGGTTGAAGGCGGAAGGAAAAGTGCGGAAAGGACAGGTCTATTGTAGAAATGATCATTCTAGTCACAAAATGAATCTGTCCAGGGAAAAATGACTGTTACAAGTTTTTCTAAGCATGAGAATGAAGGTTGAAGAGTGTGTTAATGTCCATTCCCCGTGTTTCGAAAAAAGAACAAGGGTTGTTGAAGTACCTTTTTTTATTTATCTGCATTATGGGGTATGGGGACATTATAATAAACTTAAGATATGGGTATCATCAAGTGCGAGTAAAAAATGAGGACATATTTAAAACTACATTTACGACTCCTTATGGTCACTATGAGTTTGTTGTAATGCTTTTTGCGTTGAAAAATGAACATATTGCATTCATGTGCTTAATGAATAACATTTTAAGTAACTATCTGGATAATTTTGTAGTTAATCTAGTGCAGAAACCCAACTGGTAGTTGGCTTGGATGTGTCTTGTTGTTCTTTGGGCCATGTGTGTAATCCTTGGATGGACAACCTATAAAACCCAACTATGAAAGATGGCTTGGATGAGCATCCTGTGAAACCCATCTGTTGGATTGGTTGGTCCTTAGTGTGGATGTTGGCTTGAATGTGTACAGTCTGTGAAACCCAACTATTTGCTGGATTGGTTGTGTATCTTGTGAAAGTCAACAGTGTTTTGGCTTGTTTTGGGGAAGTCTGATAAACATGATTATGAGATGGCTTGGCTATGTAGCTTGTGAAACCCATATCTTGGCTTGATTGTGTGTTTTGAGTTCTAGATATGTCTAATCCTGTTGTTCCCCAGTTCCTTGTGGAAATCATGGTCAAATCAGGGGTGGTAGTGTGTTGAGAGATTAATGAACACACTGGCCTATGGTTGGGTGGAACATTGCAGTGACATAGCTAGTTGCGGGACAACTTAATCATAAACATAAGTATCTCTATTATTCTTGTTTATTCCATGCATTTTCTTATGAGTTATTTTGATCATGTTGAATGCTTATTGATGGTTAAGTACAATTTTACTTCTATTATGTTTTCCTTCATTTTACTTCTATGTATGCCCTGTGTTTTTGCAATTCACTTTCCTAAGTTCATGGAGGCTAGAATCCTATTAGAGAGACAGGAGGAAGATGACTTAGTGTTTCTGTCCCTTAGAATCTGCCTAAGGGAGGCGAAAGGTGGAAAACAGAAAAATGAAAGTTGAACAGGGTGTAATTGTTGTGTTTCCACACCCCGAATTTGCCGATGGAAGGCGGAAGGAGAAAGGAAGAAAGGGAAAATGAAAATAAGGAAGGAAGTGTGTTTTCTAATTTTCAAAGTCCAAGGTTGGAAAGTGAAATTCAGAAGTGCAAAAAAGGTTAAGGTCATTTATTGTTTTCTTGATTTTTAAGTTGTGCAGTGGAACTTGGGGAGGGAAAAAGTCGGAAGGCGCAAAGTGGATAAAGGATTCTGTCCTTTGGTGTTTCTCTAATTTTTGAGTTCCATAGTAGAAGGTGGAAGGTAGGATTCGGAAGGGGAAAAGTGGATAAATGATTCCGTTGTTAGTTATGTTTATGATTTCTAAGTTCTGAGGTTGGAAGGGAGGAAAGCGGAAGGTGAAAGGAGAAAGATTCATTAAGTATTTCCTTCGTTTATTATGTTTCCGAGTTCTTAGGTCAAAAAGGTGGAAAGTGGAAGGAATAAGGTGAAAGGAGGAAGATCCCTTAAGTGTTTTCGTCACCCGTTATGTTTCTAATTTTCAATTTTTGAGGTCGAAAGGGAGGAAAGTGGAAGTGCGGAAGTCGAAAGATGAAAGGATGAAAATTCACTTCATCAAGTCCTTGATTTTATGACTTCTGATTTTCAAGGTCAAAAAGGTGGAAAGTGGAGGTGTAGAAGGTTGAAGGTGGAAGGAAAAGTGCGGGAAGGATAGGTCTATTGCAGAAATGATCATTCTCGTCGCAAAATGAATCTGTCCAGGGCAGAATGACTATTACAATTTTTTCTAAGCATGAGAATGAAGGTTGAAAAGTGTGTTAATGTCCATTCCCTGTGTTTCGAAAAAAAGAACAAGGGTTGTTGAAGTAACTTTTTTTAATTTATCTGCATTATGGGGTATGGGGACATTGCAATAAACTTAAGATATGGGTATCATCAAGTGTGATTAAAAAATGAGGGCATCTTTAAAACTACATTTACGACTCCTTATGGTCACTAAAAGTTTGTTGTAATGCTTTTTGCGTTGAAAAATGAACATATTGCATTCATGTGCTTAATGAATAACATTTTAAGCAACTATCTGGATAATTTTGTAGTTAATCTAGTGCAGAATATAGTGCAGAAATGATCATTCTGGTTGCAGAATGGATCTGTCAAGGGAAAAACAACTATTACAGTTGTTTCTAAGCATGAGAATGAAGGTTGAAGAGTTTGTTAATTTCCATTCCCTATGTTTTGAAAGGAGAATAGGGGTTCTTGATGTAAATTTTTTTATTTATCCACATTATGGGGTATGGGGACGTTACAATAAACTTAAGCTATGGGTACCATCAAATGTGAATCAAATATGAGGACATCTTTAAAACTGCATTTACGACCTGTTATGGTCACTATGAGTTTGTCGTAATGTTTTTTGCATTGAAAAATGCACCTATTGCATTCATGTGCTTAATGAATAACATTTTGAGTAACTATTTGGATAATTTTGCAGTTGTCTTCATAGACAAAATACTAATCTACTCAAAGAACGAATAGGAACATAAAGAACATTTAAATATAATTCTACAAGTACTAAGACAAAAATAGTTGTATGCTAAGTTTAGCAAATGTGATTTCTTTAAGGATATGATTCAATACGTAAGACACGTAGTTTCCAAGGATGGAATCTCTGTTGACCCTAGAAAAATGAAGGCCATCATTGAATGGATGATTCCTAAAAATGTAACTCACACAAGATCATTTATGGGGATTACAAGATACTACCAAAAGTTCATCGAAGGATTTTCTAATATTTTTTACCCCATAAATTCATTATAGGAAAAAGGTAGAAAATTTCGAGTGGACTCAGAAATGTATGGAAATATTTAATAGACTAAAACATATACTAACCACTGCCCCTATCCTAAAGATTATTGATCCTTTCAAGGATTTCATCGTATGTATTGACGCTTGCAAAGAAGGATTAGGTGGGGTATTAATACAAGAAAATTATGTCATCTCTTATGAATCTATAACATTAAAGGAACATGAAAAGAATTATGCTATGCATGATTTGGAACTTGGTTACATAATTCATGCCTTAAAAACATGGCAAACTTATCTCATTTGGAGGAAATTTCTGCTTATGTCAGATAACATAACTCTAAAATATCTATTTGACCAAAAAAATTTAAATGAACTCTAAAATATGGTTGTCTTTCTTAAGTGAGTATGATTTTGAAATCAAACACATAAAAGGAAAGGAAAACAAAGTTGTTGATGCTTTGAGTCATCATGCAAATTTATTATTTGCAAGCAATGGTTATTAATCTGATCTGGAAAATCATATCTTAAGTGCATAAAATTCTGATAAGGAGTATCAAATTTTAAAAGAAGGGACTTCTAAAATTTAATAGAATCAAGTAAAAACATATTTCAGCCTAAATAAATGAGGACCGTTGCTGCATAAAAAAATGATGTATATACCAAGTACAATAGAAATCAAACTTAGAGTCATGAATGAGTTACATAAACGACCATATTTAGGACATCCTAGATAATAGAAGATGATCACCATGATCAGAAAATATTTCTTTTGGCCAAACGTGAAGAAACAAGTGGCATAGTACTTAGCTCACTACATAGAATGCGGGTAAGTTAAGAAAGAACGTCAACATCTAGCATGACTGTTGCAACCACTATCCATTCCAGAATGGAGGTGGAAAACAATTAGGGATTTTATAAGATGATTACCAAATAATTTGAGACAACATGACTCAATCATGGTTGTAGTCAATAAATGTAAAGATGTTAATTTTCTTCCTATTGAATCTACTTATAAGGCTATTAACATTGGAGATATTTTTATGGAAGAGATCTTCAGGTAACATGGTTTACCAAAAGTAATAGTCTTAGATAGAGACACAAAAATTTACAGTTAAATTATGGAAATCCTTACATTTAAGGGGTTATAAACACAACTAAATTTCAGTATTACATACCATCCACAAATAGATGGGAAGATTGAAAGAGTAAACCAAGTCCTAAGGACATGCTATGAATGTATGTCATGGACAAACTAGGTAAGAGGGAAGACTACCTAAACTTAGTATAATTCGTTTACAATAACAATTTTCAACTATCTGCATGTATGATTCCTTTTGAAATTGTATATGGATACAAATGTAATACTCCAATTTCTTGGAGCAGTCCAGTTGATAGGTTTCTGTTAGGACCTGATTTATTAAAAGAAATGTAGTTCACAATGAAACATGTAGAACAAAACTTGAAGGCTTCCCAAGACACGCATAAAACTTATGCTGACCTAAAATGAACTCCTAGAGAATTGAAGGTGGGTGAACATGTGTACATAAAGGTAAATCCCAAGAAAATTACTTTGATATTGGAAAGATATTCAAAGTTGGCGCCTAGGTACAACATGCCATTTGAATTTTTGTCTAAATTAGGGTCGGTTGCATACCAGTTAGCCCTACAACTCACTATTAAAGTGCATAATGTTTTTCATGTTTCTATTTTACAAAGATATATTCATGATGGTACACATGTGATCGATTGGAATGTGATCCAAGTGGAACCCGAAGACGAGTTCCAAGTGGGAGCGAAGAGTATTCTTTACAGGAGAGAACCTTTACTCCACAACCATACCATCGAACAAGTCAAGTTGCAATGGAAGCACCATAGTCTGAAAAAAGCTACTTGGGAACTCGAACGTGATAGGTGGGAGGCATATCCAGTCCTATTGCAAGATGACACTAGTGGAAAATGAGAGATTAGTGACTAGGAGACCACAATTTTTGGTCACCACAGTTTTTTTCAAGGGATAAATGACCAAAATTGATAAATTTAAGTGAGCTAACTAAAAAAGACCAAGATAAATGACCACTTTTGGTCACGAGATAAAAACCAACTTAAAACGACCAAGATAAATGACCAAATTTGGTCACAAGATATCTAGACTAAAAATGACCACATAACAATTGGTCATTTATTTGGTCATTTTTAGTTGTCACTCCGGCAATGAAAAAAATTACAAACTTGACAATGAATTTTTACATTTTACTAAATTCTAACATATATATTATATATATTTACAAGTCCTTATATTAACAAAACTGAATTAATGCAACCCAACTATATGTTAATTTGGACATGACCTTGGCATATACAAAATCCCACTAAACCTTTAAACGTCCCACTAAACCTTGGCATATAATGTTAATTATAAGGCTAATTTGCATGACCTTGACATATAATTATAGTTTTTATAGGCTAATTTGGACACGATCTTGGTACCTTGGCTAATTAAATCAGTGGAATCCACGTCAGTTAAAGGATATTTTTCTATTTGGACCAGTGGTCGTTATAGAAGAAATTATATTATCTAGACCTTAGAAGATCAACTCATATAATATGGGAGCGATAAACATTTTCATCATCATATTATGCACTCAAAATGGACTCAATTCACATAATGAACTCAATCCTAGCATTAACATAACATACACACTACTACATTTTGATCCAAAATCCGACGAAAAAATCCGACGGCGCATGGATTTCTCTTTTTAAACTTACCAAAAATCACAAGGATACAATTTCTTTTTGTAAATGTGGCCACAAGTGTCGGTGAAGCAACGGATATTCTCATAACCGTCGGTTAAGAGACGGCGCGTTCGTAAGCGTCGCTTAAGCGACGATGCCTTTGGAAAGCGTCGTCGCATATCCGACGCTTAAGTCCAATAGAGAAAAGTGATCTTAGTGGACATAATTAACAATTATCATAAAAAAAAACTAAATCTATTTAATTTAAATTTTTTATCCTATTATTTTTAGATATAAAGAAAAAATTATATTTCAATAAATTTTATAATAGTTTATAAAAACAAAATTAAAATAATAATAGTAATTCTAAATTGTTATTTTTTTTACATTGCATCTATAAAGTGTGTAAATGAGACAAATTTCATAATATACCAAAAAAAAAATACAAAAACTGTGTTTAAATTTATGGAGTTTTCAGTGCAGTATAATGGTTTTAAATCTATCCATGTGTTAGACACTCTATCCACCTTCACTCCAAATTTTAAACACAGTGTTTTAGTACCTTAAAAACATTTATACTTAAAGTTTTAAAATGTAAAAAAGTTACATTTTAAATAATTTGATTAATAAATCTAAAATTAAAATAAAAAATAAACCTACGAAACCCAAGAACAAAATTAAAAATAAGAAAAAAATTTCATTGTAAAAATTTTGGTAAAAGAAAGAAGCACTTCTCAAGCTAAACTTATTTAGCGATCGGAGTTCTCATAACATTAGGAACATCCAACGGAATCTTCCGGAAGAAACCTGTCCCCGCTTTTATTTTAAATAGACTAAATGATTAAAAATGGATTTAATATAAATAACTTTGGCGCCCACACCAAATTCAAAACTAGAGTCACTCTGCAGCCTCTTCTTTGGCCCCTCTACAGAGCAACACCAGGATCATCCATCGACCCATCAGACAACCTGAAACCGATCAAAGGGCCAACTCGCAATAACGAGACAACCTTCTTTCTTATTGGGTTTCTCTCTTAACTTGCTTTCTCAGTAATATTCCGATGGAACAACAACAACGCAAGCAACAGTAGATTCCGCAGGAAGAAGAAAATGCAGAGGAGCTGCAGCATGGACCCTACCCCATTGAACAACTTCAAGTAATAAGTTTCAAATTCCTTTCAAAGATAAGAACAATGCAATGCAATTTCTTTGAACTAAATTTGATCTCTGGATGCTTTTGTTGTATCAGGCTTGTGGGATATCTGCTGTTGATATTAAAAAACTCAAGGATGCCGGGCACTGCACGGTAGAAGCTGTTGCATATTCTCCCAAGAAAGAGCTTGCGCAGATCAAGGGCCTCAGTGATGCCAAGGTTGATAAAATTATTGAAGCAGGCATGTCAACTTTATCCCTTAGCCCACTTTTTTTATAGTTCTATTTTTGAAAACATGAAAATTCAGTGGGTGGCTTGTATTCATATGATTATTGCCTCTAGCAGCCTCAAAATTGGTTCCCATGGGTTTCACTAGTGCCATCCAGCTGCATGCTCAACGCCTTGAGATTATACAGATAAGTTTTGGCTCTAGAGAACTTGACAAGATACTAGAAGGTAAAGTAATTTCTGCAGAACTTGCTTGAGAGTTCTTTGGTTACAAGGATACAGTTGAGTTGCATTGTTATTAATGATGGGATTGGTGGAATTCTTTGTGGGCATTGATAATTGTTTTTTAGGCACATTCCATGATTCTGAGAGTTTGCACTTTTCTTAACAGGAGGGGTTGAGACTGGATCAATCACAGAGATCTATGGGGAATTTCGTACAGGAAAAACCCAATTATGTCACACTCTCTGCGTTACTTGTCAAGTAAGGTTCTCACTGTGTTACTTGTCAAGTAAGGTTCTCAGAGGAAAAAATGTGCAGCTATTATTTTAAAATATGTTCGTATGTTGTAAATTTTATTAATGAAACAGTAGTCCACACCAGCCAAAATCTAGGGCAATATTATAAACCCTTCTAGGTTCTATGCCACATACCCAGCAACTACTCACATTATAAGAAATCGGCCCAAAGCCATTAAACAGTCATTATCATAATGTCCAAAATTAGGGCTCTGGAAGTGTTCTAGAGCAGTTGTATCTATCGTAAATGTGCTAACGGAAGCCTGGCTAGGAGACCCATTTCTTGTTTTGTTCCCTACTTGGTTTTCTTTTCCATTCCCATCTTGACACTGCATCAGTGTATTACTAATCAATTTCATATGCAAAATATATGCTGGCAAGGAGGGTTCATGTTTCTTATCCCCAAAGCCCTTTACCCCCGTTTCTTGTTCTGTTTTCATTTCCCATTCCTTTTCTAGTTTCTCGTAACACAATGTATTAACCATTGTCATGAAAACAAAGAGCCAACCATTTCAGGCACCAGATGCTACATTAGTTGCAGAGGGTTCATCCTGGCGTGGCCGCTTGCCCTTTGATATGGTAACAAAGGGCAAGATCCTGAAAATGCTGAAATGGAAGTTATAATTTAAAGTATCTAACCATGATAATTCCAGGAGAGGAAGAGGTATAGCGCTAAACAATAATAATCTGCAGTCCATATATCATTTGATAAGGAATGTGTGGAAAGAATAACACATCAACTGATGGTAAAACTTTGCAAGAGATGGTATGTGTATCTAGATTTGGATATGAATCGATCTAATTGCATTTGAATAAACTCAAGTTCATTGGATACTTTGACGTGGAGCGTCAACGAGGGACATTCCTTCCATATTAGAGGTGAAATCGTAACCCTGTGTGGAATTTCTTGTATTAATGGTTGACATTCAAATGGTAATGGAAACTACCCATTTTATGGATTAAAGCGTATGAATGAGTTTCGGTGACATAATTAGTACATGGAGAGAGAATAAGTGCTCATAAGTTTCAATATATTTTATATTTTGGGTGAGTCTTGCACACAGGTTCTGTACATGGTAAAAGATGCCTCTTAGTGTGATATTTTATTTATGAAATAAAGAAATGTGTCGATCATGAATGTGAAGACACGAGTGTGCAAAGGGCAGTCAAATTTGTGCCAAGGTTATTTTAATTTGAAGAACCTGCATGAAAATAATGGGTAGTCACAGCTTGATTATAAGCTCTTAATCATACCCTGGAGTTTTAGTTGTGCTTATGAAGCAAAATAATTTAATGAGGAATTGAATAGGGTTTGACACTATCAGTTATTTTCTTGTGAATTTAACAAAGGGAGAGTTCGATGTAAAAAGACCTATACACAGAAGGTTATGAAAGTGTATATAGAAGAAAATAACATCTCGAAGGAATAGAGGTTTTGAAAACCAAAAGGTCCTATGAATCCCTTTCAAAACTTTGGACCCCTTTCTAAACTTTTCAAAACTCTTACGCATCTTAATATGTAAAACTACATTTTCATTTTCTGTGTAGATCATATGCATTCAATGAGAACGGGAATAGTTATTTTTTCCATATCTTGCTTTATTAAAATGCTTCGTGACTTAAGACACATGTTCCTCCATCTCCTAAATAACATTAGGACCAACATTGACTCAATATTCCAATCAATCCCAGATCCATGAGGTGTTAGAAGATCTTCCATATATGAGTTCAAATGAAGATAATCATATTGAGCTATGATAGGGAAAATATTCCTCCCATCAACTATGTTGGTCGATAATACATCCTCAACATATCTTCCATAACCCGATTCACCCTTTTGTCTAACCATCTATCTTTAGGTGATAAGTGGTGTTGAATTTCAACTGTGTGGTGTTGAGTTTCAACCATATGTTGAATTTCAATTGTGTTGCCAATTCTAGTTCTGACACCATACTAGAATTTGCTATAGCGGGTTGCTAAAAACCAATACGTTAGTCCGTTATCAAAGTTCAATATAAGCATAGCACTTTCTTATATAGCACTTTCAATTGCTTATGAATAGGAATACGTTGATGAATACGTTGACGAAGAAAACTTTTACATACTTTCACTTTGCAAGCAATTTGAAAGTAAGATGCATGAATTAGCAGCCAACCCTCAATGGCATGCATTAGCATCGCCCTAAGAGAGTCTACTGCAATGATTTATCATTTCCAGCCAAGAAAGCATTTTTGTGCTATGCTTATATTGAACTTGAAACCTTTTACACATGGATATGGATCCTTAACTAAAATATTAAATAGGGCGTGTCTTCATTGAATAAGATGAATGGATGTGCTGCCTTCTACTCATAATGAGAAAATCCTCTCAAATTATTATTTTGCTTTGAGCTAGTTAGAAATGGAGTTGAACTTTGAAATGATCCATTATCTTGTGATTGTTATAGTGCACTGTTATTGAATGGATGAATAGATAACTATGGCCTAGTCAGCAGGAATTTGTCCTTGTCACAGGACTTCAATCTACATGTAGTCTTATTCACAGTGCTTATGGAGTTCTCCCTATATAATTGGCTGTCAAGATTTTATTGATGATATTCATCTGAAATTTGATTTTGTAGGCAGGCATTACTGATAGGCAAAGCAGGGTGGGTGCATCAAGTTGGACAATTGAATCAACTCCACCGTTATTATCTAGATGGCCACAATTACAAGTACAATCCAATCTTTCCTTGAAGGTGCAGATCACTCCTAGTATTCATTGATGACTATTTCCTCGTATTCTAATGTGGATCATAATATAACTTGAATGCTACGGTGTATAAGAAAACATGATCAAATATATCATACTTTGTTTAATGGCTAAAGGTTCATTTAGTGTCAACCTTTGTACAATTTTCTCATATGCTTCCCTTTTGATAATTTTGTCTCTGTGGGATATCTTGACTTTGGTGAAATCTTGTCCCCTTTGGAAGAATCTGATTCATTGTTACAATTTGATTGTGCTAAAGCAGTTTGATGTTATGTTCCAAATAGCTTCTTATTGCTCATTTTAAATTTGTTGGTTTAAATACCACAGGATCAAATCTGGTAACCAAGCATGCCTATTAACTAAAGGCCATTTTTTGTCTTTCACTACAACTCTGTTTTTGTAAAATCAGTACTAGGCATGGTAGAAAAACACACCAATTCGGTTAATTATTTGTAGACAAATCTGTTAGTTATAAATAAATACTAGGCATGGTAGAAAATCACAGTAATTGGGTGAAATTTTTGTAGGATGTTAAAGAGTCAAATTATTGCCTTGGCTTCAAGATTTTCCATATAGGCTTCTCCGATTCTGCTTGGTTTCACATTTTAGCGTGCATTCACCAATTAGAGGAATTTGTGGTTTTAATTTTTCAAGTAGGCTTTTCGTTTGGTCATTCTTATTGCTGAGTCATTTCAGCAAGAAGTCTTGACATTGATTTATTCCTACCTTTTTTCTAAATTTTTATGTAATACTCTATCTTTTGGAAGTTGTCTTAATTTAGAGCTTTGAATGTTTAGTTACTTTCTGTTGCTTGGATCCACTTATATGTTAACCTAAGTATTCACAAGTAGTAGCTCGAAAATATTCATCATTTCATGTACAAACTGCTCTAGAGTTGACAGTTGGATGGCATGGGTGAGCACTTGGAATCTAAAAAGTTATGGAAGCATCCATCAACTCGAGGTTTTGAACCTTGTGTGGAGCCAACTGAGTCCTATAAAGGTGATTCTCGTCTTTTATTTCTGTTCTGTCAAAGATATTGCTTTCAGTTTTATAATGGACTCTTAAGTTTTAACACCCATGGGATGTTCTTATGCTCAGTTGCTGGAGAATCAAGAGGTTATTTACTGGTGCATACGAATGGTGGATTGAATAAGATGAGGGCAGGAGTAAGTACAGTGTATTTATCCAAAATGTATCATATGTTAAAGCAAAAAAAATCTTGCAAAGTTCTTGCATTGGTGTCGTCCATGTTGCTGGCTATAAAATAAAATAGACTATTATTATGAATGCTATTGGTCTTCCTATTAAACCCTAGAACGATGTGTTATAACCATAGAATTTTAATGTCTTATGATTCTTAGCTGAAACTATTAATAATTCTAACTTCTTTAGATCCTCAAGTGCAACTGATTGTTATAGCTGTTTTCTAGTACACAGACTTAAAGAGTGGAGTATGTTTTCTGGATTTGAACTGCAGATCTATGACATGGTTGCAGTGGCCCGCATTATCAATGCCACGCTAGTAGTTCCAGAAATGGACAAAAAATCATTTTTGAAGGATTCCAGGTATGGAAACAAATATTTGGTACTCAGACATTTAATACTTTTGTCAAGGTCATAGTGCTTTCACACATTTATACTTGAATAAACCTCTATGTATTCTGTTTCTATACCATTATTGAACGGTATAGAAAAGAACTTAATTATTTCATAAGCTTATTACTTTAAGCTACCATCTTGGGGTTTCTCACATTAAATTATAATTCTGCAGCAACTTTGCAGATATTTTTGATCAGGAATATTTCATCAAATCTTTGGCAAACAATGTGAAAATTCAAAATTGTGAAGAAACTTCTGAAGGAGCTTAAATCAGTTCACAGAAAAGTAAAAATCTTTAGGAGCTAGTCAGGCATGGACTATTACAAGAAGGAGATAGTTCCTTTGTTGCAAGACTATAAAGTAGGCTATCTGCAGCAATGCACTGTATCAGAATGTATATTAAGCTTGCAATTTTTGCTTAAAATCCAACAATCCCAGATTGCACTTGAGGTTTTTGTTTGGCTGGCTTGTCAACAGAGTGTTTGTTCTATATGGTATAAACTTAATAGCATTGGACCTGAAAAGTAAGATCTCTTGCAGGTTCTTCGGGCTATAAAATCTGATTCTCGTCGTTCAAAGAATAATTTACCTCCAGATATTCAGAAGTTGCGGTGTCGAGTTCATTATAATGCCCTTCGTTTTGCACCTCATATTGAATCAATGGGAAAGGTAAATTCAAGTGATTGGTAAATCAATCCTATTTTGTGGGGGAGGGGGGTTTAATTTTCTAGTAGTATTTGACTTCAAATCGAATTACAGTTTTTAGTTGAGAGGATGAGGTCTTATGGTCCATTCATAGCACTGCATCTACGCTATGAGAAAGATGTGCTGGCATTCACTGGCTGCACCCATGGTCTAACTCCTGCTGAAGCTGATGAACTACGCTTTATTAGGTAGTCAATTTTACTTTTGATTTTGTTTCTCTTTCCTGTCTTCCCTAAATAGTTTGGCAATGCAATATTGTATTGGGATTGAGAGAATGTTTTGGCTTATGGTGTATCTTCTATTTATCCACAGGCAAAGAACTACTTACTGGAAGTTTAAGGAGATAAATTCAACAGAACACAGACGTAAAGGTCTATGTCCACTGACTCCTAAGGAAGTAGGCATTTTCCTCAGCGATCTGGGATATCCATCAACTACCCTAATTTATATCGCCGCAGGAGAGATTTATGGTGGTGACTATTCCATGGCTGAACTTAAGAAACAGTTTCCAAACTTGATACGTAAGGTAACTGGATTTCCTTGGTGGCATTTTCAGTTTAATATGCATTTAAGAATTTAATAGAAGTTGCATTTTCTTGGTGACACATGTTTTGAAATATGCCTTTTGTTGTTTTAGAGATTGCTGTAACTTGTAAGCATACCTATCCAAACATTCTTTATGTTTACATATCCTGTTTATAAGAGATCAATCTAGGTTTCCCTTTTGATGCAAACTTTGTTTCTCAAAGAACCATGTTAACTCCTTGTTTTAAGAAATTGACCAAACTATTCTTAGTTGTGTGCTTATCTTCTAAAACCAACCATCTTCTCCAGATTACTCTTGTACTGAAAATAAAACATATTATATGTGATTGGTTCGTCACACGTTCAGTTTGCAGAGAAAAAGTCACAGGTTCAAATTTAGGCCAGCCAGCCACACTTATAAGCCTGGATGACGATACTATACTCTGAGCTAGGTCAGGAATGACACAGTTGAAACTTGATATGAATGACCTAGTCAAGACTCAAGAGGGAACCCCTTTTTTGTGGTTGTCACCGCTACAACCATCGATGCAATGTGTGTTCCAAGTTCAAACATCCATTCAGAATTCACCTGATCCCAGAATGGGAAATGATGCTTTTGTTTTTCTAAACATTGGCATTCAGCATTTGCACACCATATATATGCTAGGTTCGTTAGATCCCATCCAAATTTCCTCTTCTCATCAGTGACAGCTTTATCAATAGCTTGCTGGATATGGAAAAGTTCTTTTAGCACTCAGCAGATTGGTTCAGGGCTAAAAGGTCTCGGAATCGGTTCAGTTTCCCTTGATTGGGCTATTGTATCATCCTACTATTGTGGAGTGAGCTAAAAACCAACCATTGCGTTGGTGCATGAAAAATAACAACAACCAGAGCGTTGGTTTGGTTTGAGAGAGACTGAGTTTGTTGCAGAGGCAGAGGTGAGGTATTCTTTTGTTTCAGAGGCAAAGGTGAGGCATCAACTCAACGTGTCTGGTCTGAAAGACGGAGAAATCAGGGATCGTTGAAAAAAAACTCAAGAACTTTGCAAATCTGCAAATAATCTGGAAATCTAGAAATAATCTGCAAAGGATTGAAACAATACCTATCTGCGAGTGTGAACTTAATATTACTGAAGCCTTGTTTACACTATATCTCGGGAGAAAATGGAGTGAACACAGTCTGTTGCAAAGTTCTGCTAGCAATGGATAGAGAGCTCGACCGCGGCAAGGAAGGAAACAGGGGAGGGGAGTCGGGCACCGGGGCGCTACGTTCTCCAAATTGGGAGTAGCTGGCCATGCATTAACTGCATGCAGCAGTGATTTTGTTTGACAGGGTGGCGGATTGCAGTGCACGAAAAGGTAAATGCCGGAGGGAGTTGCCGGTGGAGGAGTGAGCCGACGGTGGAGGAGTGACCCGACGGAGAGTTAACGGGAGTGAGCTTGACCGTCGACGGCTTCGGGTGGGCCCGGGTGCAAATGGTCGGTTCGTTAGCTCACTCCTAAAAGATGTGTATTAAAACATTTTTTTATAGTTTATTTGGTTTTAATTTATTATCAAAAACTCATTATTTCAATATAATAAATAGACATAGTTTTTATACAAGAGAATGTACAATAAATTGATTGATTATAATAACATAGTACTATTCATTATTTTTCAATACATTAGTTAGTAGCATGTTCAATGATCTTATAATGCAAACTTGAATTAAAAATTCGCTACCTATGACAAATGGAGGTCAAAATCGATTTGGAAATGAAATCGCCCCTTAAAGCTTTCATGTTTTCTACAGCCTAGTATAGAAACTAAATTTTTTGCATGGGTAGTCTCTGTAGGAGTGGGTGGATGGGCCCAAACATATGTATTCTGTGGAATGGACCTTGCACCTCATTTAGAACATGGCGACATTTGGGAAAGACAATATATCATGACTATATAATTTTTCTAAAGAATAATCACCCATATCGTGTACAAGATAACAATGGATTTGGTGGGAATGAGTACCTTCTCGTATCACCTCTAAAGCTGAATCCCAGGAGATGGATGCATGCACATAGAAACACATTGTAGGGCATGAGACTCCAACTTATTCTGTTTCATATATTTTGAAACTCAACATTTCATAAATGTTTCCTGTTTCATGCAGTTTTAACTTCATTTTTTTCTGACTGTTTCAAACTCTCTATATAGTTCACTGATTTAAGCCTTCCACGCTGTTTACTTTTAATTTGACTGTTTGAATCCCTCCATGATGTTTATTTTTAATTTGGTTGTCTTAATCCCTCCATGCGGTTACAGAATTGTTTGAAGTGCAATTGATTTGAAATTACTGCAGAACTGAAACAAGTACCTCACTTTAGACTGTTTAACCTATTATATATTTTTCAAATTTGCATAGATGTTTGCACAGAAAAACTAGAAGAGGCTTGGGGCATAAATTGCAGTACTTTTAAATTCTATACTCTTCAAATGGGGATGCTTTTACCAAAAATTCCTATCCAGGGATTGATGTTGAAGGTCAGATCCCTCTCTGAGAGCGAAAGGCTCTTTGGGATGTAACTTGTTGAACAAAGGATTAAAGTGATGCATCTTGCTAAGTGCAATCAGACAAGATATAAAAGTCAATATCCTAGAGAGAATGACAATGTTTTATGTAAAAGTTTAGTGGCTTCTTATTTGAAGGGAAAAATATTGCAACGTTTCCATGACTAGTTATCAAGTATGAAATTAATCACTATTCTATGACAGATTTTGTAGGCAGAGGAGAATTGTCAGCAACGCAGATGCATCTTGCCAAGTTTCTTAGAAGTCTTCAGAAAATGGCAGATGAGGTAGGCCCTTTTTATCATTAAAAAGTGGTTCCGTTGACTGTATTTCTTTTGAAATAGATGCAACTTATATTTCATTAATGCACAAGAGCAATCACGTAATACATTCATACATGATTCATACTGGGGTTTGAATTGCAAGAATCATGAAGATGATAGAAAGTGTATACTTATGGATTGTTGTGTCCAGTTTGGTGTGGCAGTTGTGGTGACCAATCAAGTTGTTGCCCAAGTAGATGGTTCTACCATGTTTGCAGGTCCCCAAGTGAAGCCTATTGGAGGAAACATCATAGCTCATGCTTCTACCACAAGGTTTGGGAAATGACCTTAATTTTCTTCTGTTACTTGTCCTGTCAATAGTTATAGAAGAATTATGTTTTAAAATTAATAATTCCAAGAACCATGGCCTTTTTGTTTCTTCACAATAACAGCCTTTCCCTCCGCAAAGGTCGAGGTGAGGAATGCATTTGCAAAGTGATCAGCTCACCCTGCTTACCAGAAGCTGAAGCACGCTTTCAAATTGCTCCAGAAGGTGTTGTTGATTGCAAAGACTAATAATTCTGAGATCTCTCTGTTGTACTAATGTGCAATTTTCAAGGCTGCTTGCATAATCTGATGTAGAAGTCAACCCGGTCATAAATTTTTGATAGGTCGAGTTATTCATTTTTAATGATTTGGTGCGTTGAAGAGAGTTACCCTGTGCAAAGTTGCAAACTCTTTTGGGAGTCTAAGTTCCCGTTCACCCAATTATTATGATATCTTGAAATCTGTATAGTTTGGATTCATTTCAAGAAATATTTCATCCTCATTTTATGTGCAGCCGTGATTCTTGTGCTCTTCTTTTTTCAAATGTTTCCATTTGCTTAGCTTATGTACTTTGTGAATCTGATGCAATTGCCGGAGGCTGTTACATTCATAGATTTTGTTATCTTTTGTGTAATTTTGTTGTCTAGGACAATTTTTTGGTTTGGTAGACCGGGTTGCATTTCACATGCAATTTGAGTGATTGAAAACCCTATCCTTGAAGCAAACAATGATTAGTTAAGCTCCCCTAACATGTAAATTTTGTTACGACCACTAGACTAGTGGTATGTAAATTTTGTAACAACAATTACGTTATAGATTAATGGCATCCAAACCCCCTTTGTTTCATATTATGTAAGGTGTGACCTCAACTAAAAAGATTTTGTATCTCTCAATGCAATGCAAAAATGAAGTTACCTTCTGTTTGGAAGCTAGATGCCACTTTCCAAAATTGGGATTCAAAATCACTCAACAATGTTGCTTGGTATTTTCACAGTTTTGACAGCGAATGGATGGGATTTGGCTGATGCATATTATTGGATACTCATCACATTGTTGTCTTGTTAATGTCTTGTTATTGTAGCAGTTCATATATCACCTACTAGGCTTCTGGTATTGATGCTTGTAGTTGGCATGGACACCACAACAAGCAGTGGCCTATGGCCATCTACATCAATACAATATCACGCAGTCAATGAAAGTCCTCTTTCAAGTGAACCTCATTTGCAAATTATTCACCAACAACAACGACATTGCTATGGAAGTACAAGTCAGGGAGAATTTCCACTAGCAGCCAATCCCTCCATTGTTCTACATGTGCATACGGAATGTAATTTGGATCCTCAAGATCTTGCCAGACTAGAGGCAAGTTTTTGTGTTTATGGTTTCAGAATGGCAGAATGGATTGCAAACTATCAAGCTTGTTTAGCTTCATTTTTGCAATATATTTTAATGATTGTAATGTTTACCTGGTTGAATTGTTTCATCATTTTGCAGGCTTCATCATGATTCTTTAGAAAACCGACAAACTTTTCCCCTGACTTTAATCTATCTATATCTGAACTTGCAGCATTGGACACGTGTCAAAGTAGAGCTGTATTCAAGCCCATGACAAAATCAGAGAGAGAAACTCTGAAAGAAAGATGCAGAGGTTCTTGGAAGTTGGTATTGCGGTTCTTGGTAGCTGGCGAAACATGCTACAGGCGTGAAAAGTCTCAAGCCATAGCTGGTCCTGGTCATAGTGTCGTAGTAACAAATTCTGGTGCAGTTTATACATTTGGTTCTAACAGTTCTGGACAGCTTGGCCATGGGACAACAGATGAAGAATGGCGCCCAAGACTGATCAGGTGTGTAATAAATGTCTGTGTGTTCTTTTGTCTGGTATTTTTCCCAAGGTGTACTATGCTTTTGCAGTGTTGAATATCCTTTTAAATTGACATGGGTTGAGAATTGGGAGGTTACATCATTCATATACAAGTCTCTTCAGGGGATTCGTATTATCCAGGAAACTGCAGGAGCAGGGCGTACGATGCTTATCAGTGATATAGGACAAGTTTATGCGTTTGGGAAAGACTCTTTTGGTGACTCAGAGTATGGGATTGAAGGCTCTAGGACTACCACTACTCCACAGCTGGTGGAGTCTTTGAAAGGAATTTTTACAGTACAAGCAGTAATTGGTAATTTCTTCACTGCTGTTCTTTCACGAGAGGGTAGAGTTTACACATTCTCTTGGGGTTCAGATGCAATTCTTGGTCATCAAACTGATCTCCATGATCAAGAACCACATTTACTGAAAGGTGATCTGGAGAATGTTCCTATGGTACAAATTGTAGCAGGCTATTGTTATTTGTTAGCTCTAAGCTATCAGCCCAGTGAAATGTAAATTTTGTAACTTAAACATATTTTATGTTCCCATTGACTTTATGAAACTACTTGATGCCTGTGTTGCAGAACCCTCTTTGAATTTGAAAATAACATTACATGCATATATGTGGGTATCTGCAGGTCAGTATATTCTGTTGGATGTGGCTTAGGTGGCAAGCTCGGACATGGTTCTCGAACATATGAAAAGTACCCCCGGATGATTGAACAATTTAAACATTTGAAGCTAGAGCCAATTGTGATAGCAGCTGGTGCATGGCATGCTGCTGTTGTGGGAAAAGATGGACGAGTATGTACATGGGGATGGGGTCGATATGGTTTCTTGGGTCACGGAAATGAAGAATGTGAAACTATTCCCAAGGTTGTGGAATCACTTCTAGGGCTAAAGGTTGTTCATGTGACTACAGGTGATTATACCACATTCATTGTGGCTGAAAATGGGGATGTCTATTCCTTTGGGTGTGGGGAGTCATCAAGTCTTGGGCACCACTTGGCCACAGCTGCTGAAGGCCAGGTCTGTATGGTATGGCTTTTCACTTGTAAAATATCTACCGGTTTTTCAAACCAGTGCAACTTCTCTTGAAGTTTAATTCTACTAATGTTTTATTGATGCCAATGTTCAGGCTCAGAGACATGCAAACTTGCTAAGGCAAGAACTATATATTGTAAAAAAACTATATTATACATCTAAACCTAATACTGTAACTAACTCCATCTACAATATCGAACAAATTTGGTACTAAATACTCCTACATTATGGAATAACCATGCCGATTAATTCTTCGACCTCCGAGTGGGAAAGTGATTAATAAAAATGGACCTTGCACACGCTGAACGAGCCAGGTAGCACCAATGATTAATGATGGGCATATTTTGCAACCCTGCACCAATTCAAGCACCCCGGCAAATCGATATTCAGTCCCAAATATTTCCCTTTGGTAGGAGCAAGTGGTTCGTTGGTTGTGAGAGGATGAATCAGGTCTGAGAGGCATCTTTAGGCATCTATTAGGCCATGCATATTGAAATTGAGACACTGGTTGAGGGGTTTGAAAAATTGGCTATATATTTTCAATTGCTGCCATGGATAGAAGGGTATTGGAGCAAACTTGGAGGATTTGAAGAGGCATGCATAGAATTATGGAGCATTGGAGTTGAATTTGTAGTCGAAATCCCATTCACAGGTTAGTAAATTCCATTCTTTTTAATAAACTTTAAATACAAGGTTTCTCTGGTTTATTTTTTTCCTATGAAAAAAAAATGACGGTCCACATTATGGAGTACACCCATTATTACATGGTTTCTCTAGTTCCTCATAGGTTTTTTCACTGTTTTAGAAGGCCCTTCTCCATATCTATTTCCACACACATTCTAGCATAGGAATAGTTACCTCCTTTTGTCTTAGCTCAGTTAATAAAATGATCCTGCTTGTTTCTATCTCAAATGTGCAAAAAAATGACCAAAAGTCTGCAAACCCTTCAAGGCATTTGGTCATGATCCTATCTCAAACGTCTTTTATTTGGTCAAGGTCCTCCTTCAAGGCTGCACGTTTGAGATAGGATCATGACAAAAAAAAAGTGGCCTTTAAGGAGGACCTTGAGGCTGGTTTAGGGTTTAGGAGGAATTTTTAATAGTCAATGGTTTGTAAGGAGTTTTATCAGATGACATTTCTTGTGAATTTTTGCATGATATGTTTGTGAGGAAGTCAGATTGTCCTTGAATTTGAGTTCCTTCAAATCATTTTTATGGGGTTGGCTTTTGAATCCTTCCTTGAATATTGAATTTGGCACAAGATATCTACTTGGTTTAATTTCAATGTACTATCACTTGTTTCCTTTTGACAAGGAAAAATACGAAGTCCTTGTTGCTTTTTATAAGGTAGAATTGCTAAGTCTTAAGATTTTCTCAAGACCTATTATTTGTGGCTATTACAGATTCTTAGATAACCCAAAGCTACCATTTTCAGCCATCGGAACATCTCTCAGCATATTTGTAATTGTCCTTCTTGTGGGACATATTTTGTTTGCAGGTGTAAATCGTATTAAAAAAGCTGAAGAGGATTGTAGGGAAATGGAAGAACTTAAGGGATGTGCTAAAGCTGTTGATGTTGCAAAGTTACAGGTACTCTGTTTTTTCAATGAATAGTTAAGTTTGCAAATCTTGTCGACAAATCATATTGTATTGTATTATCCTCGTTTCATTGTTCATTTTCCTGTTTTGTGGTCAGTTGTTTTTAGTTTTATGGGTGTGTTCTTTATTTTATTCATTTGGTAAGAAAGGTCCTAACTTTAGAGGAGAGCCCAAGATTGCCTTGAAGTTTTATTATTTGTCTGACATGTCAACTCATTTACTGTCGTATTGATCATGCTATAGATGGTTTAGACAAGTTGCTAAAAGAAAACTAATTTGCTGTTAGCGCTAGGTTTTATGTCTAGTGATAGTTTCACAGATTCTATCCAGACTCTAATTATACTCAGTGTTGCAATAACTACTTTGTTCATAGTTTAAAAGCTTTAACCCTTGATGCAGTTATACATGCACCAACACCCAACCTGTGCAACACAGGGTATATTGTTGCTTTCATTTCATATCTGACAAAGATGTAGTCAAGAATTAACCCAATTCAGGATTCTATTTGTTAATCGATTCATGTTAGATCAAAATTAATTTTCTTGGTACTTTAAGTAAACAAGTAAATGTGATAAACCTTGCAGTCATTAATTGATATAAATTAATTAATTACAAAGGAAAAGTTAATTTAATTTGTTTTCAGTAATATTGACGCATTCCTTACTGTTTGGTCGACACCCTTCTCCTATAGTAAGGGAACATGAGCTAAAGGTGGTATGTAGCTTATTTAACATTAAAAGTTAAATTGAAAAAAATCAAATTATAAGAAAATTCTATGTCAAAATAAATCATAGATCCACCTAACTCCATGGTAAGCAATGATGATTCAGGGTTAAGATAGATATATGGAGATTTAATTAAGTTCAAATTATCTACTTGAATTTTACAGTAGCACCCTGCCTACATCCTCAAGGAACTCTATGATCAGTGTGACCCCCAAGATTTGAACTCTTTTCCTATCTGTGGATTTTTTATTATCAGATAGCAAAGAATGGGGGCTTAGACATACATACCTATATGCTTGTTATGCACCCATTTGTTCACTAAGGCATAGGAGGTATGCACCCATTTTTTCACTAAGGCGTTGGATTTGAGACTTTGTTAAATCATTCATCAGTTTCCATAGTTGTCATGTCATTCATTAACCACATGACATATAGGGGTGAAATCCTTCACAGATTGCACTATGTATACAGGTTTCTACCTGTGCAGTCGAGCATAATTGTTTTGTGGATTTGTTGATTATATTTCCTATTGAAATCCATTTCCTAGTTTAGAGCCGAGTTTTACTTTTCTTAGGTACTAAATAGTTGCAGATTTAGCCATTCAAGTTTAATTTTAACCAATTCTTAAATTGAATTTGTTAGATTATATTTTCCTATTTTGCACATGATCTTGGTTATTGTTGTTAGCTGTTGAACAAGATAAATAAATTGCTTCATTGTTTTTCTAATTTACAGTTCATTGTTTTTCTATTTTACAAGTGATATTTTTTTATTGGATTTTGTAGGAGTGAGCTTAACTTATAAGTGGGCCATTAAGGATGAAGAGCCTGCTACCGAGGATTTGTCATTCAGTATGAAGACCCTGATGTTGAGGCTTTCAAGCTGTTAAGTGTGGTTTTGAAGCTGCTGACGTGGGATCTAAGTATGGTTTTGAAGCTGTTGATGTGGGATCTAAAGTATGGTTTTGCAACCAAATGCAATTATGATGGTTTAGCCATTGTAATATTTTGAAAAGTGTTGATTTTTCTGTAAAGTTATATGGAAATTAATGTGTTTTTGAGAAAACTCATATTTATTGTAATACTTTTGACATTTCATATAATATAATTTGTGGTTTAAAACTTATATATATGGTTGTACTTTATATTATGTACCAATGTTGTAATTATTAGCTAATTAATGTGACATTGCATGATTTACATGTGTATTAGATATTATTTATAAGTGTTGTAATTAATTATAATGTGACATTGCATAATTCGCATGTGTATTAGATGAGAATAAATGTATGATTCTTTTTTAAATTTAAACGTAATATCATATTAAAAATTTATATTGATTAATAATGGACACCATTAAAACTACTCAAATATAATGACCATACATAAAGCGACTAAAAATGACTAAATTAGTGACCAGTAAATGAGATTAATGACCAAAATTTGCAAATAAAATGACCAATAATTGAGAGATATGCGGCCAAACAATGAGATATAAATGACCAGAAAAATGACCAAAATTCACATATCAATGACAAAAAATCAGTTTTGGTGGCTAATTTATGGTCTTTTATTACGTGACCAAATTTGGTCATATTCTAGCTTGTCATGTGGTCATTAATTTGGTCACAAATGTGGTCATATATTTGGTCATTGATTCAAATATATGACCAAATTAATGACCAAATTAATGACCAACCGACAAGCTATAAATGACCAAAATAAAATGACCAATTTTGGTCATGTAATAAAAGACCGCAAATTAGCCACCAGCGATCGCTAAACCAAAAGTGGTCATTGATATGCGGATTTTGGTCATTTTTTTGGTCACTAATTTCTCATTTTCCACTAGTGTGAGGAAATGGAAGAATGAAGCATAAAGTTAGTAAAACTAAGGATGGTGTTATCCTCTAAGGGGATGTTTATGTAATGCACCTGGAATTAATAATTTATTATTAATTTTTATTGAAAATACTTTAATTATTATGTTTATTATTTTTTGTAGAAAATAAAAAATAAAACATTTGTAATGAATAATTCTTTATTAATAAAATATACTAAACAGGTAAATAAGTGGAAATAACTATTGAATAGTGTTTGTTGACCCACAAGAGAAAGACGCAAATGGTCATAGCTACGAAGTGAGAACTCAAGATGCAGGATGCAACATCCCAAAAAATCAGGTCAACAACCCATAGTTGAGTGCTAAATAAAAGGAGGCTCATAAATGACCAAGTCTTAGGAAAAATAGTATGTAATAGTATGTCCATAAAGATGCAGGAGGATAGCATTGGATGATGATTAAATCAAGGAATGCAAGAGATGGCACATTGAAGTAATTTTTTTCTTCTAGTTCAACGAACAGACTCGAGGGTTCTGCAGAAAGTAGCTTGGTTTCTATGAGAGTTGGTTGCGAGGAACGACTTTTCCACTTTTGTTTTCCCAGTAGTGGTGCCAAGTTCTTATTCTATTTTTTAAACTGACAATAGGATGTCTAATTTTAGGTATGGAATTGTTAACGTAGCACCTAATATGTATCAATTTGGTTCTAGCATGTTTATTAGTTTTAATTATGTTTTGATTAGATTTATAAATATTAAATTGTTTATATATTGGGAATTAAATTTTGTACTTAATAGAGAGTTACTAACTTAAATCTATTTCTTTCCTATGCGATATATTTATTTTTAAATATATCTCCATATTTGTTGTCTTATTTCAAATTTCCTAGTATGTTAGTTAAAATGCTAGTATGTAGGATAATTTAATCTTCCTTTGTTTACTAGTATTAATCTAATTAAGTCACGATTGAGGAAGATAGAGGAATAATCCTCACGTTTTTATTAAAATCTAGGCTATAGTCAAAGAGTCCTATGATATTGTATAAAACATATCCTTTTACAACAAACTTATACAATACAAATATTATAGGAATGAGCACCTACAGGATAAACACAATTAATATATAAAAAATCATTTATGGATCTAAAGTAAAGAGTCATAATCGGATTGAAGATCCAAATTAAATACTCATAACAAAAATAACGAATCATATATACAAGTATGTCTTTATATGATGGCCTCCAAGTTTTAAAAACCTATTTGTAAGGTCATGTGTAATTACAAATCAAATCACATGCTATCTATTTTAAGCTACGATTTGTTACCTTTAAACTTTCCTACCTAAGTCGCAAGAGTCCACAAGTCATCAAACATTAAATAAAATTATTTAAGTATGGCCATAAGCCCATTGTCATGGCTTCCAGTACTAAACTAAAAGATTAACATTACATACACATCCAATAATATTTAAGTATTGTTGTATAGACCAAACCATAACCCTCATATGGGTATTATTCATCATAATTAACTAATGCATAGCGTTGCGAGATTACAAATTGGTTGTAAGTCCATTTCGGATGGCTTCCACCTTCCTTAAAAACCACTTATATTTATTTAACCAAATGAGTGACATGGAGGTAAGACCATCAAAAATAGCACCCACAGTGTCAATGCAATCTGCATAGGATTGTAAAATAGTGAACCTAAACCCGCACAAAGAAACAAGGTCGTAAAGCCTCTGTAAAACAAAGTGTAAACCATTTGCTGTTTAAAGTAAATAAACATATCTAATGTAGATATGGAGTCCTCTCCTCTCAAATCGTCCACACTTAGGTTAATGTACCTGCAACAATACACACGAGATTAGTATTGTAAGCTACATATTTCTATAAAGGTACATTTCGAAAAGACAAGCACAGTAATGCATATATTACTTGTGGCATTTAAAAATGTAGTCCTGGGAGGAGGTGACCCTATCGCCTCCCTCTCCAGTGCCCTTCACCTACAAGTATTCCAAGTTACATTTAGGAAAAATTTAAATAAGATAAAGGGAAATTGTAAGCAAGCTTTTTAACTTTTAACTTACCATGGGAGAGTTATAGAGAGCGATAGGGCTCGACTCTTTTGAAGTTACCCTTATCCCTCCTCTTTCTGCAAACACGACCTATAAAATCAGTTCATGTTGTAAACACTGATCTTTTTACCAAAAAGAAAAACAAATCTAAGTCGAGGAATTTACCAGTTATCGAGGCAGTGTGCATGGTTGATTTCATTGGAATGATTGTCAATGCACAAGTAGTGTGTTGGAGACCGCCAAGGAATACATGGGACCCCAAAATACCTCGAAAGGGGATTAAGCATAATGCCATTAACAGAAAGATATCAACACTACACAAGAAACCCTAACACCATATCCATTATTATAGAGTAGATCTTTGACACTCACCAACTACAAACCAAAATAACCAAATGCAACTAACAAAGGTTTCAACAACCAAAATGACATTGTAAAAACCTTACAAACCCTTGCAATCGCGCTAGACAAGTGTAAGAACGAGATCACTTCTCAAGCCAACTCAAGGGACTTGGCTGCATTTCCAACTCGTAGCCAAGACAAACATTTAAGTCAACTAAAGTACCTCTTTTAACTCACAACCAGGACAATCATCACCCTTTAATCATTGCATTCATGAATCAACATCAAGTTCAAACCATGTGTTAAAACTCCAACAAATAAACCATATTATACCATAAAAACCATGGCATAGACCATGGCATATATCACTCATCATTTTATGCCACAAAGAAGATTATATTATATTTTATAACCTTTACTTTAGATCAATTAAGGTTTTTACACTATGGAATTTACCACATGCCTTACAAACCCCAAACCATCGCACTTAGGATGGAGGGATCACAAATATACCATGAGCTTAGGTTATGGTAAGGCATATGGCCTTTTAATCACTTTTAACAAGCTTTTTACATAATGGATCGGATCAAGACTATGAATAGTCTCCCAATCCTTAGGGGTAATAACGCCCTAATAAAAACTATTAAATTGAAAGCGAGTAGCTGAGCTTAGGGGAAG
Source organism: Pseudotsuga menziesii (assembly GCA_001517045.1). NCBI lineage: Eukaryota > Viridiplantae > Streptophyta > Pinopsida > Pinales > Pinaceae > Pseudotsuga > Pseudotsuga menziesii. Next base: position 680,219 of record LPNX010494959.1, on the reverse strand, counting down.
GAGATGGCCGTTTCCTCAGCCGATGAAGTCTGGAATAGTCACTAAAATAGGAAGGTCAATAACTTGCATAAGTATAAGTAACTTAGAACATGAGTAAAGTGCTCATTAAATTACGGTAAATCAATGCATGTAAAAAAACAATTATTTACCAATTTTTAAGGTGTATTACAACCTACCTCATTTATATTATTTATGAGTTTCATTTTCTAAATTAGTTGATGAAGTGTATTGGAAAATTCAAATTTCGAACGTAAAATTTTTAATTTTTTTTTATTATGTTATGATTTTGATTGATTTGAAATTGAGTTTTAAAATTAATTTAAATAAAATATGTTTAGCTATATTCTTTTCTGTTAAGTTTAATGACACTTTTATATTTTATAATTAAATTCCATTTCACTACTAAATATTTACATTTAAAAAAATACAAATCTCTTAAAACTTCTTTAAATAAAACATATTTTATATTTTCATCTATTCCATTACCTTGATTTAAATGGATACAGGCGTTTGTCGTTTATTATAAACTTTAAATGATGATGCTTAACCTATTTTATATTTTCTCCTATTCCTTTACGTGCACTTAAAGACACGGAAATTTCTTGTTTGTTATAAACTTAAAATGATAATGCTTAGTTTTATTAATGCGCTTTCCACATTTTATTAATACTCTTTCCACCTTTTTAAACAAGTCTTTATCATTTTTATGAGCAAAATTTTTATATTGATTAATATTTTCATTCTTAGGGTATAAAACAATATAATTAAAATGTAATTTAAATTTAATGATATTTTAAATATAATTACATTATAAATGTAACATTTTTTTTTAGCTAAATTGATTCTGGGGTAACAAAAAAAATATTAGGTAAATATGAATATCCATTGGTGTGTTATACTCTGTGAGAGGTTAATAGATGGGACCAACCTCATAATATATCTTTTGTTTTATGTTGAAAATATTTGAACAGTATTTCCGATAATAACCGCAACCTTCGTGCTCGATGGAGAAGGCGGTGGCCACGTGTTTGCTACGTTTAGCAAAATGGCTTGATAGGGTTTGACCCAACCGTTGTTAGTTGTTTACATTGCTTAAGACTTCACCAAAGAAGAGATACACACCCTCGCTAATGAGCTAGTATGCTTATTCGTTAGTTATGATACCCATTTTCCCCAAGTTTGTATGGAGTGAGCTAGCGATGGAGCAAACCTCCCTCCGTCGGAGGAGGAGCAAAGTCAACGCTAACTTTGCTCCTCCTCCGTCCGATGAGGGAGGATTGCTCCATAGCTAGCTTACTCTAGTTTGTATTGCCGTGAGTCGTGTACAAGTTGTGTTGAATGTTTGAGGGAGGGTGACCTCTAGTGGTATGTCCAACCAATTAATTAAGTTAGGTGAGTTTAAACACTTAGATGAGAATTATACCCATTGATTTCCAATTGAGATTTAATGTTTTATGTGAATCCTATAGATGAAGGGTCAATTTATATTTGTTTTCTTTTGTTGAGGAAAGGAGCCTCTAGTTCAGCGTAAATAAAGATACAAATGATGTGTATTCTAGGTGAAGATAGGCTTAGCCTCAATAACATGAATTTTAATGGTTAGAGTCAAATATGATAGCTAGTATAATCTCCAAAGAGGTGATTAGAAAGAGTAGTAAATGTATAACTAATAATTTCTTACATTTTACATATGTACCATTAAAGTGATAATACCTTATTATTGTAAACATGATACTTGGAATAAGGAAAAAGAAAACAACTTGATAGTGTTCTCTGTGAGAGAGACTTTGAGGAGAAGAACAATGAATTACAACAATTGGGTTGCAGATTTGTAACCTTTCTTGTCGGATAAAATAATAAAAAGACTAACATTTCTTGGTGCACGTAGCCCCTCATTAGGGGTGAACCACGTATATTGATGTTTCTTTCTTCCTTTTTTTTCTTAGATGTTTTATTTCTGCAATTTTACTCAATAAGAAGCATATGTTTGTATGAACATGATGGTGTATTTTGGCAATGAGTATCAGAATAGTTTGTGACGTTAAATATGTTGAGTATCTTGTTAAGAGCAGGTAATCTTATACTCTACTATAATTGATGGATTGGATACCATAATCCTCATATTATTAACTATACCCAATGTAACAAAGAAATGGTTTTCGATTAAATTGAATTATGTATTTATGTGAAAAGAATATATATTACTTGTGATCATAAAAACTATGTCAGAGTAACATCTTTGGTTGTTTTGAGATAAGGTAACAAAAAATTCTCTCTTTTTCCTAAAATCACCATGTATAAATTAGGTTTGTTACAAATAGTATAAGAGCAAGTTCTCAACACTTAGAACTAATAGACTCACTTGCATACATGTATGTTGTGCACTTTGTGAAGAATTGATTTTTGAAAATATGAGATTTCATCTTTACTTATTGGATTGCATGTTGTTGAAATGATATTGGTTTAATGTTATGCTGATCAAAACACATGAACTAGTTCACTTAGACCCATGTTCTTGAATGCATTAATCTAATTGCCTAAACTGAAACACAAAATATACACATTAGGAGTGAAGTGTATCCTATGTTTGAATTCATTAGATTGTAAATTCAAAACACATGAACTAGTTCACTTAGACTCGTGTGCTTGAATGCATTAATCTAATTGCTTAAACTGAAACACAAAATATATACAGTAGGAGAGAAGTGTATCATATGTTTGAATTCATTAGATTGTAAATTTTTGTGAGCAAGGAAACAATGTACATACCCATGCTAATAGTAGCTTAATTTGGCATACTTATGTAAATACATATGCTATTTTGCATGCATAGTGATGAGTAAAAAGTATAAGAATCACTTGTTAAATATTTTACTAGAAAGGTTAAATGCATGGTACTAATACATCAAGTAAGTGAAAAGTAATTACGATCAAGTAGTTCTGTATTATACAAAATTATATTTTATTACACTAAGGGATTTATGTGCAATTGAGAAAGTAACTTGCTAATATATTTTATAGTTTTCTTTATGATATTATTATACAAGTACGTTGATCGCAAGAAGTGCAGTTACATGGAAATCGCTAAGATAAGTGAGGAAAAAAGATGAAGTTATTGTTGGAAAAAGGTACCATGTAGAATCACTATGATTCCTTAATTGTTAGCAAGATGTTTTATTTGATTACAAAAACACATTTATAGAAAAATATAGCTTAGGTAGCTTGATATGTCGAGAATATAATCTGTTAGCAATTTTGAACTTTTCAATTGAAATACTTGAGTATGGTAAATGTCACGCATTTTGAGAATGATCAGTTGTGTATATGGCATATTTGTGATAAACCACTTGATTTATGCAAGTGATAAAGTGTTGTTAAATATGTTGTTGTTGTAATTGAGAATGCTTTGAAATTATTGAACGTAAGGAAGTATTGTACTACCAAAAGACCATAACTGAATATATATCTATCTATCTATCTATATATATATATATATATATATATATATATATATATCCTAGAATAAGAAGAATGAACGTAATACAACTAAATACTAATTAGATAAAGAGTTATGAAATTTTTGAGCTGATCATGGGGGACGCCCTAGGTTATAAGGGTATAACTTCTAAGAAAATTTTTCTACACTAAAAAAATCTTCTTCAAACAAAGTATATAGGATTAACGAACCTATAAAGATGAAGAAGAAAATTGGAAGCAAGAGAAATTGAGTTTGGTGTTGAGTGTGTTGGATCTTGAGCATCTAAACTGTTTAGGCTCTACAAATTTTGATAAGTTAGTATAGATTTTCGAGTGAGCACCCACAAGAGGTGTTAAGGTCTTAAGCATCTAATTTTTTGATAAGTTAGTACATATTTTCTAGTGAGAACCCTTGTGAAGTGTTATCCTGTGTTGAGTGGTCTATGATATTAAAGTCCTAGGAATAGAGAAATCACTAGGCACTTAGGGGAGGTGTTAGGCTCTTAAGAAGAACTACCACAGAGAAACTAGGTGAGGTGTTAGGCTCTGTAGTGATATCTTTTGTGATGTTAATATTTCACGATAAGAGATATGTGGATTTTTAGATCTATGTAGGAGATATTCCTGAGAGTTGTAAAAAGATGATGAGGGTTATCGTGCTTATATCGGATGCATATTTATACATGTCTTGGAGGCATACCCTTGAATTTCTAGTTCTGTGAGGAGATGACCCTCATGTATATATGCATGCCAGAACTTTTGAAAGAACATAAAAAAATACACAAGAGGTATGTGTGTGATTTTTAGTATTTTACACATCAAGATATGATGAATGATGAAAACATTTTGTGTGATTTATATACGAGATGAATGTTTTTGTGACTTTGTGGAAAAAAATGTTTTTATGTGAATTAATAATTCTTTTGAATTAGTATATGATTCGGATTATGTGATAAAATTTATGATTATGCACATGTTATGTTAGTTTGAGCGATTATTTATATTGAGAAAAGAAAAGAGGAAGGAATTAAAGGTACTTAAAACATATGTGTGTAAATGTTTCATATGGAAAAGTCATGTTCCATGAGATACAAATGCATAGAGGACATCTACTTTAGATCATATATATTATATCATTTTTATGCATGACATATGACTGTACAGGTGCAGTGCAAGAATACTATGTGATGGTAATGAATTAAAGATTTCAAAGAAAAGCTAAATTCTAAAGGGTTGTTATGAGAGGATTGTAAACATAAATGCATGAATAATGTTTCCATAGATTATGGATTACATATATGTGTCATGTAGCACTAACAGATGATGTAGGTATATTCTTGAGGATAAATCTAATCTTCAAAAAACTATTATGGAAAAAAACAACAGTATGTTGCAAAAGCAATTGTCCTTTATGTTTCTCTCGATTTTAAAATAACCATATCTATAATTATGTGTTACAATTAAATTTTGAAAATATCTTGTTGTTTTTGTGAAAATAACAAGTTGTAGAAAGAAAAAGAAAAAATATGTTAGAAAAATCCAAAAGCAATCATGGATAATTCAATAATTTCATACCAACAACGAGGACAATGTACTTTCAAGGGGGGAGGATGTAACATCCCCTATGATAAACAGATTCATCAGTAACAAAAAATATAAGGTAAATGTGAATATCAAACTCAAGCGGGAATCTCAAGATTGGTAAAAGCATTGTAAGTACTATTATTTTATTTGCCTAAGTTATGAATTGCTCATATAGACTTAGGAGACTAAGGGTTTGACTTGACTGAATGAATTGTAATATTAATCCATTAGGGAAATGATGATGGCTGAGAAGCCATGATTTGGATAACTGGTGTCGTCTCGGTACCTCGAGCACATGAAGAAGACTTGACTAATCCTCATGATCTAAATATTTTTAACTTCTTTAAAAGTTGACAGATGTCTTCAGTAAGCTAAGATATTACTTGTCAACCCAGATATAAAATACTAAATTATAATTTTGATATAGTTATAACATTAGTATGATTAAATGAATACCTTATTGTTATAATCTTCTTTGGCAAGAGTACCAAAGAAGTAGTCTCGATATTCGTTTGTAAGGATGAATTTAATCATTTTATTTGTCCCGTATTTAATCATTTTAATTGTCCTTTTTTTTTTATATATGGCGACTAAAGGCCATTTAAATGGATTCTCACATTATCCTATGGCACAATTATTAATTATATAAAAATAAAAATGTATATATTTTAAAAAAATAATTGTTTTACTAATCAAATAAACCCTTATATACACACATGTGTGTGTGATGGATGATAAGTTTATATACCCTTTATGATGTTAGATGCTGTCGCTCTGTGGGTCATTTGAGGAACTCTTGCCCTCATCGATTCTTAGGAGGAAACATCTCGGATACTGGTGAACTTAGATCGCCTTCGCCCTCGACCAACCCCTCAAAGGGACAACATACTCCACCAGGTATTTCTAATGAGTTCACATCGCCCACTGATTTTGTTTCAGACTCTTTCTTTGAGACTGTAGATAATCTGATTTTGACTCATAAAAAATCTCCTATTCCTCAGTAATCATTCATTACTATTTCGGACTCCCCTCCTCGTTTATCCCCGCTGAGTACGGTTTCACCTTCCCTGTCAGTCTCTCCTCCCATCCTTGATACTTCTCCTAAGGAAGCGGAGGATCTCTCTTTTCTCCCCAGCTTTGTCATCTCACAATCTCCTTTATTGCAGCGACACCTCTCAGAATCAGATTTACCTGCTCTTGATTTGATTGAGGATTTCCCCCCTCTTTTACCTAGTGCTCCTCCTTCTGGCCAGGTCCAACCCCCTCACAGCCCCATCTCCTCTCCCTCGTTCTCAGACCCCTCTCTCAAAAGATCCCTCTCCATTTTCACGGCCTTCACCCTTACCTCCCCCTCCACCCTTCACCTTAACTCCATCAGGTTTGCGAATGTGACTGTCAGGAAACCTCCTAAAGGGAAAAGGGATACAAAGGTAGACCTCTCCTCGGCCTCTCCTCCTTACATCCCTCTCTCTGTTAGTATTAAGGACGCGGCCAGAGGCATCACTTCTAGGGGACTTAGAGTGATGTCTCCCCCTAAGGATGTGCTCTGATGTTAATCCTCTCCCTTAATATTCGTGGTCTGGGAGGTAGGAACAAATCACATAGCCTCCGTGCTCTTTTAAAATCTCTTAACCCTGATTTTATCCTTCTGTAGGAAACTATGTGTAGTGACTCCCTTGCTTTGTATGCCTTCTCAAAATTGCTCCCCTCCTGGGAATTCTGTGCTATCAATGCCCATGGGCTTTCGGGGGGCCTAATCTCTGTATGGAATCTATCTAAGGCTAACTATAGGGAATTCCAAACCTGTGCAGCTATCTTGCTATAGGACTCTATTCGAGGGATGCCAAACCCTCTTCACATTCTCAATGTTTATGGTCCATACCAAGAACGTGAATTTTTCTGAGACAAAGCCCTTCGTGGTGGGCTACTCAACCTACCTCATCTTGTATTAAGTGGGGATCTTAACCTCACTCTCCGCTCATTTGAAATTTGGGGTGCCAAGGCCACTCTGGACCCTCTTTCCAATCACTTCCTATCTCTCTTTGAGTCAGTAGGACTTGTGGATGTCACTCCGCTTGTGTCAGGGCCTACTTGGCGCAATGGCAGAGCTGGGGATGAGGGAATCAACAAGAAACTTGATCGTTTTCTTATCTCCAACACCCTGCTTCCCTCCTTGGGGGTTGTCAGGACTTGGACCAAATGTTTGGATCTCTCTGAACATTTCCTATTTGTCTTGAGTGGAACAATCCGAAAGGATCCTTCGATTACCCATTTAAGTTAAACTGTTCTTGGCTCGAAGACCCTGACTTCATTGACTGGTGGTCGAAAACCTTTGATGTTGATACTCTTCTAGGCATTGAATACTTGTGTCACATTCTACGCAAACTTAAATCTGCTACTAAGAGCCGGACTAAGGATAAATTGGCAAGCTTGGACTCTGCATCCTCTAACCTCGAACTTTCCATTGAATCACTTCTCGCAGGCCCTTCTAATGGCATTCTTTCGAGGGAGAAAATTGTCCATTTGTCTCACCTTAGTGCTGAGAGGCAGAGGATCTTGGAACATTTCCATCTTACCTGGGAATTGAAAAGCAGAATCAAATGGGCCCTCCAGGGAGATTCCAACACAAAAAATTTCCATGCTGTGGCCTTAGGGAGAAGGATTCAAAACTCGATCTGGTCTCTTGAAGACCCCGATGGCTTTCTTGTTGAGGATGAGGATTATTTAAAAGAGTTGGGTAAAGCTCACTTTGTAAACATTTACAAGGATGATGGCTGTACTAGTCTAGAACACCAACTTAAGGTGGTCTCGCTCTTCCCTAGATTGATTCCCATAGAACACTCATCTCTCCTTTCTTTCCCGGTTAGTCTAATGGAAATAGAACACTCTCTCAAGTCCTTTAAAAAAGACCGTAGCCCGGGCCGGGATGGATGGCCCGTAGATTTCTACCTGCACTTCTTCGATCTCCTGAGCCCTGTTTTACTTAAGACTATTGACTTGACAAGGACCTCGGGTTTTATCCCCCCTTCCTTGAACTCGACGTTCCTTTCTCTTATCCCAAAGAAGGACAAGCCTCAGACCTTTGTCGATTTCAGACCCATCTCTTTATGTAACCTTCTCTATAAACTAATTGCTAAAGTTATAGCTCGAAGGTTAAATCCCTTCTTGGATTTGGGTATCTCTGAGGAACAATTTGGGTTTCTTAAAGATCGTCAAATCTCTGAGCCTATTGGTATTGTGCAAGAGGTTCTTCATTCTATCAAAACTAAGAATATTTTCTCCTTTGTTCTCAAATTGGATCTTTCTAAGGCTTTTGATCGTGTTGACTGGACATATGTCAGACTGATCCTGATTCAAATTAGAGTACCCCTCCTTACTATAAATTGGATCATGGGATGCCTCTCTACTGTCAATTTTGCGTTTCTGGTCAATGGGACTCCCTCGAATTTTTTCACAGCTACTCTTGGTATCCAACAAGGTTATCCTTTATCCCCCCTCCTCTTCATCCTTGTCATTGAGGGCCTTAGTCTTCTCATACGGGATGCCAGGTCCAATGGTCTCATTCGGGGCATTCAAATCTCACCCTCCCTTGCTCTTTCTCACCTCCTCTTTGTGGACGATGTGATCCTTATGGGATCAGGTACTCTTCAAGATTGGTCTGCCTCTGAGGTTATCATTGAGACTTTTTGCAAAGCCTCGGGCATGAGGATCAACATCGAAAATTCTTGTTTTCTCTATTACAATCTAGACACAGATTGTCTAAATGCTTTTGCTGGAGTCCTTCCTTACAGAATGACGCCGCTCCAATCTGGATTCAATTATCTGGGTTATTACTTGAAACATCTTGTGTATAGAGTTAATGATTCGATTTGGATTATACAAAAATTGGAAAAAAGGATCAGTCACTAGACCTTTCAGTACCTTTCCCTTGGGGGAAGATTGATTCTCGTTCAATCATTTCTGTCAAGTATTCCTGTTTATTGGATGGGACTTTCTCCAATCCCAGCCACCATTTTACAGAAACTCAGAAGAATCATGTTCAAATTCTTATGGGGCTCCTCTGAAAATAACAGCAGGTATCATTTGGTTAGCTGGAGGGATCTTTCCTGGCCCAAGGAATATGGGGGCTGGGGTATCAAAAACCTCCTTTGGTTCAGCATTGCACTTTGTCTCAAAAATTTGTGGAGGATTCTCCATTCCAAAGGTTTGTGGTATCAAGTCCTCCATCTTAAATATATGAAATGCTCCTCGGTGGCTGATTGGCTCAGATCTAAATGTTTCAGCTCGCGCTGTGCCTCTGTTATGTGGAGAGGGTTTATGCAGACTCTCCCATGGATGGGAACCCACATGGCTTGGCAGGTGGGGGATGGTGAAAATATACTGTTGGGAATCGATCTGATTGTTGGTTCTCACTCTTCCTTTAGCCTCCCCGAGGACCTGAGATCATATCTGGAGGATATGAATATTTGCACACTCTCCCAAGCTCAGAATTCTCTTCATAATGGACAGAGTTATTGGTTATCTGCTGATGATTTAGATCTTGGGGGATCTTACAAAATAATCTAGAATGCATATATCGAGGGACTATCCAGAGCTGGTATTCGCCTCACTGATTGTCCTGATGAACTTGTCTGGGTCTATAAAAAAACTCGGGTTCCATTACTGCCAAGACTGCTTACGATTGCATTGTTTACTCTCTCTTGCCCCCAGCTGCAAACCTTGTTGACTCCCTCCTATGGACTAAATCTCTTCTGAACAAAATCTCTTTCTTTATTTGGTTATCTATCCAGAACAGAATCCTCACCTGGGAGAATCTACAGAAAAGGGGAAAACAAGGCCCTGGTATATGTGCTCTCTGCTGTTCGGACGCGGAGACAATCGAGCACTTATTCTCCATCTGCACTGTTTGGAAAATAGTTGCTAAACATGTATGCGATCTTCTTAATCTTCCATTTTTTCCTCCGTGTGTATCGCTTGGAGACATGATCAGAGGATGGATTGGAAACCTTCCTAGGAACTCACACTTCTATTTGCTCCCCTTCCATATGATGTGGATTTTTTGGAAAGTGCGTAACCAGGATATCTTCGAGGGGAAATGAAGGAACATTTTTGGTTTGGTACAGCAAATTATTTCAATTGTTCAAGCTATTCCTTCATCAATTGTCACTGCAAAAGCAAGAAGCAGAAAATTGGGGAAGCCCCGTTGCAAGGTTTATCCCTGTGGATTTATTGATGGTTCCTCAAACTGTAAGATTGCTGGTGTAGGTTACTGCATACATTTAAATGAGTCTCACTACTTGGAGTTCTTGCTGGGGGTTGGATATGGCACTAACACTAAAGTGGAACTGCTCAGCTTATGGGCACTTCTTCACTCTTCCCAAATGATGGGGATCCCCCTATCCCATGTATATGGTGATTCTCAAGTAATCATCAACTGGAAGTTGGGATCGACTTCTCTCTCCCCACCTGATCTCTTTCATTGGTGTAGGGAGACTAAAAAGCTAATACTCAGCTTTCAGGACTTGTCTTTCTCCCACATCTACCGAGAGCACAATCATATGGCTAACCGTCTCTCTAAAACTGCACTCTTTTATCCTAAGGGTAAAGGCAGTTTTAAGGAATATTTCGAGAACCAATTGGTTTCTCGGGATACTTTTCAGCTCTTCTGAGCATGGTAAATGGATTATTACATTTCCCTTATATTTGTTATGATTGGTAGAGTGATCACTTTTAGATTGCTGATCAGTGCCTTTTGGCACTTGGTAGATGTCGATGCAAAGATAGTCCTCTCTTTATGATGAGACAATTTTTTGATGGGATCACACATTTTAGATGTTATGCCTTTCCCCCCGGCAGTACTCTTGGGGTGTTGATGGTATGTAACCCGCTTAAGGGGAGAATGTACTGATGACCTTTGATTCTTTTTTAGAATAACAAGGACACGCTTTTTTCTTTCTGAAAAAAAATATACCCTTTCTTAATAGAGTTTAATATTTAGTAAGGAGGGGTGTTTCATTCCAACTTTTATTAACCATTTTGTTACTCAAGTAAGGCGGTTAGGAATTCAAGAATTCTAAAAAAAACTCCTTTTGTTTTTGGTTGGGGGCGGCATCCTCAAGGAGGAAAAAGTGAAGCTTCATCAAGGAATGGAGGAAAACGATCTTTAGGGTGGGTCGTAGTTCAATAAAGGAGATGGTCTCTGTGTTAATGGAGAAAACCCATAACATTATGGGAATCTTGTTAATGGGAACCCCTGAGAAATGGTCATTACGATTGAAGAGTAAGAAGGAGCTAATCCTTCACAGCAAGAACACTAGAAGGACCTGGAAATCCATGAAGGAATATTAAGAAAAGATTCACGATTCATTCTTTACCCCTCATGAAATGAAGGATAAATTCAGACAAGTCTTTATCATTTTTATCAGCAAAGTTTTTATAATAATTATTATTTTCATTATTTTTATGTCATAAAATAATATAATTAATATGTAATTTAATGGCATTTTAAATATAATTATATTATAAAATAATCTAACCAACTATGCATTTTTGATGAAAAACTATAACATTACTTTATGGAAAAAATTCAAAGTATTCAGAGTGAAACTTACAACTTATATTATGTTGAAATAAAAAGTATTAATAAATATATTATATATAGTAAAAATACATAATAGTTGTTAAAATTGT
>LPNX010494959.1:592756-667959 GCA_001517045.1 Pseudotsuga menziesii | reverse complement strand
GAAGGGACTTGTTTAGATGGGTTTGTGGTTTTTCGCTCTGCTGTAGTCATGAAATCGCTTGGGGGCTGAATGGAAGGGCTTGATCTTAGAGCCTTAGAAAAAATGGTTTTTTTTTAGTTTTAATCAAAGTCACATGGAGTACAGTGGCGGAAGGGAAACCTTAGACTTCACGGAGGACCCATGGCATGATGTGTTTGTTTTTACCTCCTTGGTTATCTCTGCGGCTTGTTTCTCTGCCTCGACTTAGCTACTAATCGATCAAATGATAGCTAGAAATGATAGTGAAATCGTAGCAGTTATGGATGCTAGGGTTTGCAACAGATCTTTGGACAAAATGCCAGATCTAGATGTGGGCTAGTCACCATCACAGGTAGTAGCAAGGTCGCTAGACCCAGCACTTGGCGGTAACTATTTATCACTTTTTCCCTCTATCACGTTCTCAGATCTGGAATTCCCACTAGCACATGCCATTAACATGCACAATGAACCAATCTTTACTCCAAATACAAACCCTCTTCCTCCACTAGAGAAAGGTTTGTTCAGTGATATTGAGTTGTTGGAGGCTGGATGGCATGGAACTATACCTACTCTCTCAGATCAGGTTTCTTTTGGGCCATCAATTAGCGATGATTTCAACCCTAAAGGTTTTATTGCTTCTTTGCTATGGCCTATAATTTCAATGGAACCCCACTGTGGTCGAGATTTGATCACAATGACAAAGAATCCAGAGAGGGTTATTTAGAAGGAGACATTGAGGGGGGGGGGGACCCTATTAGGAAGTGAAAAACAAGTGTCTTACCACGAAGAGTGTACCTATGAACCTTATCTATGGTGCTAACATTTAAATTGAAGAAGAGGGGGAGATGGAGAATCTGGATTTATTAGGGAAGCTTAGAGGGAGGAACTGATCTCAAGAGGAAATTGAAATTCGAGTGCAAAGAAACTAGATCGATCTGCTTCATTATGAACCAGAAACAACTCCTGTTTCCAAAGGATGGTTTGGGTTCCTGTTTAATTGGAAGGATGATGCAGAAAAAGTTCTGAATCAAAACTGTAACTATAAAATAGTCCCCACAATGCTTAAGAGGTGAAAACCCCTGTGTGACACATACAGTGAAAGATTGGATACAATCCTAGCATGTGTGCGTCTTCTGGGTCTCCTGTGGGAGTCTTGGAATCCAGCTACACTACGGGAATTGGGGAACTCTTAGAGGGTCTTCTTAGAAGCATCCATTTTCTTTCTGAAGACTTGACATTCGACGATTGCATGAATTCAAATATCACTGAATATACGAACGAACCTCAGGGGGCACATCAGACTAATTTTGGGCTCCACAAATAGAAAACAAATTATGGATAATGAAGGGCTTCTATTTTGTTTCCACCATTGTCATGATATGGGGCACCTTGCAAGGAACTACAACTTGGGACCTCCATGAGAATCCAGTCGAAAAATATGGCTCTCTAAGGAAACCGTGGCTCAAGAAATAGAAGGGTTTGCAGTAGGGAGGATGAAGAGTGCCACCTCTGTGAAGATGTTGAGATAGGTCAACCTTTGAACCTTGCACGAGAAAAAATTTCTACCATCCTAGAAATTGGAAAAAATCCTCCTCTTCAATAAGTGTCGTAGCCACTCCTCGGTATGTTACCAATTACTTCTTTAAATGAACATTTGAATGATTTACATCTAAATGTTTTATCTCCCCCTTTGACGGATCACTGTAAGAGTGATTTCCCTTCCCCCTCACAAGTGAATACTTCTCCTCTCCATTCTCCACCTCCCTTGGCACCTTCTCCTCTGTTTCCCCTTTTTCCTTCACAGGGTGTTTCTTTGGATTCACTCTCCACCTCCTCCATGAATAGGTTCCATCTAAGAACATGGGATATTCATGCTCTAATAGTTCCTTCACCTCCCCTCCTTAGACTAGGAACAAACCCTACACTTCCTTCAAATGGAAAAGTGCGGGGAATACCTTCACATCTCTCCTCTGCACAATAGAAATCTCTTCGTGAATAATCGAATGGAAGAAAGAAAACTCTTTTCGAGTCACTTAGAGCAGTGAAATCCCTTGAAGTGTTTTCCAAATCAAAATTCTCTCCCTCAATTGTAGGGGGTTGGAAAGTACCCAGAAAAATATTTCCCTAAAGAGGATTCTCTTGGTACAAAAACTAGATGTAGTCCTCTTCCAGGAAACCTTATGGACAGAACTAGAAGTTAAAAAGTTGATGTCTTCAATTAGAAAAAACTTTACTTTTCTAGCCCAGAGTGCAAGAGGTCTTCCAGGTGGAATGGCAATATGTTGGAAATAGTTCGCGATGCACTGTACAAACTCATGGGGTTCTCTTTTTGGAATGGGATGCATCTCCTTGGTAGAGGAAAATTTAACCCTAAACATCTAGAATATCTATGGGCCTTGAAAAAACAAAGTGGCTTTCTCGGAAGCATTGCAATATTCCCATCTTCTAAGGTGTGAAAACCTGGTGATAGGTGGGGACCTGACTTTCACCTTAGGTTCGCATGAAATATGGGGACCAAAAGCAAGAGTAGATCCCTTTGCTAATTTATTAGGCAACCTCCTCCAAAGTCTTAATATGGTGGAACTAGATCCCCAAAATACCAAACTAGCCTTGACAAATAGAAGAACTGGTGAGGACAGGATTGCAAAAATAATTGACAGATTTCTCTTGGTCAAAATACTCCTTGGAAGGGATCTGATGTTCAAACAATGGGTGGATTCAGAATCTGATTCTAGTTCACATGCCTATCTATTTGGAAATTTTAAGTAACCCTAGGAAGCTAGTCAACCCTTTAAAATTCCGTGCCGCGTGGTTAATAAATGAATAGGTTCTCAAGCTTATTCACTCAAATTGGATCCATTATGTGGCAGATGATGGCACTCATGTTGCCACTCACTTTACAGAAAATGTCCTCGACCAAAATCCCCTTGAAGGAGTGGGATAGGAACAAAAAGATTATGGATGATCAGGAAATCACTCATATTGAGGAAGATTTGGAAGAGATTCATAATTCTGAAGGAGGGGGATTTCTCACTCAAAGAGAAAAGGAAAGATTGAATTCCCTTGAATCCAACAAGAAAAAGATCCTGAATGAGAGGGAAAAGGTTTGGAGGATAAAAAGTAGATCCATCAGGATGGCTTGTGGGGATGACAACACAAAAAAAATTCAAGCTTTTGCAAAAGGAAGAAAACAACAAAATACGATCTCGGAACTAAGAAATGAAAACAATGACAAGGTCTCCACTTTTGAGGAGATGGATGAGATTGGTAAATATTTTTTTGAAAATATGTTCAAGATCAACCTACTATAATTGCGTAGGTCCTTCAGATATCACAATACTTCCCTGAAAGTATCTATGAGGAGGACAATTCAGATTTGATAGAGGAAGTGTTGGAAGTGGAACTGAAGGAAACCATGCATAGTTTTCATAAGGATAAAATCCCAAGTCCAAATGGATGGATGATTGAATTATTCCTTGATGCTAATGATACTATTGGCCCTGACGTCCTTCAGCTGATTGAAGAATCTCAGGTACATGGTCATTTAAGTTCTCCTCTAAACACAACCTTCTTAGCCCTTATTCCAAAAAAAGATACCCTGGACAACTTGGAATATTTTGGGAATATATCCCTTTGCAATATCACCTACAAATTGGTAGAAAATGTGATTAATCAAAGGCTAAATAAAGTCCTTTAAGAAAGCATCTCACCTGAAATATTTGGCATTTTGGAGAACAAACAAATTCATGAAGCAATCGAAGTAGCCCAATAGGGTTTGCATAGTATAAAACTCAAGAAGTCTAAAGGGGCAGTTCTAAATATTGACCTCTCAAAGGATTTTGATAGGGTAAGATGGTTATACCTTAGACTACTCCTTACTCATCTAGGGTTTAATAGTATACTTTCATAAAATGGATCTTTGCATGTATCTCCACTACTTCTTTTGTTGTCCTCATGAATTTTTTGAAGTTTACAATGAAGCGGAGGGAGACGCCCAATGGATTTTTAGACTTGGTCTACGTTGTCCTTTGCTACCTCATAGGGAGGATAGAATCCCTAGATGGAGCGATTTCTTAGCACTATTTTTTGCTCCATGTAAGATGATGAAGAAGGTAATATGGAGCAAGCCTCAGCCTAAAAATGCATGAAAAATTTCAGTCGCAAGGTGTCCCAAAAACTGTGTTAAAAGGGATGGAGTTTCTACGGTGGTGATCCAGAAACGAACCAGATCGACGAACTGAATGGTTTTTGCGAATACCATAGGTGAAATCCAAAATTCCTCTGAGTCTTTGCGAAATGACGCTAAAGCAACCACAGGTTCCGAGGACCACGATCGACAGAAAACAAATCAATGGGCGAGATCGATTTTTCTAGATCAAAGTGCTCACTGAAGTCTTGATCTTTAGATCTGCGAAATGGGTTAAAAGGGAGACAACATTCAACAGTGAATATATCGCCAATGAAATATTGATGGTGGACGATTTCTCCATTAGTGGGACATGCACGGACAAATCGTCTTTGGTATTTGCGAAAAGTGGTGTTTCCAGTACACATCTATGGCTGGAAGTGAAGATGTTTCAGATCGAAAGGTTTGAAATGATAGTATCGATCAAAATGTTGTGGAAAGGAAAATCAGAGACAAAATGTATGGTTCTTTGTATGATCTGCTTGTTCCAAAAAGACCCTATAATGCAATATCACGAGACACATGTGTGAAGGGCCAAAGCGACAGGTAATCAAATTCCTCAACACCATTGTAGCGTGCCAAGGATGGAGGAGTTGGCTCCATAATGTATATAGCCCTCCTTAACCCAAAATCCATTGCATTAAACATGAAAAAATCTGGAAAATATATCGAAGGTTGAAATTGCAGTGGACATGGTAAGGTTTCCACCTGAAGCAATGAGATGTGGCCAAGGAAAACCATTATGATACCATCATTGGTAGGGACAAAAACGTAAGGAACATCAAGTCCATGAGCGATGGGCCAGATGGGTGACGACACGAGATAGTGCCAAGGGCCTTTTCTGCAGCCAATATTTTAACGTCGCAACAAAGGAGAAGGCATGACTAGATCTTTAGCAAGAAGAAGAAATCCAAAATCCACATTCCCCTGCGTGTTTTTATCATGGTACTCGATGATGAAGTGTGGAAAGGTCCTGACGGGGCCATCGCCATGTCCAATTTTCTATACATTTATAAATGCCATACTCCAGAGCCACCAAGAGATAGAGGATGAGTGAATGCGGAAGGGAAGTCAAGGTGGTGAAACATTAGTCTACTGAGAATTCTAAGAAGTTTAGAGAGGGTCTGCAATGGCTTTCTGGTTTGAAAAGCTCATTTGTATGGGAGTGTTGTTGCTGGGTGAGCATAGCTCCATGAATTTTCTTTGGTTTTTGTATCGAAAAGGTTCCAGTGATCAAGGTAGCGATATTAATTGTATTAGAGAAACCTTCCAGCACCAGCGAGATCATGGCAAGGAAATTCATCGCATCATATGGAGCTCCTAGGATTGGTGAGGGAAGAATTTTCTTAATAGAAGGCCGTACCGTAGCAGGTGCTATGCCTGGAATTTCTTATCTAATGAGCATCCATCAAAATCCTCCAAACAAAGTTGTGGTACCCATAATCTCAGAATGTGGTGACCAATTGGAGCAAATGCTCGTACTAGAAGAGAAGGGGTCCAAATTCTTCATCACCTCCTTTCAGGATTCCATGTGCCAACTTTATCTAGAGAGGTGATGAACTTGGGGGTGTGTGGATCTGTGTGACCTACAAAAGGATCCTCACCCTAGGAGGAGTGAAGCACAAGGGTGACATGCCTCCTCAAAGGCCTGTCTCCATCAGAAGCAATGTGACCCTTCTTCAAATCCCCTCAAATAATAGTGTTACTTGGACAAATGGGTGTGAGGGGGAAGGATGAGCACAAAAAGAACATAAACTTTCTTGCCATTTATGAGCCCATGCAGAAAGGTGCCTATGAGTACACAACAAACAGAAATCACCCAGAAGGGGGACAAACAATCCAAGCCATGTCTACAACACGCCACTAGGAAATGTCTTGAACCGTTATTTTCAAAGCAAGAGAACTCAAATCTAGAAACATGTGTTTCTATTAAGACCTGCATGCATGTTTTCTCCATGATTGTTTGTTATATATATATGTAAACCATGGCAGAAATTCCACCTCCTAGTTTGCTAAATATTTGATCACGATTTTTAACGAATTCACGACCTGTTTTGAGATTAGTCTAGGGGGCTGAAGTGCTATAAAGAGACTCCTCATTGAGGGGAAAAGGGTTGGTTGGTTTTGAATTTGCAAGACTATTGTGTTTATAATATTTTTTGAATGAATACAATTATAGATCTAAATGCTAGTTATATGAATGCAGGAATTCCTGTTTGTTTCCAAATTACAGTCTATGATTTTCTTTTCCTTATGTGCATGTGCTTCCTGTTATCTTTTACATTATGTTTTTCTTCATGTATTATACTCAATGTATAATGGTTAGGAATTCATACTCATATGCTCCTTCCATTGTCTTCTATATCCACCAAACACTTCCTCATAAAATGGCATGGGATTCATCTCTGCGCTGCTCTATGCTAGCAGACTATCATCATTCTACATTTCCCATGAGACCCCAAACATAATGACCATGAGTGAGGGACTACCTTGCTCTTGCAAGAGTTTTTTTATGTAAACTACTATGTTTTCTTGGGATTTTTGACTCGATAGCCTGACATATATTTATTTGTTTCCAACCACCAATATTTTCTATTCATTTTATGACATTATGTCTGGCCTTTTTATACATTTGTGAGAGATCCCTCTCTAGAATTGAAGAATGCATCTCCCTTTCCTAAAGTAGTTCTGCTATTACCTTGGGGTCCGCCTCTTGCAACCTTGGGTGCGATTCTGAGTGCTAACCAACTGGTGCCGTTGTTGGGGACAAACATGAGAATCATCCCTGGGAAGAACGATAAGGATTCAAAGGAGAAAAGGGTTTCTTTTGGCAAGCAAAAGCCTGTGCATGAGAAAAAAGGTCGTGTCATTTTCCCTGGCGAATGTACGTTAAAATTTATAAAGAATGACTCCATTGGGGAGATCGACCGTCGAAAGGAATAATACGAGGAGGAAGGTTCAAATCCACCTAAAATCATGGGAAGAAGTGCCGTAGATCAGGTTGTTGGTGGTGAATGATAGTCAGACATCTAAAGGAAAGTAATTCTTTCTCCTGAGATTTCCATAGAAACGTGTTTCCAGTACCGTGACAGTTTCACCAATGCCGGGATATTCAAAGTAAAGTCACTACGAAGTGTTGGAAACCTCTGCAATGCAGGTGGATTCACAGTAAAAACATGAGTAGGCTCAAAGAAAAGACAAGGTACTTAAGATTCAGCTTTTTCTAGGATGTCTTAACGTTTCTTGTAAATATTTTGTCCTCTTTTCATAGATTTGATAGAATAATCTATTATGGTTTGTTTCGCCCCAAGCAAAGTTGTAAATTCACTCTGGTCTATTCTTCCTTGCAAACAGAGGGTATTTTTCAGTCTTGTAGACCTGATTTTAGTCTAGACCCTCCACTTGAGACCCTGAACATTAAGAGGCAGCCTGATAGGCACCATGATGCCATCTCTAAGTGCATATGTCTTTTCCACAAGACGCATTGCATCCAGTACCCAAATCCGATATATGCCTCTTCGCCTGCCTTAGATCCTTCACGATTTCCCTGCAAAACACTATAAATATCTTCCCAAGTTCGATGGATAACCTGAAGGAACTACAACTAAGAAATATCTACAAGCTTTTGAATACTTTCTTGATATTTTTGAGATAGAACATGATGATGAATGTATGAGGATTTTTTCGCAGTCCCTGCAAGGCAATGTAAAAAACTGTTTCAGGCATCTGCAACCAGAATCTATCGCTACGTGGGAATATTTTTCTCGTACATTTTTAGACTTCTAGGGTGAAAGAAGGTCGTTAGACCGAATTCTCTCTAAGTTTTACTCTATGAGAAAATATGAAGGCGAAGCTATGTCTAGTTTCAAAAAACGGTTTGTGAGCTTCTATTACGACATGCCGAAGGAAATTTATCCCTTAGAGGGTGCTACAAAGCTACATTACGCATCTGTTTGCCCCCATATTTGTCTCTATTTCTATTGGAGAGAAAATCATTTTTATTATAGAAGATGTTTAATGATGCATTTGAAGTCGAAGAAAATTTTAGGCTATTAGAAACAATCCTAGGCCATAGCAGTAATGATGGACATGACGAAAGGCTAAAATGGGTAGAGCTACAAGAAACGAAAGTGGAATCCTCTTGGGAATTGACTCCTTTCTCCAATAGACAAAGAGAAATCCAGTATGGTGATGAAAATACAGGTTGTTTTATTAGTTTATTCCATGAGGATTGCGGCCAACCTATTGTGAACTCCATGCATGATAGCCTCGAGCAATATTTTGGCACACCCATATATGATGAATACAAAGACGACTATTAGGATGGCATTCCTAAGGAAACAAATGTGTATCTTATAAATCCAAGAACTGACAAAGAAAGAGACACAATTTTTGAAATCAAATCTTCTCTATATATTTCAGGGCTGAAGACCCCATACCAAGGTGAAGGGTTTTTAGGATTTGTTGAGGGAGAGGACTGCGCCCTTGCTAGAGCATATCTGGAACATGAAGTTCTGGCTCTTGAGGAGTGGATCCAAAACTGTGATACACCATTCAAAGAGTACCTGAGGTGCTTTGTGGATGGTTCCTTAGGAAACCAACCCGATTATTGGCTGGAGGGGTTAGCTTCTAAACAATTATCCCAGGATAATTGGATCATAGATCCATTTGGAAGATGTAGTGATTGTTATGGTCGTGTCCCCGATCCTATGGAAATATTTTTTGACTCAGAATACCACTGAAGAGTGGATGAAGACCCCAAAAAGGATACTTCTCCATGCATCCCAAGCCCAAAAATGGAGATGCATGGTTCTATTGAAGAACACAACACCGCTTTCTTTACGACACTTGTGAGGAATCAAAGCTTGACCTCTGGAGTTCCACATGTAAAAGATGAAGTCGCAGAAACTAATGAATGAAAGGGAATCTCTAAAATTATTTTTGTACGTCACCTCTGCATGATGTTGGAAGCATGGTAGCTGGAACATTTTTGTCACATAAGGTGGACAACCGAAAGAGACAGAAGCCATCGAGGTTTCTATGATCTAGTAGCGGAATACATGATGAGACTAGGAGAGGGTAACGAATGGTTAAGATTTTATTGCAAGAATAAATTTATTTATTTTAAGGTTGTGCCGCTAGGTTTTTTTATGTTTCTTTTGGCTCGACATGAAAAGAAACGGGATTTATGGGACCATTTTCTTGGTTGGCTTCACTCGAAGTCAGATATTAACTTGAACGAGAAATGAGATCTAGTAGTTAGAATAGATAGATAGAGATGAATAAACTTAGCATAATGAGCATTTCCTTTTAAGCATTTTTCTAATGATCACAAACTGTTTTTTAGTTTGTCCTGTTGTTTAGTTTAATTTTGGTCTTTGGAGAAATTTTTTGAACTTTGCAGCGAAGCGAAGGGAGCCACCCAATGTATTTTGGCACTTGGTCTACATTGTTCTTTGCAACCTCCCAGGGAGAATAGCTATCACATACCCCAAATTGTAAAAACATTTTATGTTTTAGGAGACTTTATGTTTTAATTTTATTATAAAATTTGTAATTATTGACCAAGTGGGGTCAAGGATAATTGTATTTAATTGCTGAATATTTTATTAATTAAATAATAAAAGATGAGACAACAGCTTAAGGAGGATGTTAAATGAGTGTTTACTGGACACTTGGTGGAATAGGCTGGGTTGAGAGCAGATTGACACTTGGAAGCATCCTCAAACTACTTCTAGCTCTTGTAGGAGGCAACTTCCCTATTTTTTTGGTCATGTTCCCCAAGAAAGTGGAACAAGAGCAAATGGCTCATTAAGTGAAAACTAACCCAAAAGACCTAGGCATGTTGATAAAAATACCCATTGAATTCAGTTGAGGCTTCTCATTCTTAACTTGTGAAATTTCTGAGTGGAATTGGTGCACAAGAAATTCGATGGAGGGGACAGGAAAAAGTGTTTGAGTGGAAAGTGTTGATTTACTGAACTAGTACAGTTGTTTTGGGATGAGTTCTTACTTCCACATGAAGAACTATTACTGTTGATTACTCTGTGGAGTTGCAGGGGTTTCTAAACCTATTCTCTCACCTAGTGCTTTCAATGAACAGGCTCAAGGGTCCTAAGATTTGCAGCTCAGCTGTCTTCAGGAGTTGGTTCGGAGGAATGAGCTCCTTAGGTTGTTGTCTCCTATGCTATATTACCAGTTTCTAAATGTTATTTCTAATTTCTCTATGCAAGTATAGAAACCTGAAATGTACAAATCGAGGAGTTAATGCATTTATATGTCTGAAATTCTTTGTTTAGTGAGTTAAATATTTTATTGTTCTAGGATAGATAAATTCTGGTTAAATAGGTATTAGAAATAATGTATTGGGGTTAGTTTAAAATTACTGGTGAATGAATTACCTGGCTGTATTTTTCCACACCTTCAAGAAAGTAGTAGTCTAGTACAGTAGGTGAAATTAAGTTTGATGATTAAATCAAATCAAGAAATGTAGGAATTTGATTATTTACTTTCTACTATTAAATATTTATAGGAATGTCTAGTAGAAATAATCTTCTATTTCAGGAGTTTCATTAACTAAAATACATCGGTAAAAATTATAAATATAAACTATCACAACAGAATGTTTATTAAAAAAAATCAATACACAGTTTGGTAATTGTGTTCTTTTAATATAGAAAAATAACTAATTCTAAGTTTCAATCTATTATATAGATACATATAACTCTTAATCAATACACAATAGGAAAATAATGCAAATAGAGCAACATTGGTTTTTAAACAGTAAAAATAAATTGTGGTAACAAATTAGGTTTTATAAATAATATATAAGTGAATTGCAGTAATAATATATAATTATAAAAATAATATATTATGTAATAGTAAAACAACTAACAATGCAAAGTATGTTTTNTATATATATATATATATATATATATATATATATATATATTATATCTAATCTAATCTATAACTGCACTAAATTATATAAGACTGTATGTATAAGAAGTAAACAATCTATTTTACTATATTTAAAATAAATAGAGTTATAATAATAACCTAAAACTAAAACTAAAATTGATTTATTATAATAATAACCTAGTCTAGGTGACGAGGTCAAAATCTACAACCAAGAGAAACTTTCACCTCTAATATTCTTAAAAAAATCCCTTTATAATTAAGAGACTTAAAAATAAAACCTAGAAATTATATTTTACAATAAAATCCCACATAATAACCTCAGTATTAACAAAAATCAAAATTATGGGCATTTTACGACCCTGAAATCATTTCTTCATCTTTATCAAATAATTCACTAGATACAGTTAAATAACAACAAGGTTCTTCAAAATTTCATTAATAAGCTTAAACAAACTGATTTCTACAACACAGAAAAACCATGATGTCCAAGTTTATCAAAGAATTCATTATACACACGCCGGTGCACCCATTCTATTACTATCAGCCATTACAAGTTACAAACTAAAAAGTTTACAAACTACAATACCATAAGAAAAATAAACTTTCGAACAAAACAGTCTACGACCACATGACCTTTACAACCAAAAGCATTGTTCAACGCAACTATGGCAAGGGAGCTCAAGTCTCGGCGAGATAGTATCCTTCCAAATCCCACATATTCAACACAGAAAGAACCTCAGGCATGAAACCAAGGCTTACCCGGTTGCTTGAGAAGCGTGAAACCTTTTTCCTGAAGTCTTCTAGCTCACATCCATGAGACATCACCTGTAGAGAAAGCTGCACATTAGAATGGAGAAATGTTAAGTTGTTTGTTCAAAATAAAAACTTTTTACAGCAATAAAATTTATGGCATTGCGGAAAGGGGTAAAATGAGTTACCTGGAGATTTTATCCTCGATCTCACAGTAATTGTTCTACATAGAAAACCCTCGCAAAAGAAAACTTCTTACCCTAGCAGATGAGCAGGAGAAATGCCAAGAACCTCAACGAGAATGAGAAAGCCACAGCTAAAGCTACAGTGAAACCAAATCTCCCCACTGTCAGTGAAAATACACAAAGTAAGCTGCGAGTTTAGAACCAGAGACCACATTGCTATCAAACAGAGGTTTCAGCTTGGCTGATTCACTGGTTAAGACACTCACATAGATAGACTTTGGCATCAAAGGCCATCACTCATAGAGACAAAACGACAGTGTCAAAGTCCCATGAGGCCATGAGCCTAGCAACGCTTGTCACAGTAGCAAGGGTATAGTAAACAATGCAATATTTTAGGGTTTTGAACATTGATGTAGTGGGGTTTACCAACACCAAAACCATACCCACTAACCGATGACCACGTGTTTTCCACTTTGACATGAATTTTTGGGTTTTTCTCTATAGTTCGAGAGCTTGGGTGAAGCCTTCAAAAAGGATATTCATAACCTTTGTTGGTATTTTGGTTAAAAGCATATAAGTACAAGATTTCAAGTATAGATATGGTTTACCATAATTTTGGGTAAGGGTTTTATAGTTTAGTTTTTCATATATAGGGTTATAATTATTACATAAAATATCTTTTAGTGAGTATTAAGTTATCCAAAGGTTTTGGTTTATTTTTGTTCTTTAGGGAATGAACTTTCCACCCCTTAAAACAAAGCATTAATACTACAAGTATAACCATATAATGCATTCTTTTGCACTTTCACATGATAATTGCCTAGCTAGTTAGTAAAAGTATACTCTACATAAAATCGTTAGTTCCATATATATAAATGTCATTCCTTTTATACCTTATGACAACACCTAGACTTAGGTATTACTTGCTTATGTAACATTTGAATATATATTGATACAAGTTCATATAAATTACCTTGGTAACAAGTAATAATGTATTGCAAGATTTAGTTTGCAAAATTTATCATTCTCTAGAGTTGCATGTAGGATTAGGATTTAATATAACAACAAAAGGATAAATATAGGATGTGCAAGTTATATTCCAAATTAGGTGGGAAGCATTTACTTCTATTTTTGCTTAGATTTTTAACTACTTATGCTTATAAATAAATAAATAAGAAGTAAATATACAAGAAAACATTATGTCCTTAAACCAAGAATAAGAAGGTTAAAAAATTAGAGCTCAAACATTCTGTAACGACTTAACAATTTCAATATTTGGAAAAGATACAGGTTTGACAGTACCTTCTTTTTCTCAAAGCTGTAAACTAAACAAATATTCTAGCATTTTACTTTTGCAATTTGAGATAATTAATCTCAATCCTAAAACTGGGAACAAAACGTTTTACCTGTAAAAAGAACTGTGCAAGAATCATCAGTTAACTGCATTAGCTTGAAGAGCTAAGTAAGCCTCAGGCATGTACTAACGTTCCTTCATTTAAGCCAGAGACAAAATTTAGTACATAGTAAACAAACTTTTTTTTTCAGCTCATACTACTTCACATCATTTACCTACTAAATCAATCTTTCACATTAAATTTTGAATGCAGTTAGTGAAGAATGAAAATTATTGAAATTGATAAATGAATTTGTTTTAGTATCTAGGTTAGACCTTAGTATGTTAACTGTTAGCAGTTAAGTGACTCTCTTAAGCGACGATTGTAAAAATTTATTGTCACAGGAAAAAAAATTATATTTTTACGAAATTTTGGGGTATTACATATGGTATTAGAACACACGTTCAGACACTAGGCCTGAATGCGGCTCAACTTGTGTAGAAAAATAGTAAATAAAATGCATGCATAATTGATTTAGTATTTTTCCTTTGAAATGTTATTACGAGAAATTTTTTCTATCCTAGAACTGTAGGTATGGAAAGACTCGAGGAATATGCAGATGAAGGGTCCTTGTTGAATGAACAAAGTAATTCTAGAAGAGAACTGGTTAAGGAAGGAAGAAATAACTAACAATTCTTCATAATTATTACAAACTGTTAAACAATTAATAACTAAAATGGAAACAGTTAAAAAAGAGAATGAAAGAATTCTAAGAGCTCAAGAGGAGCTGAAACGAATATTGATGGAAAAATTTCAGAGTGAAGGGAAAGATAAACAGATAGGATCTGAAAATATGTCCTACCGACATAAAAGTAAAAAGTACAAACATTCTAAAATTGAAAGTAGCTCATCCTCTGAAATTTATGGTGACCCACACAGGAAGAATCGCCAATACTCTAGTGATAGCAGTGAGGATAATTACCATTCTAGAAAAAGAAAATTTAAGCCTTATGAGGAAATTTCAGGAGAATTTAAGAAGATAAAACCACCAACTTTCAATGGTGAAACCAATTAAGGGGAGGAAGTTGAAGCATGGATGTCTAAAATGAAGAAGTATTTCCAACTCTATAATTACTCCAACCAAATAAAACAAAGAATGACCATTTATAACTTAACTGGAAAGGAAGATATGAAGTGGTAGGATTTAAAACAAGTAAAAGGTATTAAGGAAAAGAACATTAACTGGAGTACCTTTAAAAAATACTTTAAAAAGAAGTTTCTGTCAGAACAATATTTTGAAGAGCAAGCTAAAGAATTCTATGAACTGAAGTTGGGAACTATGAACATGAATGATTTAAACAATAATTTTTTAAGTTTACTACGTTACGTGCCTTACATTGTGGATGAGAAGCCTAAGGTGGAGTGGTTTCTGAGCTGTTTACCATTTCACATTAAATACATAATAGAATACGATAATCCAAAAACCCTTGAGGAGGCTATACGAAAGGCAAATGTTTTCTATGAGAAGAACCAAAAAAGGGAAACTATGCCAAACTGGAAGGCTAAGAGGTCTAATAATTTTGAACATAAGAAGAAAGTTTTCATATATAACCGCAATAACACACGTAATTTCCCTAATAAGAATTTCCAAGGAAATAAAGGTAACTCACAATCAAACCCTAATGGCCCTAGAAATAAAGAACCTGCTAATAATCACAGCAACGGCGTTAAGAATAATGAACGTAAAAAACCAATAAAGTGTTGGGATTGTAATTGACCTCATTATGCATCAGTCTCCGCTAACAGAAAGAAGACTATTAGAAAAATTCATACAGTACAAGAGGGGATGACTGTTGGTGACTTAGTAAGAGGGATGCCTAGGATCAACGCGGTACTGGAAAACATGCAGGTTGATTATCAAAATTCCATGGTGAAAGTAGAAGGTAAACTGAATCAAACAACCATTTCTATCTTAATTGAACAAGGGGCTAGTTTGATTTATGTTTCTCCTAGTTTAGCATAAAAATGGAATTTATCAATAGAAAAGTTTGCAAAGTCATGGCTATTTCAACTATCTACAAAAGGAAAAAGAAAAGTGATTAGTTTTGTAAAAGGATGCACTGTAATTATGAATCAGTTTGAAACTTCTGTGTAGATAAATGTACTTCATTTACGATCTTATGACGTGTTAATTAGTATGGACTGGTTAGAGCAGCATAGAGTAGTTTTGAACTGCTTTGATAAAACTTTTATTGGCGTAAATAACGAAGGAGAAATAGAAACCATAACAACAATTCCTAGGAAAATAACTATCAGACAAATCTCTGCCTTGCAATTAAAGAGAGTTGTTCCGAAGGGTTGTAAATCCTTTGTTGTAACTGTAATCGACGAGGAACATATTAATAATGAAGATAAACTAAAACTGGAAGATATTAGAATCCTGAGGGAATATTCGGATATATTTTCGGACGAAATTCTGGGGCTACCTCTGAAAAGTTAATTAGATTTCACTATTGAGTTGGTACTTGGTGCAGTTCCCACCTCAAAATCCCCTTATCAGATGAATATATTGGAACTAGATGAATTAAAATCAAAATTAAAGGAGCTTATTGATAAAAATTATATAGGACCAAGCGTGTCTCCTTGGGGAGCACCTGTTATTTTCGTTAAAAAAAAGGATGGTACTCTACGCTTATGCATTGACTACCATCAAATTAATAAAATCACCAATAAAAATAGATACCCGTTTCCCCGCATAGATGATCTATTTGATCAGCTTCACGCAACAACTGTATTTTCAAAGATTGATTTACGATTTGGTTACCATCAAGTTCGGATCAAAGATGAAGACAGTTTTAAAACAACTTTTAGGGCCAGATACAGTCACAATGAGTTTGTTGTCATGCCATTTGGGCTCACTAATTCCCTGGCTGTCTTCATGTCTTTAATGAATACTATATTGCATAAGTATCTCGATAAACTTGTAGTGGCTTTCATTGATGACATTCTAATTTATTCTAAGTCTAAAGAAGAACACGAGGAGCACTTAAAAATTATTTTACAAGAGTTAAGAGAACATCATCTTTATGCTAAATTTAGTAAGTGTGATTTCTTTAAGGACAAAATACAATACTTGGGCCATGCAATAACTAAAGAGGGGATCTCAGTTGATCAAAAAAATATAAATGCAATTTAAAAATGGTCAATTCCAAAGGATTTTAATGATGTGCGATCATTCATGGGGATTACCAGTTACTATTAAAGATTCATTGAGAGACTCTCAAGAATCGCAAATCCAATAGCTTCTTTATAGAAGAAAGGAAATAAATTCGAGTGGAATCAAAAGTGTAAAGAAAGTTTTAAGAAATTGAAAATATTATTAACTACTACACCAATCTTAATAATTGTTGATCCTAATAAGGACTTTGTCATATGCACTGACGCATGCAACGATGGTCTAGGTGGGGTCTTAACTCAAGAAGGACATGTAATTGCATATGAGTCTCAGAAGCTTAAAATTCATGAGAAAAACTATGATACTTACGATTTAGAGTTGGCTGCTTTTATACATGCTTTGAATATGTGGCACCATCACTTAATCGGAAAAAAATTTATGTTAATGATAGATAATAAGGGTTTAAAATATTTGTTGGATCAACCAAATTTAAACACAAGGAAAGCTAGGTGGATAGCTTTTTGTAGCGAGTACGATTTCAAGATCCAACATATTAAGGGAAAAGAAAATAAGGTCACTGATGCTCTAAGTAGAAATTCAAGATTGAGCATTGTGGAAACAATCAACACTTATAAAACAAATTTTGAAGATGAGCTTGAGGAAGGAGTAAAATTGGATGAAAATTATCAGAAACTACAAGCTAAAGTAACATAAAATTTAACTCAAATTTTAAGTACAGGGTATAGTATAAATGATAAAGGATTAATGCTTCACAAAAATAGGCTATATATACCTGATGTACCTAAAATTAAGATGTTAATTTTAAATGAAATACAAAAGACTCCTTACTCAGGACATCCTTGTTATCAAAAGACTATAACCATGTTATGGAAAGATTATTTTTAACCAAATATGAAGAATGAACTAGCATAATACATTACCAGGTGCTTTGAATGTCAACAGCTTAAGACTAAACACTAGCATCCAACAGGTTTACTACAGCCATTACCCATCCATAGCTAGAAATGTGAAATAATCATTCTTTATTTTATTACAGGTATACCTAGAAATCATAATGTGAATGATTCGATAATGTTAGTCGTCAATAAACTCAGTAAAGTAGCTCATTTTATACCAGTAAAGACCACATACAAGGCTGCTAATATTGTTGATATATTCATAAAACAAATATTTCGTTTACATGGGATATCGAAAGTTATAATTTCTGATAGAGACCCTAAGTTTATGGGCAATTTCTGGAAGTATTTATTTAAAGGCCTGAATACTACTTTAAATTTCAGTACATCTTTTCACCCCCAGACGGATGGATAGACTAAAAGGGTGAATAAAATATTGCAAGATATGCTAATGATGTATGTTAGAGAACAACTAGGTAAATGGGAGGATTACTTACACTTGGTAGAGTTTGCTTATAACAATCACTACCAAGCTTCAACAAAATACAACCCATTTGAAATTCTGTACGGAAGAAAGTGCAATACTCCCATCTCATGGAGCAACCTAGTTAACAAGTTAGTACTAGGACCTAAGCTATTAAAAGAGATGGAGTTAATTGTAAAGAAGGTGCAAAGTAATTCAAAGGTTGTAGAAGACAAACAAAAAAGGCAAGGAGATCTTAAACGAACTCAGAAAGAGTTACAGGTGGGTGAACATGTTTTTATAGAGGTAAGGCCTAAAAAGAGTTCTTTGAAGTTAGGAAGTTATACTAAGTTCAAACCCATATATTGTGGGCCCTTTTAAATACTGTCCAAAATGGGACAGGTGGCATATCAACTGGATTTACCACCAAATTTAAAGGTTCATAATGTTTTTCATATCTTCGTATTAAAAAGATATGTACATGATGCTACTCATGTTATAAATTGAAATGATGTCCATGTGGATCTAGAAGGAGATTTTCAGGTGGAACCGGATTGTATCCTCGACAAAAGGGAGATATTTATTTGGAATCACATGATTGGGCAAGCGAAGGTGCAATGGAAGCACTTTAGTCCAGAAGAAGCCACCTGGGAATTGGAGAGTCATATGCAGGAAGCATATCCAATTATGTTCCAGGTAAACTCTGAGGATGATGAATAAAATAACATCGAGGACGATGCTATATTTAAGGGGGTGTGTATGTCACATACCCCAAATTGCAAAAACATTTTATGTTTTAGGAGACATTATGTTTTAATTTTATTATAAAGTTTTTAATTATTGACTAAGTGAGGTCAAGGATAATTGTATTTAATTGCTGAATATTTTATTAATTAAATAATAATATATGAGACAACAACTTAAGGAGTCTATTAAATGAGTGTTTAGTGGCCACTTGGTGGAATAGGATTGGTTGAGAGCAAATTGACACTTGGCAACATCCTCAAACTACTTCTAGTTGTTGCAAGAGGGAACTTCCCTATTTTTTTGGTCATGTTCCCCAAGAAAGTGGAAGAAGAGAAGGTGGCTCATTAAGTGAAAACTAACCCAAAAGACCTAGGCATCGTGATAAAAATACCAATTGAATTCAACCGAGGCTTCTCATTCTTGACTTGTGAAATTTCTGAGTGAAATTGTTGCACAAGAAATTCGATGGAGGGGACATGCATAAGTGCTTTAGTGGAAAGTGTTGATTTACTGAACTAGTGCAGTTGTTTTGGGTTGAGTTCTTACTACCATAGGAAGAAGTATTATTATGGATTATTCTGTGGAGTATCTGGGGTTTCTAAACCTATTCTCTCACTTAGTGCTTCCAACCAGGTGGACCAGTAGACAGGATCAGGGGTCCTAAGGTTTGTAGCTTAGCTTTCTTTAGGAGTTGGTTGGGAGGAATGGGCTCCTTAGATTTTTGTATCCTATTACAAGGTTCTAAATTTTATTTATAATTTCTCTATGCAAGTATAGAAACCTAGAATGTATAAATATAGGATTTAATGCATTTATATGTCTGAAATTATTTGTTTAGTGAGTAAAATATTTTATTGTTCAAGGATAGGTCAATTCTGGTTAAATATGTATTAGAAAGAATGTATTAGGGATAGTTTAAATTCACCAATGAATGAATTACCTCACTATATTTTTCCACACCTTCAAGAAGGTAGTAATCTAGTATAGTAGGTGAAATTAAGTTTGATGATTAAATCAAATCAAGAAATGTAGGAATTTGATTATTTACTTTCTACTGTTAAATCTTTATAGGAATGTTTAGCAGAAATAATCTTCTATTTCAGGAGTTTCATTAACTAAAATACATCTATACTAAATTATAAATATAAACTATCATAAAAGGATGTCTATTAAAAAAACTCAATACACAGTTTGGTAATTGTGTTCTTTTAACACAGAAAAATAACTAATTCTAAGTTTCAATCTATTATATAGATACATATAACTCTTAATCAATACATAATAGGAAAATAATGGAAATAGAGCAACATTGGTTTTTAAACAGTAAAAAGAAATTGTTGTAACAAATTAGGATTTATAAATAATATATAAGTGAAATGTAGTAATACTATATAATTAGTAAATATTATATTATTTAATAGTAAAAACAACTAACAATGGGGTGAAAACCCAAAACAAGTAACTTGTATAGTCGCATCAAAAACTTTAATGTTTGTTTAATATATATATATATATATATATATATATATATAACTGTACTAAATTATATAAGAGTGTATGTATAAGCAGTAAACAATTTGTTTTACTATATTTAAAATAAACAGAGTTATAATAGTAACCTAAAACTAAAACTAAAACTAATTTATTATCATAATACCCTAGTCCAAGTCACGAGGTCGAACCCTACAACCAAGAGAAACTTTCACCTCTCATATTCTTAAACAAATCCTTTTATAATTAAGAAACTTAAAAATAAAACCGAGAAATTAGATTTTATAATAAAATACCACATAATAACCTAATTATTAATAAAATCAAAAGTATGGGCATTTTACAACCGTGAAATCCTTTCTTCATCTTTATCAAATCATTCATCAGATACAGGTAAATAACCACAAGGTTCTTCAAATTTTCATTAATAAGCTTAAACAAACTGATTTCTACAACACAGAAAAAACACGATGTCCAAGTCTATCAAAGACTTCATTATACACAGGTCGGTGCACCCATTCTATTATTTTCAACCGTTACAATTTAAAAAACAAAAAGTTTACAAACTATGAAATCCTAAGAAAAGTAAACTTTCGAACAAAATAGTCTACGAACACACGACCTTTACAACCAAAATCATTGTACAATGGTAGCTACGAAAAGAGAGCTCAAGTCTCGGTGAGACAGTGTCCTTCAAAACCCCACACATTCAACACAAAAATAACCTCAAGCATGAAACCAAGGCTTACCCGGTTGCTTGAGAAGCATGAAATCTTTTTCCTGAAGTCTTCAAGCTGAAAATTGTGAGACATCACCTGTAGAGAAGGCTGCACATTAGAATGGAGAAATTTTAAGTTATTTGTTCAAAGAAAACCTTGTTACAGTAATAAAATTTATGGCATTGCAAAACGGAGTAAAATGAGTTACCTGGAGATTTTATCATCGGCTGCACAGTAATTGTTCTGCACAGTAAACCATAGCAAAAGAAAACTTATTACCCTATCAGCTGAGCAGGAGACATGCCAAGAACCTCGATGAGAATGAGAAAGCCACAGTAAAAGCTACGATGAAACTAATTATCCCCACTGTCAATGAAAATCCACAACGTAAGCTCCGAGTTTAGAACTAGAGACCACGCTTCCATCAAAAAGGTTTTAGCTTGGCTGATTCATGGGTTAAGACACTCACAGAGCTAGACTTTGGCATCAAAGGCCATCACTCATAGAGACAAAATGAGGGCATCAACTTTCCATGAGGCCATGACGCTGGTGACATTTCTCACAGAAGCAAGGGTATAGTAAACAATGTGATATTTTAGAGTTTTGAACATTTATGTAGTATGGTTTACCAACACCAAAACCCTACCCACTAACTGATGACCACGTGGTTTCCACTTTGATTTGAATTTGTGGGTGTTGCTATATAGTTCAAGAGCTTGGGTGAAGCTTGCAAAAAGGCTATTGATAACCTTTGTTAGTATTTTGGTTAAAAGCATATAACTACAAGATTTCAAGTATAGAGATGCTTCAACATAATTTTGGGTAAGGGTATTATAGTTTAGTTTTGCATAGATAGGGTTATAATTATTACATAAAACATCTTTTAGTGAGCATTAATTTATGAAAAGGTTTTGGTTTTTATTTTTTCTTTAGGTAATGAACTTTCCACCCCTTAAAACAAAGCATTAATATTACATGTATAACCATATAATGCTTTCTTTTTCACTTTCACATGATAATTTCCAAGGCATAAAATTTTTGGTTCCATATATATAAATGTCATTTCTTTAATACCTTATGACAATGCCTAGACTTAGGTATTACTTGCTTATGTAACATTTCAATATATATTCATACAAGTGCATATAAATTACCTTCATAACAAGTAATAATGTATTGCAAGATTTAGTTTGCAAAATTTATCATTCTCTATAGTTGCAGGTAGGATTATGATTTAATATAACAACAAAAGGATAAATATAGGATGTACCAGTTATATTCCAAATTAGGTGGGAAGCATTTACTTCTATTTTTGCTTGGATTTCTAAGTACTTATGCTTATAAATAAATAAATAAGAAGTAAATATACAGGCAAACATTATGTCCTTAAACCAAGAATAAGAAGGTTAACAAATTAGACCGCAATCGTTGTGTAACGACTTAACAATTTCAAAATATGGAAAAGATACAAGTTTGACAATACCTTCTTTTTCTCAAAGTTGTAAACTAAACAAATATTCTAGCATTTTACTTTTGCAATTTGAGATAATTAATCTCGATCATTAACCTAGGAACAAAACGTTTTACCTGTAAAAAGACCTGCACAAGAATCATCATTTCACTGCATTAGCTTCAAGAGATAAGTAAGCCTTGGGCATGTACTGAAGTTCCTTCATTTAAGCAGGAGCCAAATTTAAATACATAGTAAACAAACAGTTGTTTTCAGCTCATACTACTTCAGATCATTTACTTACCAAATCAATCTATCACACTAAATTTTGAATGCAGTTAGTGAAGAATGAAAATTATCGAAAATTATAAATGAATTTGTTTTAGTATCTAGATTAGACCTTAGTATGTTAACTGTTAGTAGTTAAGTGACTCTCTTTAGCGACGATTGTAAACATTTATTGTCGGAGGAAATTTTTTTAAACTTTTATGAAATTTTGGGGTATTACAATAGCATCCCTAGCTCGAGCCACTTGTTAGCACTATTTTTTGCTCTGCGTAAGATGCTCAAGAAGGTAAGATGGAGCAAGAACAACCTAAAAACGCATGAAAAATTCAAGTCATGGGGTGACCAAAAAACTATTTCAAAACGGATGGTGTTTCTATAGTGGCTGTCTAGAGATGAACCAGATCGAAGGATGGAATGGTTTTCATGAATACCATAGGCATGATCCAAACTACCTTTGGGTCTTCACGATCGATATACAACAGACCAATGGGCGAGATCAATTTTTCCATATCAAAGTGCTCACTGAAGTCTTGGTCCCCAAATACACAAAATGGGTTAAAAGGGAGAAAACATTCAACGGTGCAAATCTTACTGAAGAAAGATCTATGGTGGATGATTTCTCCATTAGCGGGACATGTACGAGACAAATCATCTCGGGGATTCACGAAAAGTGGTGTTTCCAGTACACGTGTATGGTTGGGAGCGACGATGTTTTAGATAAAAAGGTCTAAAATGATAGTATCCATCATAACGTTGCAAAAAGGAAAATCAAAGTCAAAATGTACAATTCTATGTACGATCTGCTTGTTCCAAAAAGACCGTGTCATGCAATATCTCGAGACAGATGTGCAAAGGGCTGAAGTGACAGACAATCAAATGTCTCGACACCATTGGAGAGTGCTGACGATGTAGGAGTTGGCTCCACAATGTAGATAGACCTCCTTAACCCAAAGGCCATTGCATCAAACATGCAGAAATATTGAAAAGATCCCGAAGGTTGAAATTGCAGAGGACATAGTAATTAGAGGAAATTTCAACTCAAAATGGGCATTTTAACACTAATTCAAATTCCATGTCATCATGTGTTAGCCAATGCAATTTATTTAAATTTGAAATACTGTATAGGTATTAAACAAAATTTTGATATAAATTTGGGGATAGGTATCATAAAAGAAACTACTTTTTTTGTTCGTATTTTCGACATATCTCGCTGTGGTTTTACTCAAATATTGATCGAGAGAGCTCCTTGGATGAGAAATCAAATTTTGTGTGCATTGAGTACCCACTCGGTATACTTTTGACGGACCCCGCTACCCCAAAAATAAGAAATACCTGAAAAAATGTGATCATGATGTCATCATTACATTTTGCAGGTATTTCTTGTATTTGCGGTAGCGGGGTCCATCAAAAGTAAGACGAGTTGGTACTTGTTGGATGCAGAATTTGATTTCACATCCAATGAGTTGACCCAATCGAAATTTGAGTAAAATCACACGAACATATGTTGAAAATACGAACAAAAAAAGTAGTTTTTTCTTTTCTTCCTAAAAAATTAATAAATATTATTTTATTATTTTAAGTATTATTTTATTATTTTTCATAGGAGGCCCATGTTGAGTTGAAATTTCCTCTAATGAAGGTTTCCACATGAAGCAAGGAGACGTGGCCAAGGAAAACCATTTTGATACCATCACCAGTAGGGACGGAAATGTAAGGAATGTCAAGTCCATGTGCCATGGGCCAAATGGGTGACTACGCAGGATAGTTCCAAGGGCCTTTTCCACAACCAGTATTTTAACATTGTAGTAGAGGAGACGACATATCTGGATCTTCAACAGGAAGATGAAAATCCAAACCCACATCCTTGCGCGTGTTGTCATCGTGGTACTTGACGACGAATTATGCGAAGGTGCAAATGAAGCAATCACCGTGTCCAATTTTCCAACCCTTTATAAACATCATACACCAAAGCCACCAAGAGATAGAGGCTGATTAAATGTGGAAGGGAAGTTAAGGTGGTGAAACGTTAGTTTGCTGAGAATTCTGGGAAGTTTATAGAGGGTCTGCAATGGTTGTCTAGTTTGAAAAGCTATCTGTCTCAGAGTGTTGTTTGTGGGAAAGCAGAGCTCCATGCATTTCCATGGTTTTTGTACCGAAAAGGCTCCATCCATTGGGGTAGGGACGTTCATTATGTTACAAAAGCCTTCGAGCACCACAGAGGCCATGGCAAGGACATTCATCACATTAGATGGACCTCCTAGGGATGGTGAGGGAATTGATGTCTTAATAGAAGGTTGTACCCCCGCAGGTGTTGTGCCTAGAATTTCCTGTCCAATGAGCATCCATCCAAATCCTTCGGACAGATTTGCGGTGCCTATAATCTCAGCACATGGTGACCATTACTAGAGATGACCCTTTCGATCGAATGCTCATACTGGAAGAGAAGGGGTCCAAATTCTTCATCACCACCTTTGCGAAGTCCACATGTCAACTTTATCTAGCGTGGTGATGAAGTTAGGAGTGTGTCACATTGTACGACCTATAGAAAGATCCCCCCCCTAGGAGGAGGGATGCATAAGGGCGACAGGCCTCTTCAAATGCCTGTCTCCATCAGAAGTAATGCGACCCTTCTTCAAATCCTCTCGAATAACAATGTTACCTAGACATACGGGTGCGAGGGGGAAGGATGAGCACAAAAAGAACACAAACTTTCTTTCCATGTATGATCCCAAATAGAAAGGTTCCTTTGAGCATAAAACAAACAAAAATCATTCGGAAGAGACACGTTGCAGACCCAGAAGGGGGACAAACGATCCAAGCCACGTCTGCAACACGCAACCACGAGATGTTGTGAACCATCAAGGTAGGCGAACTCGAAGCTAGAAACGTGTGCTGCCATTAAGATCTACATGCATGTTTGCTCCATGATTCTTTGTTTTATATATGTATAAACCATGGCAACAATGACACATCCTAGTTTGTTAAAGTTTTGATCATGATTGTAAATGACTTCTCGCCCTATTTCGGGATTAGTATTGGGGGCCTGAAGCACTATAAAGAGATTCTCTGCCAAGGGAGAAAGGGTTGGTTGGTTTTGAATTTGCAAGACTATTGTGTTTATAATATTTTTTGAATTAATACAAGTACAGAGCCGGACGCTAGTTATATGAATGCAGGAATTTGTGTGTGTTTCCAAATTATAGTCTGTGATTTTCTTTTCCTTATGTGCATGTGCTTCCTGTTATCTTTTACATTATGTTTTTCTTCATGTCGTAGACTCAGTGTATAATGGTTAGGAATTTATACTCATATGCTCCTACCATTGTCTCCGATATCCACCAAACACTTCCTCCAAAACTGATGTGGAATTCATCTCTACGGTGCTCTATGCTAGCGGACTTTCATCATTCTGTGTTTCCCACTAGAACCCAAACATAATGACCATGATCGAGGATCTGCCTTTCTCTTGCTAGCATTTTTCTATGTAAACTACTTTGTTTTCTTGGGATTTTTGACTCCATAGCCCTATATATCTTTATTTGTTTCCAACCACCAAATTTGATATTCATTTTGTGACATTATGTCTGGCCTTTTTATACATTTGTGAGAGATCCCTCTCTGGAATTGGAGAAGTGAGCTCCCTTTCCTAAAGTGGTTCTAGTGTTACCTCGGGGTCCGCCTCTCGCAACCTTGGGCATGATTCTAAGTGCTAACATAATCAATGTAAAACTCCGGATGTAAGTTGGGCCAATAGTACCCTTGAGTCATTATAATAAATATTTTTTGGTGTCTTACTAGTCAAGTCGACACTCAAACCCTATGAGTTAGACAAGTCGACCTAGTTAGGGTTTAGGTCAATTCAATAGTAAAATATAAATAGGGAGGCTCCTCCTTCATTTGTTCTCATGTTAGTCAATCTAGTTAGGACGATGAAGAAGAAGACGTCCATGAGAAAGAGAGAGGAAGAGTTGTCTGTGTTTTTCGCTGGTTTGGTTGATTTCTATACTGAGAAAGTTTTGCTCGGTTTTCTCCCCCATGAGGTTTCCCATGATAAATCGTTGTGTTCTCTTGTGTGACTATACATGTTGTTTGTTTAGTGATCCTACCATTAAAAATTGTTTATGAATATCATCTAAGCAATTAAGAAAAATTAACATGAGGCAAGGTATTCTTCCACAAAACATCATTTCCAAGGCCCCAAGACATGTACTTTCTACTCAAAACCGTATAATGGAAATCACATACTCAATAGTAGGTGATTTGTACCCTTAGGAGGCCATCTTCGTTAGGCGGAGGAAACCTTCTTAACATGCTTTAAGTTCGAGGTTGAGTTCTCCTTTTAGCTTAATAAAATTATATATTTGATAATGTTATGTTTTAATGTTTTTATGAATTGGTTCTTCATTTAGCCACTTAAAACTATCTACAAAATGAGAGAATAATTTTTTGAATTAATGAAATTGCATACATTAGTTATTGACATTGCAAAATCAAGATGAAATATAATATAACTAAGTTTTTTAAGCTATACAACCAATATATAAAATTATATAATTTAATATTATTGCCAAAAACACATTGAAAGTAAATGCATTTAAAACAAATAGATTGGTTATATCTTTAGATTTCAAACAAAATGACAATAACATGATCGTTTATCTAGATTCTTTCTATGTAATAGTCATTAGCGATTTTATATACTTTTACAAGTTACAAGTTGCAAGGCGAGGCTCTTCAATGGACAAGAAGCCAAGGAAACCACTTTGTGTGTTTAGGAATGTAATTGAAAACATGCATACTAAGCTAAATGACAGTCCCAAAAGAATTGTTTGATATAACTCTCCGTGGTTTCCAATCACTCTGCCTTTGTTTAAGGTTTTGTAATAACTTGAGAGACACAAACGATTAGCAATACTTTATTTTTTTCTTGTTGGGTCAAACTGACAACAAAATTTAGCCTGCAAAACTAGGTAAACGACATAAGTTTCTTTCAACTATTAATTGTGACGGAGTCCGCACTTCATTATATTAATAGCATTTTTTTTAAAAACTGAACAACAATGAATAAATTGATAAAAAGACTAAGGAAAATGAATAAAGCTGGATAAACAACTTAAGTTTCTTTCAATTATTAATTGTGATTGAGTTCATACTTCATTATATTATTAGTAATATTTTCTTTTTTAAAACTGTACAATAATGGATAAATTGATAAAAATAAAGGAGGAAAAATAAATAGTTAAAAGATAACTTTCAAATAATCACATATACACATGCTTTTACTATATAAATCATCAACAATAACCAGGATCTTTTGAAAATTTTAAACAGTTGGTGTTAGAACAATCATTCTAGATTTACAAAACCAGCTTATTTCCAAATCTATCAAACACTTAATAAACATAAAATATATATGAGACAAATTTCTCCAATAATTTTGTGCTCTAGAAAATCCCTCTAAACACTTGATAAGTTAAGATAAATATTCTTACGATTGATTAACCATTAAGAAAATTAGATCAACAAAGCAAAAGTAATAAATAGTATAATAAGTTTTCTATGAAATTTATGTCCCTGCCTCTCAAATGATGGAAGAGTGTTACACGGCCAGAGACACTCCAAAGAAAGGCATGGTTACTTAAAGTCATACCTGCATAGCGGGCAGGAAAGTGTTTGCTGTAACCATTTAAGGATGCACTTTCTATGAAAAGTATGTTTGGGATTGCATGGCAATTGTTTACCCAATTTTCCAATGGGAATCATTTCGTGACAAATTGGACAGAACCATCCCTGTCCGTCACCTTCCTCACCACCTCTGGTTGCGACGAGCTCGTGAGAAATAACAACTGTTAAGGAGGAATCAACAGCTGAAAACGCAGCAGCTAGACGATTATTCCCAAAGCCGCCGATATGTTGTCCTCTCATGTGAAGATTAAGACTAAAGTGTTCACATAAGAATTGTATAGAATTAGCGCTATTCACGTCTTCCAGAAGTTGCAACACCCGTTCATGATTTGAGAAATTGCCAGTCCACAATGCTTGCATGCTAAACATATTTCCGTCAGGACGGCTCCAATCCTTTACAATTCGCCACCAAACAGTAATGTTTTCCTCTGTTGAGATCCTGTCGTGCCTCTGACCATAATTCACTGAACGCCATTCAAGATTCGGAGCCACTGTAATGTGATTTATATCCACATTATCCCATATCTTCTCCAACAGCCAGTAATGTCTGTCTCCTTCACTAATACGTCTATGGCATACGCCCGAGATTAAGTGATGCTCAAAACCATCCGCCGCTTGTGAAGTGTCATCAGATTCCCTTGACTGATCTGTTCCCGTGGCTGCTTCTAATATTTGCATATCATACTGCATCTCTCCAACTCTCTCGGAAGTTAATGTTCGCCATACCATGCCTCTATTGACCTCCGCTCTTAAATGTCTATGAATCCGGCAAAATATTTCTAGAGCACGACCCTCTCCATCGCTCACCAGGTCATAATTGTTCCTTCCGTTACGTTGTTCCTCCATTTGGGTTTTTTGAGTCGATTAAAAGAAACCAGGAAAATTTCGCAGTTGAAATAAATAATGTTGAGCGCTTTTTAAGTCGTTTATGAAAAATACGTTCGACTGCTCATCGCTTATGAAAAACAAAACAAGAACGTTGCATCTATACGTATTGTTGAATATACATATACGTCTGGCTCCACAAGTATTTGAACCATTTCATTTTTCATAGGCCGACACAAACAATTAGGCAAGCGATCTTACACTGACATTAACATTAGGATGGGTTGTTGTTAGAGGGTTAACCAAATTCAAGAGACAATTGTTGCTTATGGATTACTATTTGAAAATAAAGAAGCAATAAATTCATTTGCTCCTGTTTAGGATTTGTACATTAAAATTTATAGCAATTGAATTTAGGGAGTTGCTTTTTTTGTGAGGGGTTGGAGCTATTTATTTAGGCTT
Source organism: Pseudotsuga menziesii (assembly GCA_001517045.1). Classification (NCBI taxonomy): domain Eukaryota; kingdom Viridiplantae; phylum Streptophyta; class Pinopsida; order Pinales; family Pinaceae; genus Pseudotsuga; species Pseudotsuga menziesii. Next base: position 638,343 of record LPNX010494959.1, on the reverse strand, counting down.
TCGTGTTATTGTTTTTTCAGGAGTTTCAAGGCTTTCAGCCATCGTCTATCCACGATAACAGACATGAACCGGAGAAAAGAGCACAAACCCTCCTTTTTAAACAAATGTTTTAAATTGTCTTAAGCCAACTGGCAACAACAGCAGCATAATATTACACCAGAAGACTTTGCTTGGATTTAATGTGAGGATTTTCAGTATGCTTCGATTGAATGTGAAAAGATTCCACGATCAGCTAAAATTAAATGTAAATTTTGCAACAAGCTATGTAGTGGTGGCATGTATATATTCAAATATAACCTTCCTCGTATTCCCGTCCACCGTCCATAAACTGGAGATATTTAACTTTTTTGAATTTGAAGTTTTTACTTAAAAATACTTGACAATGACAGGGATAGATGAATCGGCAGTGATGGATGAATAGGTAGTTAACCTGGACGAAGTAGATCCAATACATTCGATCCTCTCGTATCTGGGGAGGCTACTCTTTTTCATCGTGAAGTCATTCACGACCTTGAGGATGAGGTAGCCAATGATAGAGGAGAAAGTTCCTAATTTGTAGTTAACTTTAGAAATATTATAAACAAATTCTTCCAGTTTTGATTAGAAGGTGGTGAATGTAATGTCCCTAATTTTGGACCTAACACTTATAGGCATGTGCTTATTGATTATGATGATTATCTAGGATGTTTTGTTTTAGACTGGGTCGAAGACCCCACTGCATATGAACATGATGATTTGTTTTATATATTGAGTGTAAGCCAATTATTGATGATATATGTATATGCTTGTTTGTGTTGGGCGTGGCTCTGAAGCACATGATTGATGAGATGTTTTGTGTTGAGCGAGGAGCTCTCAAACACTTGAGTGATTGATGAATTGTGTTGAGTGAAAAGCTATGGAACACATGAGTACTTACATTTGTGTTGAGCGAGAAGCTATGGAACAGATGAGAAGATAATTGGATGTGTTGGGCATAATCCCTGGAGCCTTCCATGTTGATGTTGAGCATAAGCTCTAGAGCATTGGATCCTTGGCCATTGTATCCCTAGGTGTATCATACAAATACATCTTAGCATTTAGTGTTGAGCGAAAGCTCTGGAATTGCACTTTGTTTGTAACTCACTGCTATAGGAGTTGAGTATGGGCTCTAGTAAGCACTGGGGGTTACTAAAAAGAATTTAATAAGTTCCAAGTGAAAACGAATCGAGAAAAAAATATTGATCTCATCATATTTATTTATAAATGATTAAATGAAATTTCAAATTTTTGTATTGTCATCAAAGTACTGAAGAGCTACCAGGTTATATGAGGGAAATCCAATATGCAAGGATATTTAGAGTTTCCTGGCCTAGTAGACCTAAGACACCTATCTACTTGACCTTAATGAAAAAACTGTCATTAAGTCTAGGGATCATGGTAGATGATGCCCAAAGACATTGTTAACAAGTTTTATAATACTATGTATTTTATATGTAGTATGTATAAAGAATTAATTATGAATAAATATATAATTAAATAAAAGAAAGAAAATAAGCTACATCAATTATTATTTATTATTAAATGATTAATAAATAGTATAATACCTATGAAATTTTAACTAGGAACTAGTTAAAGGTTCCGAAGTTAAGTATTGAAAATTACCATAGTAATTAAAAATGGTTAAATCAAGAAATCAAGGATTTCTTAAATTAACTGTCCCTTTGACTTAAAAATCTATCTATAAGGACTCAAGCCAAGCAAAGGCTTGGGGGTTCTTATTTTATCTTTGGAGAATTATTATTCTGCATGTTTTTGACTCTCAAGTGTTTTCCGAGAGAACTTTCTCGTGCAAGGAAAAGAGGATTGATTTAGAACCGAATACGAGTTAGGAAATCCTACCTTAGGAGCTCTAACCTACATGCATGCTGGAGTTCAACTCGGGGGGATCAGGATTAAAACCAGGAATGGTTTCGGGTCATGGTTCGGAGGAACATGGCAGTTCCCAAGTGATTTGGTCATCAAAATCAGAGGTCGGATCTATCTTAAATTGTTAATCCTCATTTTTTTAAAGGTGTGTACGTTCAGCCATTAAAGGAGCTTCACGAAGAAAAATTATAGGTATGAGTTCTTAGTATGTCAAGTTCATTTCTATATTAAATGATGGCTGCTTTATATAAATGCTCTTTATATATTTCTAACCCTAGAAATGATGGTTCTCACCATATCTTCTAGGGTTACATTTCCTGAATTTTAACCATAGACTCTCTATGATATCTTCTAGGTTAATTGATTTATATGTTAGATGAATGTTTTCAATATATCTACTAACCCTATGTATTATATTCTCTAGTTAAACTCTGTTAGGGTTTGTATTTCTTAAATATACCTTGGGTTGTGAATGTTATTATATGGTGTATATAGCTAGGAGTGCATCTCTAAGTTTGTTTCTGTATTCATTCAATATTCAAAAATTATTACCGTAAACTAGGTGAATTAAGACCTGTTATTATTGCTCACCTATTCTTTATAACTCTAGTGACATATTTCATTTGTCAATAGAGACATGTTCAAGTTTTGGTAGATTTAATCATAGGAGAAAGATTAAAGAAATAAATATACTAATTAGATACCTTAGGGTATTACTTACAAACATAACTACTTTATAGATAAATATATATAGAGATAACGTCATCACGTATAAACATTTCTGAAAGCTATCTATACATTTAACTCTAAAATTAAGTAACTCATTTAATACCTTTCAAGGTATGCCATAATAAGAATATACTAGTATCGAAGCTTTGCATTTAAATTATCGGTATGAGAACTAAATAAACGAAGGAAGCATCGTGACCATCCATGTGGTCGTTTACAAATATTTGTTCATAATTAATCCAAAAGAATCCATAGTTCTATCCATTTTCCATCTATACATAACCATAAACAAAATTACGTAACTCATCAAACATTACCATAAGAAAATTTAAATAATACATCTTATACAGTAATCATATCATATTAAAATAACATCAAAATTATATTATAAATCCATGTATTTCAAACGGGAACATGAATTGAATCATGTGGGCATGCAAGCACAGATTGCTTTTATTTATTAAAATACCATTCATTACAATACATTAAAACCCTTCTTTCCAACAGAGGTCTCAACATCGATTCCTATGGATGTCCAAACCGAAGGCAAGGCCTTGATAACAAACCATAAGTATTCTATGTACACAACAACAACCAAATCCTATAACCATTTTTACACAGGCCATGGTATACATCAAATCATTTGCAGGTTGTGGTTTACAAAATACATCCAATACAATATAAATAACAAATGCAAATGTTAACGTCGAGGTCCTAAGACTCTAATTGAATCACGTCCTCCACCAAGTTTTAAGTTAATACACACTCCTACCAAATTAACCCTACACTATACTATCGTAGCACTGTTGGAAAGGATCATGCCATTCATGGCATAGACTATACCCACACTGTCCGTATATTTAAAATACAAGATAAGTAACACCGTTACACACAGAACCTTCAAGCTAGCGAATGCCCATATATATCCACCATCACAACAAAATAACGTAGTGAAATAGTGCTATGCACATCATAAGATAAAAAACATGGTAAATCAAATAATAAAAATAGTATGCATCGATTTACACAGAGCTTACCAAGTAAAATACACCATCGTCACATTAAAGAACATAAACAAGATTACACAGTCATGCCAATGTGCTAACGCACCATTACAAGCAATGGTGCAACCCATGGCTAAAATGCCCCAATTAAACCACGATTTGCATAAACGAATACCAAGTGTGCTAGAAGCCCAAAAATTCCTCTCCTCGCTCCTAAGAGCCCAAGTAAATTTACAACCCCACTTAAACACATGCACCGAGCCGAATGGCGTAAGAGTTACCTCATGGCTCAAATGACTTAATGAATTTTTTAAATATAAGTTTGTAAGCATAAATCCAGAAGGTGAATTTCAAAACCCACGGAGAAGCCCCAAACTCAAATGATGAAACCCATGCAAATAGTTGGAGAGACAACAAGCGCAAGGCTTGGTGGCAAGGCTTACCTTGCATTTCACTGATAGTCAAAACCGCGAGAGTGTTGGAGCCACATTGCTCATCACCGCTCTTCAACACCTTCAATCAACCACGAAACCACAATTTAGAAGCATGGCAATGATCAAGCTTCAAACCAAAACTAAAATGCAAGCAAATTTCACCTTCTAGGTTTGAAGGTCGCCTCCATGTCCTTCTCCCTGCGCAGAGCCATTTTGTACAAACCCCAAATGACAAGTGAAATGGCCAAACTATCGTGAGCCAAACTTAAGGTTGGGCTGTCACGATTACCCAAGTTCATTAATGGCATTAACGAATTCTAGTTGGTTCCATTATTAAGCCAAACACCCATTTTGCCATAGCCACCATCCACTACTGGAAAATAAGAGATTAGTAACAAAAAAAATGACCAAAATCCGCATTTCAATGACCACTTTTGGTTTGGCGATTGCTAGTGGCTAATTTACGGTCTTTTTTTACGCGACCAAAATTGGTCATTTTTATTTTGGTTATTTATAGCTTGTCAATTGTTTATTAATTTGGTCATATATTTGAATCAATGACCAAATATATGACGACATTTATGACCAAATTAATGAGCACATTCAAAACTGGAATATGACCAAATTTGGTCGTGTAATAAAATACCGTAAATTAGCCACCAAAACTATTTTTTGGACATCGATATGTGAATTTTGGGCCTTTTTTTGGTCATTTATATCTCATTGTTTGGTCATGTATATCTCATTTTTAGATCATTTTATATGTGAATTTTGGTCATTTTATATGTGTGCAAGAAGTTGAGGGACCTTTTAGATGCAATGGTGGAGCGAAGTCAATCACTCTTGATCCAAAAAAAAGAGATCATCCCAAGCAATCCCTAACTTGCCAAGCCTAGTCTCAAGGCTGCCAATAGACATGCCAATTAGGATAGTAAACCAAATCACACCTCTGTTTTATTTAAGAAAATCGTGCCTCCATTTTATTCAAGAAAACCGCGCCTTTGTTTTAGTGAAAAAAATAGTGCATGTGTTTTGGAAAGCCTGTTTTTTCTTAAAATAGGCCTAGTGCGTCTTTTTCTCCACATCGCACAGCTATTGGACTTCTTTGGAGCAAATTGCAAGTAGGCGAATGCATTTTTCGGTGTGCCAAAGCCATCCATCTCCACCTTTGGATAAACCTCCTATTTGTGAGGTATTTTCCTCATTTCTTTTCATGTTTTTTTCTCTTCGTCCATCAATTTATTTTCCATAAATTGAAAAATTAAACCAAAATAAATTAAATTATGACCAATGGAAACAAAAACCCCAATGGAATTGGCCAATGGAAACAAGAACCCCATTGTAATTGGCCAATGTAAACCAATTCCCCAATTTAATCATAAAAATTAAATAATTTTGATTATTTACCGAAATTCATACCCAAAATTCCCATGCCGAATGGAAGCCAAAACCCCAATTAACTCAAAAAACAAATGAATTTCACTATTTCCATATGCATATTCACAAGGATCCTTGTGAAACCATACCAAAATCCACAAATATTGAAAGTTTGCTAAGCACATTGCAAGTTTGCATAAGTAAGTTACATGCCCAATGTAAACCAAAACCCCAATTAACTCAAAAAAAAAAAGAACTTCACTATTTGCATATATTTATATTTGCAAGCATGATTATGAATCCAAACCAAAATCAACAAATATTCAAAGTTTGTCAATTATGTTGCAAGCTTGCATAAAACTAAAAAAAAATCAAGTAGAATTCATATATTCCCCTATAATACATAAACAAAGATGGTAAATCCCTTGCCTATATCTGAAATATCGAAGTTGCTCTTCCAACAACATCAATAAACACCTTATAGTTTTGACGAAACTTCCCAATCCAAGTGTTAAAATAAGGTATATAAGCTTCCCATGCTTTTAACAAATATTTTGTCTGGAACAAAGGGTACCTTTTGGTTAAGGTCAAGACAACAAAGTTCAACAATAGACTCTATGAATGTGAAGATACATAGGTAGGTTGATATATTTGATTAAACATGCCAATCACATACTATCATACATGATATAATCTAGTGGAACCCTTGCAACCTTAAAATCCATAAAGATCTGCTAAATAGATTTGGAGTCCAAAAAACATCACACTACAACAAATAATTACATATCTAACAAAATCGTTGCCTATACTGGGATTTTATTCATCAACATCATATTATGCTGCCTATTCTAGGGTCTAGTTGTTTCCTCTACCCGCAATCTGGGAGTTGCTCCTGCAAAGGCAATAGTCAACACCTCGCAATTTCGACGAAACTTCATAATCCAAGCCTTGCAATAAGCTATAGGAGCTTCGCAATCAACATATCCACTAAAGACAATTTATGTACACATGCATATTTAAAAATTGGAATTAATACTTGCATTTAGGACATAAATATGAAATGAAAAAATGTTAAATGTTTATTCTTTACTTTAAAATTCAAGATCAATTTTTAAATTTACATGATAGATTTAGTTTATATGTTGTTATTTGTCATACATTAGTTATACATTTTTCAGTACTTAGGTATGTCATTATATCATGTGTTTATATTTCTAATGATATTTTATCTATATTTATGATTGCAGTGGCTACTATGGATAACAATGCAGAGGTACTAAGGGTTATTACCCATTTGAGAGAGATTGGTTTTGCTTGGAGGGGTGGAGATGAAATTCATCACTCCTTGTCAGATTCTTTGTTGTCTATTGTTGATACGATCGCAAGATCGAATGATGGTTTGTATAGCATCACATCTTACAGGGAGAGAAAAAGACAACAATATGATGATGGGTTAAGTTACAAAAAGGTAAAAAAGCTCAAAACAACAAAACAACACATCTATTCATTGTTTAGATTGCTTGGGATGGATGACATTCCAGAGATCAATAGACCACATATTTCTATTGAGTTGTGCACATTTCCACCCATCAGAGACAATTGGATGGATAGGTGGTATATGGTTTTTGACATTCCCCCTCATAACAATAGGGAAGTACCATTGTACTTCCTCCGAAAATTGTATGTAGAGTTTGTGATGGGGAAACATGTCAACTATTTTGACATGTTGGGATTATAGGGAGTTGGTAGGGGGATTCCCCAACACTGACCCAATGCTAGGAATAGAGATTCCAATCCATAGATACTTTCTCCCCGTGCCCAGGTACCGAGGGTAGACATCCCTCCTGCACATGACATGGTTTCCTAGACACAAGAGGCATTTTTTACTTTAGCTGAGATTGTCTCTCGAGACACGACCACTATTGACCAGAGAGCGCCCATTTCCTCTACTGTTGTACAACCACCAGCTTTTGGTGGTAGAGGGACATCTATTGGTGGGGATAGACTGACATCCCATGTGCCTCAAAGCGAGCCACACGTCTGCACATCCTATGGGGGACCCTGTTATGGTCCTGGACCAAGCCATGGTACTACTATGATTACTGGTGGTGAGGGAAGGACATTGTTTCAAAACTCTGTTATTGTTCAATTTTTAATTTTTCCATACTATATGTAACATATTAAAATATTTGTAATATATGCAATATTTACGCTTGCATGAGACCGATACCTCTCACGGGGGTGGTACTGCACCCGGTGTGGTTGTACCCGAGGCACAAACAACCACCATTGAGGTAATATTTAAACATTTGTCATTTTGTTATTACATATAATTTTGTTAATGCATGTGTTAGTCTTGATTAATTTATTAAATTGTGTAATATTTACAAGTTTTGAAGCTACAAGAACCCCACTTAGAACGTGATGTTGGAGACATTGATATCAACGACATATTCCAAGGTGGAATTTACGATTACTTGAAGAATGTAAGAACATGGGTTATGACTGAATCTTGTTTGAATTATTTAAATTTCTTACTGTACACTCCTTTATAGATCGCTAATATTTATAATTTTTAAACTTGCAGATGCTATTAGCATCTGAAGAGGGGCAAGAAATTGATGGAAGCGGTCACTTCCATGGGAGAGATATGTCCCAGGTAGGAGTAAGTATATTACAACATGTTAGTTTTTCAATACATATTATTCCATCCATTCAAATCCATGTCTAACTATGGTAACACTTTATGACTGCAGACATCATCGCAGATCCCTCCATAGCCTCTTTGGTTTGGATCTCCCTGTAGTCCAAACATAGATAAGGGGGTTGTTTACACTAGATGACCCTCTTACTTGAACAGAGCAGGTGTGCATGAGGATCAACCTACTCATCTCACTATAGTGTACACACTTCCAATGGCAATTGTTGGTTAGCTATGAATTAACTTCCTAAGTAACATGCCTTCCAAGGGTTATACTTCAAATGATATTTCCAAAATGGAAGAGGTATAAAGAAACACTCGTTTTAGCCTCTCGAATGCCAAACGTATCCTATATAATTACTTAAATTATCTCATATCCATGTATTAGGGCACAATGGCATAACAAATTTCAAAACTATATGCATGGGATGTGATAAGACTTGGGACAACACACAAACCAGTCTTCTAATTGTTGCTTCAAGGTGTATATGATCACTATTTCAATCTAAAACCATCTATAGGTTTTCTCCAAGGATGTAGCCTCTTTCATAGTGAGTCTAAAATGGGACAACCCCCTCAAAACATGCTACAATAGCGACATAAATGCATATCAGTACCTCCAAATGCTCCTTATAAGGTGGATCGATGCTCTTTTTAGTGCACAATCATGTCCAAGAATGTACATTTATTGTTGTTCTGTAGAGGAGTCTACTAAGAAACATGCCCAAATTTTAAACTTCACCCTTGTATTATACCTACCTAGATTGTTCCCAACATTGATTTTTATGGCCTAAAGCCAACTCAAATTTGTTTTTTGTGTCTGAAATGTGCTCATAATTCCAAGAAGGCCGTTATTTGATGGTATAAATTAACCTAGAGTGCCCAGAACCGATAATATCGATGTGTGAATCTAATTAGGAGGTTAGAACATCCATACTTGTGCTAAGAAGTGATCAATTAATACCCATAATTGATTAACTTGCCTCTTATTGCTGCTCAACATAAATATGCTGATCAAATTGCATTACCTCTACAACATACATATTGATTTCTACATGTTTTCCCTCTTCAAGTGTCACAACACCTTTCCTTCCAACTTTATTCATACCCTCTTCTATTATGTTTCCTATTTTATAGTTATTCCCAACACTCACTACAACAACATTTTCCAATGCATTGCCTTCAACCTGGAGAATAATACAGATTAGAAGGTTTTAATATATGTAAGCTTTTTCAGATAACATCAAATCCAATTCATAGACATCTTATATAGTATGTTACGTGTGCTTGTGAAAGAGATACAAACAAGGATAATGAAACAAACCTGCTGCAACTATACGATCAATAAGAACATCAAGTCCAACATGTGACTCAACATCTTGTCCTTTCAATTTAAGGTACTCATAAAATCCTTCATACCTGTGAAAAAAATTGTTGAAAAACATACAAATGTATGAGATGACTCCAACATCTGTGACCAACGTACACTGTTCAGTAAACAAAACCTTGTGGAAAAAACAAAAAAATGCATAATAAAAAATAAGTTTGATCACTATGCCACATAGATCAGAGATTCTTAAATGATAACTTATTTCCATAAAGAACACAAATATAACCATCTCTGCTTCAGACAAGAGTGGGTAGTATATACATATAAGAAAAGGATTATGCCATAAATATTAGATCTTTCAAGGACAAAAACTTGGCAAATAACTTTCTGTGAAATTTCTTTTAACATAATCAATGTTCTTTTGCATTTCTATAAGATATAAAAGAACTGACCTAGACAAGATCTTCAATGTAAGATTGATATATTTTAAGAAACCCGCAAAAATAAAACTTGTAAACATGTAGTTAAGGTTGAGGCCTATGGGAAAGGGAAATGTTCAACATTGCTGCTTAGGGGTTACTCCAACAAAAATATTTCCATATACAAGCCCAAGCTATCAAGTGTGTCCACGTGCAATCACATGATGCCCACAAACGTGATTTCTTCAGCAAAGGATTTCAACCTTGAAGCTCCTTAACGCCTTCTTTAAACGTAAAATTTCATAGAGTTCATGTCCACATGCCAGTCAACTAGGTCTCAAGTCACCTCTAATAGGAAAAGTTACTTCATTAATTGTACAAACTACCAAGAATATCCCTTAGAAGAGGGATGCCCCAAGTAACATGGCTTCCAAGGGTTATACTTCACACGATATTTCCAAAATGGAAGAGGTATAAAGAAACACTTGTTTTAGCCTCTCGAATGCCAAATGTCTCCTATATAATTACTTAACTTATCTCATATCCATGTCTTAGGGAACAATGGCATAAAAAATTTCAAAACTAGACGCATGAGATGTGATAAGACTTGGGACAACATAGAAACTAGTCTTCTGATTGTTTCTTCAAGGCATATATGATCACCATTTCAATCTAACACCATCTACAATTTTTCTCCAAGGATGTAGCCTCTTTCATAGTGACTCCAAAATGGGACAACCCCCTCAAAACATGCTACAATAGGGACATAAATACATATAAGTACCTCCAAATGCTCCTTGAAAGGTGGATCTATGCTCTTTTCAATGCACAATCATGTCCAAGAATGTACATTTATTGTTGTTTCATAGAGGAGTCTGCCAAGAAACATGCCCAAATTTTAAACTTCACCCTTGTATTATACCTACCAAGATTGTTCCCAACATTGATTTTTATGGCCTAAAGCCAACTCAAATTTGTTTTTTGTGTCTGAAATGTGCTCATAATTCCAAGAAGGACATTATTTGATGGTGGAAATGAACACAGAGCTCCCAGAACTGAAAATATTGATGTGTGAATCTAATTAGGAGGTTAGAACATCCATACTTGTGCTAAGAAGTGATCAATTAATACCGAGACTTGATTAAATTACCTTATATTACTGCTCAACATTAATATGTTGATCAAATTACATTACTTCTACAACATACCTATTACTTTCTAAACGTTTTCCCTCTTCAAGTGTCACAACACCTTTCCTTCCAACTTTACTCGTAGCCTCTTCTATTATGTTTCCTATTTAATAGTTATTCCTAACACTCACTACAACAACATTTGCAAATTCATTGTCTTCAACCTGGATAATAATACAGATTAGAAGGTTTTAACATATGTAACCATTTTCATATAACATCAACCCCAATTCATAGACATCTTATATAGTATGTTACACGTGTTTTTGAAAGAGATACAGACAAGCAAAATGAAACAAACTTGTTGTAATTGTACCATCAATAAGAACATCAAGTCCAAGATGTGACTCAACATCTTGTCCATTCAATTTAAGGTACTCATGAAATCCTTCATACCTATGAAAAAAATTGTTGAAGAACATACAAATGTATGAGATGACTCAAACATCTGTGACGAATGTACAATGTTCAGTAAACCAAACGTTGTGGAAAAAACCAAAAAATGCGTAACAAAAAATAAGTTTGATCACTATGCCACATAGATCATAGATTCACAAATGATAACTTATTTCCATAAAGAACGCAAATATAACCATCTCTACTTGAGACAAGAGTGGGTAGTATGTGCATATAGGAAAAGGATTATGCCGTAAACATTAGATCTTTCAAGGACAAAAACTTGGCAAATAACTTTCTGTGAAATGTCTTTTAACATAATCAATGTGCTTTCTCATTTCTATAAGATATAAAATAACTATCCTAGACAAGATCTTAAATGTAAGATTGATATATTTTAAGAAACCCGTGAAAAAAAAACTTGTAAACATGTAGTTAAGGTTGAGTCCTATGGTAAAGGGAAATGTTCAACATCACTGCTTAGGGGATACTCCAACAAAAATATGTCCATATACAAGGCCAAGCTATCAAGTGTGTCCATGTGCAATCACATGATGCCCACAAATGTGAATTCTTCAACAAAGGCTGTTAACCGCGAAGCTCCCTAAGTCCTTCTTTAAAAGTAAATTTTCAGAGAGTTCATGTCCACATGCCAATCAACTAGTTCTCAAGTCACCTCTAACAAGAAAATTTACTTCATTAAGTGTACAAACTACCAAGAAGATCCCTTATAAGAGTTATGTCCCAAGTAACATGATTTCCAAGGGTTATACTTCGAACGATATTTCCAAAATGGAAGAGGTATAAAGAAACACCCGTTTTAGCCTCTCCAATGCCAAACGTCTCCTATATAATTATTTAACTTATCTCATATCCATGTATTAGGGCACAATGTCATAAAAAATTTCAACACTAGACGCATGGGATGTGATAAGACTTGGGAAAACAAAAAAACCAGTCTTCTAATTGTTTCTTCAAGGCATATATGATCACCATTTCAATCTAAAACCATCTACAGTTTTTCTCCAAGGATGTATCCTCTTTCATAGTGACTCTAGAATGGGACAACCCACTCAAAACCAACTACAATAGGGACATAAATGCATATCAGTACCTCCAAATGCTCCTTATAAGGTGGATTGGTGCTCTTTTTAGTCCACAATCATGTCCAGGAATGTACATTTATTGTTGTTCCATAGAGGAGTCTTCCAAGAAACATGCCCAAATTTTAAACTTCACCCTTGTATTATACCTACCCAGATTGTTCCCAACATTGGTTTTTATGGCTTAAAGCCAACTCAAATTTGTTTTTTATGTTTGAAATGTGCTCATAATTCCAACAAGGCCATTATTTGATGGTGGAAATGAACCCAGAGTGCCCAGAACTTATAAAATCGATGTGTGAAGTTAATTAGGAGGTTAGAACATCCATACTTGTGCTAAGAAGTGATCAATTAATTCCCATACTTGATTAAATTGCCTCTTATTACTGTTTAACATTTCCATAATTCATAACAAGGATGCCTAATGCTCTTTTTGATGTAGATATTTTGTTTCTTTGTCAAGTCTTGTCTAGAATACTGAGAGTTTGGTTTGAAATGTTGACTAGATGTTATCACAACCTTAAAAGATAGGATGGATTTGTATTTCGGGTTGTTTACACCCCCTTCTCCATTGTTTTATTGTGGAAGAGTGCCCAATAGTTTTTAAAATGATCTGTTGTTTGATGGTAGAACAGAGTTGACCCACGTACATAAGAGTTGCATTCAAGAAAACTCAACAAAACCCTAGTTTATAAAATTATCACAGAATGTAATCATAGGTACATGAAAACAAGGTTGAGAGGGCCCCCTAGATTGAATGGTATTCTAGAATACCAATGGATTCAGTGGTTCATCGATCCAAACTATGGCTGACGATTTATGTCTAGTTGAAAGTTCGCTGAAAATGTGGTTCAAGAAAACTTGGTGACTTTTCGTCATGGAGAGAAAAAGAAAATGGAGTAGCATAATTGAATGTCACTGTCTCCTACAGGTGTGTATGGGAAAGGATGATATAAGAACAATACCAATAGTTGCATGGTGGATTTTTTTGCAGATTTCACCCACCAATGCAAGAGTTGCATTCAAGAAAAGTGAGAAAACCCCTATATTATGAAATCAATGCACAATGTAGTCATCGGGCCATGAAAACATGGTGAAGAGGACCCCCTAAATGTAGTCTCATTCTAGGAGACCAACAGAGTCGACATTTCTTCAATACGACATCCGGTTGACGATTTATGTCCACTTGAACGTCACCTCAAAATGCGGTTCAAGGGCACTTGGTGAATTTTGGTCCTAGAGCGAAAAACCAAATGGGGCAGCACAATTGCATGCCATTGGCTCCTGTAGTTGTGTATGGGAAAGGACAATATGGAAACACTACCAATAGTTGCACGACATATTTTTTTCTATAGTTGACCTACCAATGCAAGAGTTTTATTCCAGGAAACTTACCAAAACCCTACTATTATGATATCAATGCACAATGCAGTCTCCGAGTCATGCAATCACAGTGGAGAGCCCCCCCTAGATGTATTTGCATGCCATGATACCAACATAGTCGATGGTTTGTCGATTTGACCTCTGGTTGCAAATTTATATCCAATTGAAAGTCACCTCAAAATATGGTTTAGGGACACTTGGTGACTTTCTGTCCTGGAGCGAAAAACCAAAAAGAGAAGTATAATTGCATGTCGTTGGATCCTACAGGTGTGTATGGGAAAGGCGGATATGGGAACACTACCAATAGTCACACATTGGATTTTTTTTGTAGAGTTGAACCACTGATACAAGAGTTCTAAGAGTTGACCCATGAATGTAGTTAAATGTGGATTCACTAGTACAAAATGAGGAATTAGCTACTAGGTGACTAAAAATTCTAGTCACCATAGGCTTTTCAAGTGATTTACTACTAAATATGGGAAATTTTGATTGACCCAACTATAAATGACTAAAATTAACAACTAATTTAGTCACCGGTTAACAAATATGACTAGATAACAAGTGATAGAGTTAAAAATGACTAACATAAACAACTAATTTAGTCACGGCATACAAAATGACTATCTAGAAGAATATGAATTTGTCATTTATGTCAGCCATTTCTAATTGTGTCATAGAAAATTTCAAAATTTACAATGAAGTGTACTTTTTGTAAGTTGTCTACCTTCTATTAGTAATATTGGTGCCATGCACCTTGATCTTCAGAGATCCAACAAACCAATTGCATGAATTTTTTCTTTACCATCTTTATCCCTACTACACAATTGAAGCAAACCCAGTCAATTGCATTCCAAAGGAAAATTAGGTTCCTATGTTAACTACAAATTAGGTACTAGAACCAGTACCATATCGATACCTAGTTAGAAGCATCATAGCCCTACATCCCCTTGAGAACCGACCATTTGAATGTGCCTCCTCCACGTAGACATACCAAATGCATCTAATCCATGGCCAAAAAAACATGTCAACTTCAAATTTTGAGCTGAAGGTATTGTTTGACCCCTATTTATACACTCGATGCCCTATTTTTGCAAACAATAATCCGGTTCAGGATCTCACTGTGACCAGTCAGAACGCTTCAAAGGTATGGTTCTTGCCGCTCTGATCGTGTTCATCATTCCGATCAATAGCCATTTGTTATGGTTTTTTATAGGTCTCAATGTTGTCGGAGTTAATGCTTCCACTTTGCATTTTCAATTATCACCATATCTAGACTATGCACTCATAACCATATGAATTTTGAGCTTTCATCCTGGGAAAAGCATGAGAACCCTCCTACAATGCCACTATTTTCAAAGGTCACTAGTTTTTGCACATCGACATTCCTCACATGCTCCAAAGGAAAACTGAAGCAGACATGAGAAGAAGTGATTAAACTTTACAGGGAGGTTTACTTGTTTCTTATATTGTGGCATGCTTTCTGTAATGGAACAGAGATTGTGCCCCAAAAGTTCAAAATATTCAAATCAGTCTGGTGTTGGAATTCGATACCATATATGGATTCTTTGATGGGGCCAAGAAGGATGGAAATTGTGGTACTGGCATGATCCTCCGTATAGATGACTCTCACAGTTTCAAGCTAAGGATGTTTCTTGGGAGTGGCACCAATACTTTTGCTGAACTTTTAGCCTTATCGTGGTTTTTATGGTTCACAAAAAAAAATTCTCTAGCTTTCTACTTTTCGCGACTCAAAGGTCATAATTGATTGGGCCAGAGGTCTCACCAATTTGCAGTCATTGAGTTATGATTGCTAGTTGAAAAGGATTGGGCTCCTAAAGAATTGTTTTCTTTCTTCATCCTTCAGGCACCTATACAAGGAGTTCAATTCTGACATGGACAACCTATCAAAGCTTGCAATAGGAGACTACCCTGGTATTCTTCACTCATGTAAGTACTCAAACAGAATCATGATTGTTGAAGGTCGTTTTACCAACTTCTAGTTTCTCCATTCCGATTTTTCCTTGGACTATTTTAGGTTGTACCTTTATGACAACTCTTCAGAGCCCTGCTATTTTTTGTCTCACAATTATTTTGTCTTTTCCACATTTTTTCTGTCTACAGGTTGATGGGTAGAGTCCCTCTCATTTATTTTTGGATATTGTAATGTTTTTCCCAGGGCTTCAATATTGTCTTCTAGCCTACTTTGAAGCACCTTTGAAGGGGATTTTACATGAACAACTATGATGTAATTTTGATTCTTATGAATAACAGATTACATATTTTCTTACAATGAAAAATAAACCATTAATATAAATATTCTACCATGTTTCTTTTTATATTTAGAAAAAAACACAATTTAAAAAACTATACTTTAACAAAATATACAATCCAAATTTCAATAAATTATAACAAAATATATTATTTATATTTCAATAAATAGAGATTCCATAATTTTTTCATTTACACCTTGGAAAAATACAAATTTAACCAAACCTATTTTGACAAATATATAATATACATTTTCACATATAAATATGTTTACATTTTTCTTGTTTAACCGGTGATTTAGGTTGTTTCATTTTTAAGCTTCAGATTGAATTGAGTTATGTTGTTTCCTTTTAAAACTTTTGTACACTCTAGATTGAATAGGGAATGGAGAGAACCAACAATGGTAGGTGAGCAATCACAATCACAATCACAATATTTCCATTTCAGCATTTATGGCATTTCCGCTTGCGAGTCCGTCTTCTCATTTCGTGCTTTCAAGATGATCGTATCTTCTCGTTTGGTGTGTTGTGTATTTCTTGAATCTGGATGTCGGTGTTTTTTTGAGTCTCGAGAGTAGGCATCTCTTCCTGCTTCTATTTCTGATGGAGAACAGTGGTCACCTTGACGAAAAATGGATTTGGATGTCTGGAACGCTCTTATCTGGGAAGAAAATCCGATAGAGAATGTGTCTGGTCTGATGTTCTCTTCTTTTTCTTTGTCTTCCTAATTTAATATTTGTCTTTCTATGATATGAAATCTCCTTAGCAATCTCTTAACAACCTATTTGTGGAATTCACCATAGATACAGAAGAATGAAGAATGTGACAATAAACAGATGTCTTTTCCTTAAACTGTATTCTTCTTGCACGCATCTTTTTCCATACCAAATTCAATGTACCTCCCAACATATCCTTCTGGAATTCCAATCCCTGGCCTTTGATATGCAATTTTGATATCTCCGTGATTTGTGTTTATGCTGTACAAAATAGAAGAAAACGTTGCTCAATTTTCTACTCCCATTCACACATGTCCTACACACCCTTCCACTTGGTGGCTCATTTGGTTGTTCCCATTTTCGTAATTCACATCTTAACCTGTGAGAGCTGGTTCTTAGCTGTGCTATGATGTTCTTTACATTCCACATAAAGTAGTTTTTCTTTATGAGTGTGTGTTTGTTGAAGCATTATATGTCGTATTGTTGTTTTCTTTTGATGTGCCTGTTTCTATCACTCCATCACTTTTCAGTCTGATGGCTTTGCTAGCCATCCATTTAGCCATCTGGTTTGCTTTCCTTCTCACATGATGTAATCTTACTAGATTGAAATTATTCTTATCCTCTAAAAAGCACCACTCAATGTGCTAGAACAGTTCCCATGGCTTGCTAACTGCCTACTCGGTAAGGAGATCTATGAGTATTTTAGAGTCCCTTTTGGTTCACATATTTGGTCTAGGTTCCCATGGTCATTGCTTCACTCATTTCTACTAGTGCACCTTGGCTTTCCATCATCTTGTTTCTTTACACCTCTTCCAGGTATGATTTCCTTAGTCCTTTCCCTTTCATGGAAATTTATGATAACAACCGGTACATTCTGTCAAGATTTTACATCAGACCATCTTTCAAAAGTTTTCTTTGAACCAACTTGAGTCTGGTAGTTTGAAGGGATCAATCAGGTTTTTACTTTCTTTGAGCTGGCATTTATTTATGATAAGTTTAAGTTTTATATCTAATTCAATTTGGATGCGATTCTTTGAGTTTGCTGAAATCCTTCTGTTTATTTGAGGCAACACATTTTTTTTTTACTGTACCTATTCCTACCACAGCTCTTTTGAAATAAATTTATATTAGCTCTAGTTT
Organism: Pseudotsuga menziesii; assembly: GCA_001517045.1. Taxonomy (NCBI): domain Eukaryota; kingdom Viridiplantae; phylum Streptophyta; class Pinopsida; order Pinales; family Pinaceae; genus Pseudotsuga; species Pseudotsuga menziesii. The sequence goes on along the minus strand of LPNX010494959.1, from coordinate 620,249 downwards.
TAATACTCTGTTTACATATAAATCAGATTATGGACATTGTTTAAACTGTGGAATAAAACTAATATACATAACATAACTTAATGGAAAGTTCTTCCATATCAGATTCAAAAACTAAGAAGCCAAAAGGCTGAAAAAAGACCAGATTGGTCCATTTCTATGGATATTAGACTATCATCTAGGCTAGATTTAGAGCCCAGATTTTCTTTAGAACATTTCCTTATCCTGTGGATTTGCCCCATTTCTTGGGAAACTCTTTGGTAGAATTAACCTTTGTGCTGGGCTGGCTTGTCCATGTGTTCCATAGTTTCCTTAATTTGTTGGAAAATTCGCATTTTAAGAGCACTTGGTCACATCTTTTTGCTTCTCCAAGAAATTGTCTTGACTCTGGATCATTGATGGGCTAATTATTTATCTGGCTCTCAATGGTTCTTCTGTTACTATATTTCTATGGATAGTGTTTGACTTTCTTGGATCTGGCATTGATTTAGATCTACCTTAATTTGGATCTTCTTATTTTAGATTGCCAATTTCCTTGTATTGATTTGAGGCAACATGATTTTTTGTTCTTACTGTACCTTTTCCTATGACAGTTATTTTGAAATGAATCCATACTAGATTTGATGTTAATACTATGTTTACTATGGTGCCTACTACGAGTTTATGAATTTTGCTAGTTTTTCTTCATTTGATATGCAAACTCTATATTGAATGCTGCACTGGTTTCTGAGATGGGGGGTCCTGATCCTCGGATGGCTAAACCACATGCCCAAACTTTTCAAGGGATGGCAGGTTGAGGATATCAATAACATGATAGTATATTTATAGTTTATACACTTGGACCAATTTTGAAAAAGCTCATGGATTGAAGAGGACGTGGGAAAAATGCAGTTTTCCTACAAGAAACTTAAGTGCAACTATTTTTCAATTTGAAATAAGGTCCATGAAGGGGATATGAGATGAATGCTTGTACCTATAAAAAATTTATTCATATTTCTTGTTTGTGTTGATTGTGTTAAAATTCATTCCCTTCTCAATATGTTTTATAGAGTTTTATAGCTCTCTATTGGAAACAATTTTGAGATATGCATGCAAGCATTATGTAAAAAGATTGGAGTCATAATTTAGACTAAGAAGATGTTATAACAAGAAAATATTCAAACTTTAGTATCCATTTTGAGGCACTACTATCAATTTGTTCTCACAGTGCATGAGGTTAGGACCGTAGAAGAAATGGATTAAAAAACCTTTGACATCCATGTACAATATGTAAAAGCCAAGAGGATCCCAAGAATGAGAATAACAAAAGTAATAACCACTAGTTTTGATCTATCATAACTTCATATTTTCCAAGTGTCAAAAGGGAACAAATACCTTGAGGGACAAACGTTTCCTCAATTTTTTCATTTTAAAAAAGGTTTACACCTCAAGGGATTTGTTCCCTCTTTCCACTTGATAGATCCTTAAGATGGATCTATGTAGGTTTATCTGATTTACTGGGTTTTTTGTACTTGGTGTAAGGATCCTTGGATATGATCCATATTTGTTTGAATTTTCCAAGGATATTCCCAAAAGGAGTCCTGCATGGATGAAATTATTGTCACAATATATATGAATATACTTGGTTTCTCTTGGATTTCCCTAGGATATCCTTACAAAGGGGTCCTCTGCATGCATAAAAAAATATCACCTTAATATTCACCTTTACACAACATCATGACCTATCTATTTGGGGAATTCACGTTGCCACATATACCAATATAAGGACATTAATTTATCTTTGAGCTATCGCATCTACCATTAGAAGGTCACATGTATTTACTCAAGGCATCCAAATGAAATAAAGAACCATATCATGACCATACACCTTCACAATGGTCACGACATTCAGATCTCTTATTCACATTGTATACTACTGTAGTTTGGGAAGGTGACCATAGATGGGTCTCTTGTCATCTGTGGATTTATCATTTTATGAAATGACATAAATAAGCATCAATAATTATATGATTTGGCTTTGAGAACTCTTATTTGATATTGTATATGAAAGTAGTTATGAAAAGGGATTCACTATGGGTCTAGAGTTGAAAGTATTGTCCTTAGTACAATCAGATCATATTTTTGGCTTATGCAGTTGGGATTATGTCGCACTTCATGGCAAGTCCCAAACATGTTGAAGGAAACACAAAGAATTGTATGGTTGTACCTTGTATTGTGGAATTGAACATGAGCAGGGTCATGACTTCAACTTGATGTTGTACATAGATTTTGATTGGGCAGGATGCATGTTCCATCAATGAAATAGAATCCACGAGAGCCTTCTCTCTTAGCATGGAATTAGGAGTAGTTTCATGAATTTGTAGGAAGCCAACCAACTGTTTAATTTATCTCCACAAAGGCATAATACAAAGTAGTAGTTATACCCATTTCTGAAGTGATATGGTGAAGGACCATTCTTTGTGACATTAACCTTCAACAATGTCAAGGCACACCCATCTACTGTACCAATGAGAGTTTGATTTAACTAAGAAAAATTATGATGTTTTGTGCAAGGGATAGGTATATTGAGATCCATTATTAGTTTGTTAGGGAGAATAGGTGCAAAAATAAAAATTTTAAGTGGTACACAATAGGACTAAAGTTCAGCTTGCTGAAATCCTCAGGAAGGCATCGAGCAAGGAGTAGTTTCAGAGGTTTAGGAATATTCTTGGCATAAAAGAAAATAAAATGGTTGTTGGGAAGAAGTGTTAAATAGGTAATCACCATTTTAGTTGGGAAACCTACTTTGATAAAAGTATTAGGGACAAAATATGATAGGACAGATGGTTTTGAGATAAGATCTATCTATTCTAAGGTGAGTTATTTTTTCCTAGAGATACAATCTATATTTAGTGTACAATTTTCAAAATAAATAGGAACTATAAATGTATTAAAACATAATATGCAATAGGAAATCAAATCAGCTATGTGCAAAATACCGTGTCTTGTGCATTTCTGCTTTGAAAAATCATGATTCTAGTGGCCCTTAACTAACTATAGTTAGTTTGCATTAACATGTGCCAGTTAAGGTTGATCGGGAAAACATATATTACCTATTGGGATTTTAAGAGCATTTCATCGGCTCAGACGTTCAAGCACATTGAAATTACTTGTCAAAAGGTCTATTCAGAATTTGTACTGATGTCTTGCAGGTTTTCCTTTTCAAGTTCTAAGTGATGATGATGTTTTACTAAAACATTCTATAGATATCATTAGTGTATGCTTGACCATATACTACAACAAGGTGACTTGTTGTAAATTTTTTTTTGTTGGGCTTTAGGTCATGTGTACTGACTATTTATTGCATCAATGAATTTCCTTACTTGGAGAAACTATTAGTCAGACAATTAACACAATGTTATCGACAAATTCCGGATCCTTTTGTTCATTGTGAACTAATTTCTTTTAGCATTTGCAAACTCAAAATGTCTATTTAAGTGCATCTATGACTGCAATATCCTCTTGTTTTAAGTTGTTGTTCATGATGTAAACAAATTAATTTATTTGAGTGGTGTATGTTTACAGGATAGACAAGCAGCAAGGTTGAAAATAGAAAGGGAAAACCTAGAAAAAGAGAAAAGTGTTCTAATGGGTACTGCATCAAGTCAAGATAATCAGGAATCTAGACACATATTTCTTTGTGCTATTGCAAATTGCATATAAATGAAATAAGGAACCATATCACCACCATATACCTTTGTAATGGGAACGCCTTTCCTAGCTCTTATTTGTATATCATATATCGATATAGTTTTGGAAGGGGACTATAGATAGGTCTCTTGTCATCTGTGGATTTCTGAAATGTCACAAGTGAACATCAATAATTATTTAATATGGCCTTCAAAACTCTATTTTGAATATTGTATGAAAACAAAATTTGCAAAAGTGTCTTTTTCATCCATGGGTTCATGAAATGTCACAAGTAAACAAATATATATATATATATATATATATAATTTCAATGAATATGGAGTTTCAATGTAAATTAGATAATCACTAATTTATCATGTCATATTTTTTTTGAAAATTTGATTATTATGTCATACATATCTAGTTTACTTTATAATTTGTGCTATGTTTTTTTATAAGCTAGTAAGTATTTCTATTAATAATCAAAGAAAGTTATAGAGAACGTGAAAACAAGAAAACTTAGAGAGGCCTAGGTGTCTTAATTTTCCAATAGAGTACCACGGTCCAAAAGTATTTTGATTCTTGGGCTTTGGTATTCTGGATCATAACCAAAAGGGCCCATGTTTTCCTGGATTTCTACATCTTGAGTATAGTCTTGTTAAACTTCCAACCATTCCTTCATGTCAGCAAAAGCTCACATTGAATGTGGTTTGGGGTAAATCTGAAATAGAAGTCTCGAGGTTTGAACCCTTGGTTCAAAAATAAGGATCTTTCCCTTGTGAGGGTCTCTGCTTTAGGCTTCTCTAGCCATGCTGAGGATTGGGGATTTGAATAAGATGAAGGGGAGGCTGGTTGAGAGTGCTGAAGGTTGAGCATCAAGATTGGTAACAAGTGGAGGACTATATTGAAAAAAAAATGAACCCCCATAGTAGAACCAAGGTCGATGTCGGATAGCTCAAGGAACATAGAGAGATAGAGCTGGAGGGGATTCTAAACTAAAAACCAAGCAAACCACAAACCCATACTGCTGAAAAGCATGAATTTAATCCACTAGAACCAGAACAAAAGAAGAACCAAAGACCATGGATTCAAGACCAACCTGTTTATAGCTTGAAACAATCAACTAGCTTGGAGCTGAATCACTTGCTTGAAGTTTCCAGAAGCCCTTGTTGTGAAGTGATGTTCCAATTGGCACAATGGTTTCTTTTGCAAACTACCTTAATGCTGCAAATTGTGACCATGATTTCTTCTGGGAATTTCCAAAGGGCTAATCTAAACCCATGAGCCAAGCTCATATCTCTGTATTGTGAAGGATCATTGTTTGAGGTGGTCTGATCATATCTCATGAAGGTGGTTAATGAGTTTCCTGAGGATAGACGTCTGGCTTGCTAAAATTCCCTGTAGTGTGGTCATGGGTCCCAACGTAAACATGTATTATATCTATTGTCGATGTATATAAACTTTATAACTTGCATAATTATGTCTTTATAATTATGATATTTATAGTTATAGTGTCTGTGTGTGTGTGTGTGTGTGTGTGTGTGTGTGTGTGTGTGTGTGTGTGTGTGTGTGTGTGTGTGTGTGTGTGTGTGTGTGTCTATATATATATATATATATATATATATTTTAGTTATACCTACCATATCTGGACTTTCTTTTTTAAAATCTAGCAGATCTGTTTCTCATTTTTTCTATTTTTTTTGTTTCTTAGTGAGGTTGACTTTTTTGATTTATTTTATAATGATATGTTAGGAATTTTGGAGATTGGCCGTTATACAAAGAATATTGTTGATTTGATTTGAAGTTGTTCCAAATTTTTGAAGTATCCTTTTCAAGGAAGTGGATCTCCTATTATTTACCACCCCCATTACCAGAGTGCTATGTACAAACAGATAGTGGCTGATTGAGGGGATATTTGAGGTTAGTTTGAGATCTTTGATCTCTTCCTTTTGTCTAATTTAGTGATATCGCAGAGCATCCAGATTTATATTGAAGGAAAGAGTAGAAATATGGTACTGTTGCCTCACTCTTCTTGTATCCTTGAAGAAGATTGATGAGACCCATTAATTTGCACAACAAATAATGCCAAGAAGAAACACCCTGAAATACATTATTCCTATTTTTTGTAAACCAATTATCAGAAGTTATGTTTACAAGAATTCTCCATTTTACTTTATCATAGGCTTACTCATCTTGGGTCTTAATGTGTGTCAAACTATTACCTTTTTGGATTGAAATTAGACTGTGATATCTCTACCTACCATGAACTATACCTCTTCCTTGGATATAGGGAACACCATATTCAACCTGGAAGCTTTTGATATAATCATGTAGGACGTGTTGCATGAGAAGGGCCTGAAACTGTCAAAACAAGCTGCATGCTCTTTCCTGGAATAGGGGCGAGGAAGGTTGAGGTTAAGGCTTTGAAAATCCTTTTTGATTTCCTCAATTCCACAACTTGACCTGGTAGTTCAGAATTGATAGCATCCTACATCTTCTGATAGAAGCTATTGTGAAACCTTTTGTGCTAAGGGATTTGTCCTTCTTCACTAAGGAAATTGCTTGGTGTAGCTCTTCAGTTATTGGGGTTAGTTGGATCATGTATCATTTGATATTATTTTTGGATGCATCCTTGGAAGGTTTCTGTGTTCTTCTAATTTGTTTCCATGTTATATGTTAGCAAATTCTTGAAATAAATCTCTATCCATATATGTATGTTTTGTTTCCTTATTCTTATTATCTTCTGTGATTATTCTTGAAACGTTTTACTAGCACTTTCAGATCAGGTATGCTCTAAGGGAGAAATTGGAATCCTTGCCTCTTTTGAGCCATTGAATACTATATTTATAATTTTAGAATGTTTTTTGTTGTCGGTATTCTAGGTACAGATTGAATTAGAGTTGATTTTATCTGACATCCTTCACTTCTCAAATTCTTTCTGGAGTGTTTTATTTTCACCCTCTAACTCTTCTCTTCTTGGAATATATTGTAAAAAACCTTCCTTATTCCATTACTTAAAGTTAAGCCTGATTTAAACATTTTCCAACATCTTCTTTCGGCTAAACATTTTGGATTTCCCAGGGGGTGTAATATGTTTACACTTTTTGCAGCATCTTCTTTCGCCTAAACATTTTGGATTGCTGGGGGGTGTAATATGTTCCTTTGATATTTTTTTATTATCCTTGAAATATTTTCTGATCAAGTATGCTCCATGGTTGAATTTAGGATCCCTCTCTTTTTGAGTCACTGAATACTAAATTTCCATTTTTGGAATAATTTCTTTTTTTTCACTTTTTTGTATCCTAGGTCTAGATTGGATTAGAGCTGATTTTCTCTAATATCTTTGACTTCACCGATTCTTTTTGCAGTGTTTTCATTTCAGCCTCCACCTCCTTTCTTGGAATATATATACGTGTGTGTGTGTGTGTGTGTGTGTGTGTGTGTGTATCTTTTTATGCAATATGGAAAAAAGATATACATGAGCTCATAATTTAAAGGGGCATGTCAGGATCCTTTGGTTTCCCACTTGACAACATCCACACTGATTGGCCAATTATCAGAGAGGGAACCTTTAAGAAAAGTAAATGGTTATGGTTCAACCCCTTTGGATGGCCAATTTTTGCAGAACAGGATTAAGGAATATGTCTATCCTTTCCATTACTAGACCACTTCCTTTTCTTATATTGTTTCAAGTAAATGAAAATAATCCATTTTTTTGTTCAATATTTATCACATAGTTCTTGACAAAATCCTAGGGAATGCACTTCCTCTGTACCTTATTTCTTTTCTTTCATGGGACCATGATGGTAGGTTTAGATCATGTCCGAGGATCTATGGAAAATATTTGTATTTTTCTGTTTCTTTGGACAGGTTGTTCCAATATTCTGGGTTCAAACTTTGGTTAAGGTTGTTCCATTATGCTAAAATTGATAGGCCTAATATGCAAATGACATTTGCAAAAGGCCTTCAAGATGCTCAAACTTCATTTCTTGTCTCTAGGAAAACTATGTAATGCATTTCTATTTTAATAAATCAATAAAATCTCTATATAATTTAGTTGTTGATAGTGTACAAGACAATCTTTTACTCTAGATTCAGAGGTGGGCCCCTTTCTCACTTTATGAGTGATGTGAATCATGTTTTCAAGTACTGTAAAATGTTATTTTTTTAATTATTTTAATTTTGGAATTTTGTTTCAATTTCATTAACATTTATCAAAAAATGGTGTTTGAATGGTCAACTATTTGTATGAAATTTGTTCAATCCTGATGATTGGGTAGTTATTTGGGCTTTGATGGTATAAATTGCATAGTCATGTCACTCCTTTTTCCTTTGAATACAATTTGTCACACCCTTGAGCTTGTATTGATAATGATATTGCACTGGTAATTTCCCAGCCCCATCAACAATTGAATCATGAATAGTCCTAGTCAACAATCAACTCACAAAGAGTGAAGATGCCATAAGTGGGATTTGAACCGAGGTGGAGAGAATAACATTCTTCCTCCCAACCACTTGAGCCAGATCCCATTCACTCTAGACCTGCCACTTTTTCACTAAAGGGTCATGCTTTGAGTGCATTGGATTGTAATATAGGTCCTTGGGTCCTTAGGTTTACTGATACCTTCTTACCTATGTACTTATGGATGATATATTTCACAATCATCTAGAATTCTCAATCACTGGATGTATTTTTCATGCTCACAAGCCAAGGAAAATGTTTAATGATTTGCAATTTTGCATGGTTTGTGCATTTTACTTATTTTCATTCATATGCTTATTTTGCAGAAAGGTTAAATTGGTTTCTTTGGACAGAGGAAGTCAATCTATAAACAAGGACATTTAGCAATGGCAAAGAATAACTTCAAGAAGGAAAATCCTCTAGGTATGCATACTCCTATGTCTCTTAAAGGTTTACAAATTTACATTTTACTATTGTGCTTTATCTCCCTCTCTCTGTAGTCACTCTATTTCTATATGTCATTTTGTTTGTACAACCCCACTATTTTTAATAGGCTCGTGGGTGATTCCTTAGATGATTAAATTTGGGTGGATGTTATAGATGTAACATATTTCTTAATACACAAATTGACCAACAAAAAGGTCAATGGGTCTTGAGAGTGCAACCAACTGTCTATATTCAAAGGGAATGTAGGATCTAAGTACAACTAACAATAAATGAGAGAGTCGTAGGATCTAGGTAAAACAGAGGAGGAAAACCCTAGCTCAACATCAGTATCATGGAGATTTTCTAAAGAGTAATAGAATATTGATTTTGTTGTAATAATTTTCCTCTTTCTGTAGTTTCTCCCTCTAAAGTGGTAGTAACTAGGTTCAACTATTTATTATATTTAAAAGGTATAATCCTAACATCACATTTCATAAGGAAATAATGACTGATCCATCAATAGATCCTATCTTTTTTATGATCTTTCCCTCATTTTAAACATGCCAATGCAAATCTCCAAAAAGCAAAGGGCACTATTTAGAGATGGCCTATTTTGATTTTGTTAGCTCATGCCACATTAGCATAGTAACGATAATGCCCATCAGCCATAATACATTTCAAGTAAGCCTTGGACAATTATGGCATTCTTCTCGTGATTATTAGGTAGACATTTATGTTCAACTTCTTTTGAGAATGTTGTTGAGCAGTTTCGAGCAACTTCTAATTGATATTTGGCCATTTATTATAAAATCTATCTGATCATAACACAAAAGTGTAGGTATGATATATTCCATCCTTTTATTGCAATGGAAAAATAGGCACAAGGAAAGTCTATAGACTGGATCAACCGACAAAAACAAAATGGTTTAGTAGATTGTATTTCAAAATACTATCTACTAAATCTAGTGGATTATTTTATAGGGTATATATTTTATTAATATATAATGGTGTAAATTCATCTTGTAAATACACTAAACAAGTTTCATTCCAATTTAGGGTTGATTTTTGCATTTGTCAGTGCTGCTATTTCAATTCTAGGTGAAAAATGTTTAGGGTCTTGCAAAGCTTCTTCCTAAAGTTTGAAGAAAATAAAATATTACATTACTAAAGTATGTTCTTTAATGTTAATTGCTTTCAGTAAATGCCATCTAGCTTCGATATGAATTTTTCCTTTGTATATAGAGGTTTTTGTTTTGTTCTGTATTGAATATTTTGAAAGCTTAAATTTCTTTTAAGAATATAAGTTATGACTAATGTATTTGGTATTTGTGACAAAGAGGAGGCAAGCATAGGCTGGACGAATCCATGACAAGTACCTTGATAGAATTCCTATAAACTCATGAACTAATGCTAGATTAAGAGATCCTTTTATTTGTGAGGCTATTGAATATTTTCTCAATAAAATAATATAGTAGATATAAATGCGGATAGGTCTTTTTTACTACCTTGCTTGAGCTTTTTTGCTAGAAAATGAGTGTCTTACCGGCTTAACCCTAAAATCTTGCAGGCTATTGTTGAGAAGGCACAGAAGATTGACATACCAGACATTGACAAGAAAAATTAAGTACTTCTCTATAAAAGTATCAAAGACATATTTGGATATTTTCTGGAGTCATACTAGCAATATAATTTTTGTTTGAGTTCTTGTGCATTGATGTCAACATTATTCTACTCTAGAGTCCATACATTATAGCCACCATGAAGCTTTAGTCAATCAATGCTGATACTAAGGCATATATAATTGCATGGAGTGATTATTTTATTACCCCTCCATCTTTTGAGAATTCACTTTTTATTCTGGAATGAACATTACATCAGTATGATATCCTTTTAGACTAGTTTACCTTTTAGACTTGTTTTTCATTTCAGGGCCTAGACTTGTAAATGATCTAATTTTATTCATCATAGCCATTTCAGACCGATTTGGGGAGACTAACCATAAGAAATGATTAAACCATATATGTGAAATACTTACACCGAGTGCTGGTGTAATTTTTAACCAGAGTCAAAAAGTGAAGTGGAAATCAAATTTTGACAGATTAATTAAAGAAATTATGTATGGTTTACAAGTACTACCACTTCCATTAAATATTTCAAGTTCTCACAACCCTTCTTGGTTTTAGCACCAGAGAATGTTACGAAAGAATTTTTCCTTGTATTTTGTCAACTTATGTATTGGTTGCTCGACTAGTTTTTGGAAAATCTTATGGTACCTTACAAAAGTATTCCTTGTCACTTTCATATTAAATCTTCTTTTAAAATTGAGTTGTTATACGTGTTTTAATACAATGTTTTTTGTATTGTGTATACATATATTTTAGTCTATTGATCTCCAGCCACCCAATTTCACATTTTAAGATTAAGAAGATGAAAGGACTGAAGCAGAAGAAGGCACACTTGATGGAAATACAAGTTAATGGTGGAACAATTGACTAGAAAGTAGATTACGCATATAAGTTATTTGAGAGACAAGTTACTATTGATTTTATTTTCTATAAAGATGAAATGATTGATGTTATTGGTGTCACCAAGGGTAAGGGTTATGAAGGTGTTGTTACCAGGTGGGGTGTTACTAGACTTCCCCGAAAAAATCACAGGGCTTTGCATAAGGTTGCTTGTATTGGTGCTTGGCATATAGCCAGGTTTTCCTTTACTGTTACGAGGCCTGGTCAAAATGGTTATCATGATCGTACTGAGATGAATAAGAAAATCTACAAGATTGGCAAGGTAGAATAGTAATTCCACATGGAAATGACCGAATTCGATAGGAATGAGAACGCTATAACACCAATGGGTGGTTTTCCTCACTATGGTATTGTAAAATATGATTACATTATGATTAGAGCTTGTTGTATGGGTACAAAGAAGTGATTGGTTACTCTGTGATAGTCTTTGCTGAAACAAACTTGTCGTACTACTTTGGAGGAAATCAAGTTGAAATTCATTGACACATCTTCTAAGTTTGGGCATGGGAGATTCCAGAAAACCAAAGAGAAGGCCAACATTTTTGGTAAATTGAAGGTGTAGGTAATTCTAGCAGTGGATTTTTCATCCATGACTGCATATAGATTTTTTGTAGGCAATGTTTATATTAAGGATTATTTTTTAATATTGATTTGCAGTCCTCTCTCGTATATTGAATTTTTGAGATAATTATATTGGGCACTGTTTTTCATAAGCAAACCTTTAGTTTTTATTTTTAGGATTACATAAAGATTGCCATCTATTTAATTTGATAGAGAAACTACATAGAAACAACAATTTCTTTAATTGATTGATTAATATATTAATGTATTTTTTACGAGAACGAGTAGAGTTTATGCATTAAAGGGGGTGGAAGACACAGAACAAAAATTACATTCGAGTGTTCTGCAACATATAACTGAAACTACGACTCAGAGCACTGCAAAATTTAAAATAACCACCCTTGCAGACACTACAAAGTTGGTTCCTAGCCGAAATGAAATTTTATTGATAGAGCAGAACCAATTACTATTTATCCTGCCAAAGACTCCAAACAGAAAGACACATGAATAACCTATGACTAACTATGGAAAATTGGAGAACTGCCCTTTGCCAAAGTCCATGCCAATATTTTCCTTCTTCTACTTAACTGGATGTGTAATGACTGGTGAATTGTGTGCCTGGTTTTGAGGAGGCCCACTTGCATCTCCAACTCTAGAATTCGCATATTTGGGGTGTAAATTGTTCTAACAGATTATTGTTCCTGGGAATATTTTTCTCTTTTCTCTTTCATCTCATCACTCTTGAGTTCATGAATCTGATCCAAAGTTTCATTTACCAAGACTCTAATTTGATGCTTCAAGGTGGCCAATTTACGCTGCATTACCTGCATCTTGGATGAAATCCTCTTTAACCCATGCGATGGGAAACAGTCTGAGCTATTGTCACTATCCACCATTTTCAAGAAGCTGAGACTTGGGACTTGAATCTTTGATTTTTCAAACATTCCATGTTGAATAGGTTCAAGAGAATTCTTTGCTCCATGTTCTAATACTATTTTTTATTATTTAAATTTTCATGCTTTTCATGGTCATTGGTTAGCATGAGAAAGTGGTTGTTTCACTTTCATGTAAAACTGATTTGCATGGGTTTAATATTTGAGGACGATCTCTCAAATATTGGACTCGGAATGCTTTTTTCTTTATATTTTAAACTTCTTTAATTATAGACATTATTTAGTAAAAAAGCTTTATTTTCCAGCATAAGTTACACACTAGGGATAGTTTCTCTGTACCTACCATGAGCATTGCACTAAAAAATGTAATATGATTGACCATCTATTGTGCACATATAGTAGCCACACTTTTATTAGTTTTACAGACATGACTTGGGTAGCATTTGAGGAATGTCTGGAGCTATGCTCTAATTTTCTTGAGTAAAATGAACTAATATTATTTATCTTAAATCTATTATGTATGGACAGGTGAAAGGAATTCTTTTTCTATATTTAGTAATCTCATCGTACTACACTCACTTGTGCTACAATGGAATTTGAAGTGAACCAAGGGACTATGAATGCAATGGTATCTGTGGTCATGTGAAAGATGTTTCTACCAGCACTCTCTTACTTAGAATGCTTACAACAATTATCTCAGTAGTTTATTCTGTAGTTTGTGTTGGTTCCTCAACTGCATTGATTTCACCTCCATCCTGACCAAGGGCAGGTTATTGTCATTCCAATAATGAGTTCCCTTAACATTTTTTGAGCTTTGTTTATATACTTACGTTTTGTATGAGAAATAAACAGTAAAACTTCACCCCTTAACACAACCAAAATGGTAAATGTACAAGTTTTTGCTCCAAAATTTTTTGAATAACATGCAATTCAAGTCCATTTGTGTAACTTGTATGAAAGATGTTATATAAACTGTATGGAAGCCAAACCAAGGTACAACAAATAACCTGCAAAAGAAAGAAATAAGTTTTATCGTTGGCTTTGTTGATGCAACTTTCTTTGCAAAATTAAGGGCTGAAAGTTTCTTTGACCTTGATAGTTTTGCTTTGATTTTGTTGTGTGGTACTCCATTGAGCTGAGCATGGAATTATATTTTCCATATTGACTTATTAGTTACTTATTATTCTTATCCATCTATAATGATCTATCATTTAATATTGTTTTTCTCATTACTGTGTGCCTTTTATGGTAGAATTGTCAATATGGTTACTCACTTGAACCTTGATACTCCAAGATTAGGTTTGCACCCTTAGAGTTCCATAATATTGAAGTTTCCCAACAAAGTTGTTGTATAGTGCTAAAAAAAGGTGTTAGTGGGATATTTTATGCCTCCTATGACCTTGAGAAGCTAGCATCATCCTACTTCTAGACTTATTGAGGAAGTGGAATACCCAGTTTAACTTCTGTGCTTAGAATTTAGAAGAATTTACAGGAAAGTATTATTTATCTTGTGTTTCTGGGAAGTTTTTCCAACTACTTTTGATAAGTTGTAGAAACTTGACTTCCTATTGAATGTAAAAAAGGCCATCTGTAGTTCTGTAATGCACAGAATCATCGCCTCAATATTCTCCTAATATGTTAAGAATTTTACTGTTTTAGGGAGAAATGTGCATACTATAAGTGACCATCGTGATAGTTTTGATGCCACTATCATGTCAAGTGCCTAATTAAAGTTCATAATTCTAAAAAATGAAATTATTTTGTACATGCTTATTAATGAAATCATCTTTCTTATTCTTTACCAAGTTCTAGGAAGCCTTTGCTTTCATTTGATGAGATAGAGGAAGGACACAAGAATACATAGAAAGATGAAGAACGACCTGTCACATATTCGTACACTTTTTTCCATGTTATTTTTTCCCTTGCCACAATGTATTCATCTATGCTTCTAACTCATTAGAGAAGTTCAACAATAGATGGTGAAAAACTCATCGGTTTCAGTTGGTATAATGTTTGGGTGAGGATCTACACATAATGGATTACAACAACACTCTACATTTGGTCTCTGTTTGCTCCTCTCCTATTTCCTGGCTGGGAGTTCTTTTGAAATTTTAAGCAGATATTGTTAAAGCTTCAGTTGCAGAAAGTGATATCCCAAGAACATGAAGCTTACAGATGCAATAACTACAGAGGAAATACCTATTTAAGAATCTTGTCTACAATTTCAAAATGGAGCCTCCACTATCGACAAATTCCCATTTCAAGCATATGCGACTTATAGAAGGTTTTCATAGTTATTGCATAATGATAATACATATCACGTACCTTACCTTGTTTATATATTTCGTAAGTTGGAATTCTCAAAATAATTTACTTTGGATGTGTGTTAAACCCAAAAAGTTCATGTAGTCTAATTGTCCTATTTTCTAAACATTAATAAAATTACATCATTGTTATGATGTTTCGATTGATTTTCTTGCTTCTTCTTCAGAATCCCTTTATATGGGAAAATCATTCCCCACAAAAATTTCATGACATTGATGGTTATGATATGATATGAATTTTTTTTTGGTTGTGAGATGAAATCAATCTTAGCATATCCTTTCATTGCAAGAAATATTGCTTATAGTGGCACTGAAATAGTACAAGCATTCCAATATCCTTCCCTTGTCTTCTTTGAAGTATTTATTCTATATTTTTTTGTTATATATGTTGGATTTGAAATTATTTATGTTAGTATAATTTGATTTTAATAAATATTACTTATAGTGGTGCTCAAATAACAAAGCATGCCAATATTTTATGTGAGTATTCTTATATAATTTTTGTATACGTTGGATTTTGGTTGAAATACATTGTTGGCGACAACTTGGAAGTTAAAAAAATTGATCATTTCATGGAAAGTAGCTTTGACAATGTAATTAAATTGTTTACTCAAGAGGGATATTGGATTTTTGAACATTGCATATGAGAGAAACAAAGAAATGGCAGTTGCTTCCTTGACATATAAATGCATCGGGGTGGCTCACATGAGGGTTGTGTTGTCTAAAAATTCATGTGTATACATCAACGTTTGAGTTTAAGAGAAGAAGAAATAGGATTGAGTCATATGATAGAAATGTTGTTGAAAATACTTTGAAGGCCATCAAGAATATTGAGGAAGTTCGTGTTAGCAGGGAGGCTAAATTATGGGAGAATAGGTTTGTCTCATTCTATTCAAATTTCCTTGTAAAAGAGTCAAGGGATAATAACTAAAAATTAACTAATTGGTTATCTTATAATTGTTGTTGCTTATAGCACATGTTTGTCCAAATACAGTAGAACCACCATACAACATTTGTCTATTCTCGAATCTTACCTTTGTCGTGGTGATTTTTTTTCTTGTCTTTATTACTTTTCCTATGGTGCACTTTTGGAGTGCCCTTGGTTCTGATAATTATTTGTATCAGCCAAGTTATGGCTATATATAAGGTGAGCTGGCCAGAGATAAACTTAGAAACATGATTCAATGTTTCACATTGATTTTCATATAAAATGTGTCAACTATAATGTTGGGTATGCTTTTATTATTTAATTCAACTCTTTTTGAAATGAATTGAATTTCTTTTGATTGCTTATTTTGGTAGCCTTGAGACTTCTATAAAAATATGTTTCATTTTCTAGAATTGGTTGATATGGTAACTTATTGTTTGCAACTCTCAGTCTGAAATATTTCGCTTTCATCTATTTTTATATTGTCAATGATAGATTGTTTTATGAATGGCAAGGTTTGCTTACCTTATTTGAATTTTACTTTGCTTGATTTCATATAATGATTTTTTTCTCACATATTGATGAACACCAAGAGATATTCCGTAAATTGGTTGAATTAATTGGTATCACATCCATCACATAAGTATTCCGCTGTCTCTGGTAACATGAATGGATATTCCAGATAGGGAAAATTGTACATATCTCTCGAGAACTAGTTTATCATAAATACTAGTTATCGTAAGTTGTAATAGTAAAAATTACGTAGTTTTTGGATTTCTATCTATCATAAATTTGTTTGAATATCATCATTGTCAAGCAATAACAAATTCTTAAATGGTGCTAGCTCAATGGTAGAGTTCCTGCCTAATTATAGCCAAGAGGTTGGTGGTTCGATTCCTCCATTCCCTATCATAAATTTGTGACTACAAAAACGACTAAATTCACATATATACGACTATTAGTAGCTAATTTCCTGTATCTTAGTCGTATTTAGCTTATTCATTAATATGCTATCATCTAGTAGTTTATTTAGTCGTATATTTGGTCATTAATTGTTGCAATCAGTGACTAAATCAATGACTAAATCCATGACTATATCTGCGACTAAATAATTTACTATTAGTGACTATCAATGACTAAATCATTGACTAACAATGACTAAATGAATGAGTAAATCAATGAATAATAAGTCAAGGTATTAATGACTAAGTGAAATACGACTAGCTATAAGATAGTGCAAATTAGCTACTATTAGTTGTTGATTCAAAAATAGTCATTTATAGCCTGATTTTAGTCATTAATTTCTCATTTTGTACTAGTAATTAATGTAATTAAATGCTCATTAATATAAAAAAAACATGAAAAGTAAATTGCAACAAATCTAGAGCATGTTATTTTTCGAATTCTATTTGGTGGTGTCTAAAGACATCATTATTTCTTGGCTCCTCCAATTTGTCATAGATCATGTTTGTACACGAGGGACACAAAAGGATAAACATTGGTGCTCTCATCAGAAAATAAAGATATCCCATGAGATTGTGCAAACATTATTTATAGGTAACTCACCTAAGTGTGTAGGATCACGTTTATACTGTCTAGTATACTGTGAATAGTAGTATTTGTCAAAACCCCAAAATTTCAAGAAAATTTAAATTTTTTAAAATACATATAATTTCAATAAATGCAGTCACTAATTGTTTGATTAGTTATCTGTTATCGAATTTTATTATTTGTTGGTTATGTTTGGCAGTAGAACAGTTCTTTTCAGTTTACTAATTTTGTTCTTTTTGCGACCATACAAAAGAGACTGTCATGTAAAAACTGGGCTTACTTAGCTTCCGAGCTAATGCAGAGAGTTCTTCCTGTTTTTACAGACTACAGGTAAGAAGCTTTGGGCGCTGCTTAATAAGTTTTTAAAGCATTTGATTAAAGGATTGTCGCAAACAGTGAACTCAGTAAGAAATAGATACTTAAAAAAAATTCCAGTATTCAAGGTATAATTATTTCACTATTTCTATTCTTTTACTTCTTGAGGGATATAAATTAGTTCAACAGTAATGATTGCAACTGTTTCCTTTCTAGTCACAATATACTGCAATCCTCAAAAGATTTAAGAAAAGTTTCATGTCTAACATGGTTGTCAAAAGTACGATGAAATACTTGAATTCATTTTGTTACATGTAGAAAAGTAAGTTCAAGATCTATTGTTTAGTTATCCATCTCACTAAACTATGTCATGTCTGGAAAGAATACTATACAATGTTAAAGAGCTTATGTGTCCAATTCTTACTTTCATTCTTTCAAGTTTTGAGGTAATTACAATCTCAATGCATATTGCAGTCAAATAAAAGAAGCTAGTAATAGAGGGTTTAAGATTTCTCTATACTATATTTGTTTGGAGAAATAATCATTTTATTTACATTCAGTAATATTATTTAAATCTCAATAGAACCTTTACATCTTTAGAGATCTAACAGATTTTTATAAAAATTTGCTAGTTCCATACTACATCATTCAAAGTAAGTAACTACTATAAATATTGCCTTACTTATCATGATTAGATTATGCAAATAAAGAAATTCTTTTTCATGAATTAATAATATTCTAGTTTTGAATTATTAACAGATTGGCTTAAAGAACAATAGCCAAATCTATAATAGACTAAGTCATAGTATATGTCTTTATATTTACAAGCCAAATCTATAATAAACTAAGTCATAGTATAAGTCTTTATACTTACAAGTCTATGGATTATCTTTAAGTTTACCTTCTATCCTCTTTTACTATGATGGTTTCCTTAAATCCCTTGCAGGAATAAGATATACTTGATTAATAAATATAAATCTACTTTGGTTGTTTAAATACTAGGGTATCAAGATAGATACTTGAAATAGGACAATACCATTATTCCTCGTTTCTTAAGTTATACTCTATAATAACCTTATCATCATAATTAATATAATCATTTGATGATAGCATTGTAAGACGGTAAGGAATATGCAAAAAGGTAAAAGTTATAATACATGGTAAGGATTATATTTGCAAAATAGATTATGAACATAATCATAAATGTCGTATGGTCCCCATACCCTTGATGATTACTAACGAGATTATGTTGTGAAAAAATAATGTAGGTTCATGCTACGTGCACAACGAGATGAGTGAACTATGGAATAATCAATAAAATGATTGGAAATAATTTGTGGAAATATGAACTATGCAAATGTTACCCAAAAAGCATAAAAATCTATGTGGTAACGTGGCACTCCCTGGTCCATGCATTTGATTGATAAAAGGTCTCGGTCGAACCCTAACTCCATCATTCTTCTTTTGCCTTCGGGTAGTCTCTGTTCTGCTGTGATTTTTCCTCAAGGAACTATCGTTATTTGCTATGTGATAGCCTCCCCATCGTCGTTCTTGCTTGCAGATTCATCCACTTCCTGTAGAGAGGTGTTAGTGTGCCGTTGTTTGGTTTTTTACGGAGGCTGTTGATCAACTTAGGGTTACTCTTCCTCGTTGTTCCTTGTTCAAGCCCTCGAATGCAACGTATTCCTCCTTCGTGAATGTTGAAGTATGGTTTCTTGGGACCCTATCCTCCCTTTCTGCAGAAGATTTGCTTACTGGAATTCGTGGGTGCTTTGCTTTTAAACGGTGGTCACACTTTACTGGTAAGAGGACTGTCAGTCCTTAAGATTATCCATTAATTTGTTTTTAGTATACATAGAATCATTTCTAACAGTTTTTAAATAATTACTTTTTGTTACAGGTCGACCCCTTCCTTCGTTTGGTTGTGCGAGAATACAACAGCGGTTCAGGGTTTACGGTAAGCCTAGTTTTTAACCATGGCCATTACTATTTGCTTGGTCCACCTGGAACAAAATGATTGTGTTGTGAAGTCTGTCACCCTTGGGGTTTCAGTTTGCTTGCTATTTTCTTTTGTTGTTTTTCCAGTAGTTAATGAGGCCTTTGAGCTGCGTAAGGAGGCTCTAGTTCAGGATGTAACTGCATTTTAGTTCTATTGTGAGAGACTTGGAGAAGCTGTGGCCTAAGAAGTCTTTCAGACTCTTTGCTTGGCTTGACTGTGTAAATGTTAATTTAATGAATTACTTGGAAAGAAAAGGGGTTTGAAACCCTCGAGTTTGTAAACCTGTTAGTTTTCTTTTTGTGCTTACAGGGTTAAAACCCTAACTTAAACCAAAGTTATTTAACAACACTTTTTGGTTAACTTGTGCATACAGTACATTATTGAAATCTATTTAATTCTTTGTTTACTTATTATAATAATCGTATTTAGGCTCGGCCATAATGGAAAATTTACAAGATCTTGGAATTTTACCCTGGGTTAATAATATATCTCTGTAAGTTATTTTGGTTAAATTGTATTAATAAATCATCTTGGTCGAATGAGCATACTGTAGCTCTATTTGTTTAATTTTATAAATTCTGGTGAAGTACTTGAGTAACTAACAGTTACTCTCTTTTCAAGTACAAAAATTTTGCTTGATCGTGTATATTAAAAATGACTAGATTCCCAATATTACTGTTTTCTGTACATAGTAATTTTAATTTATATTCATTGTTTATACCATACATATTATAAAATGAATATTTTGTAAATATAACGCCTTATGTATGAGTAATATTATTCTTGTGATTAATTATACTTAGTTACTTTTATCTGAGAGAGTTGGAATGTTATCATTTAGTTATTACCTGCACTATAATAAGTTTATGTCTTTATCGCAATAACATAGATATCTGTTATGGACAGCCTTTTAGTATAGAGTTTAATTTCACTTAATGTCTAGATTATAACCTAAAACCTTGTTTCATTAAATATATATTAGAGCTGTATTATAAATGTTATATTTATTAACTGTATTCCTTTTTTAATTATAAACATAAAATAAATTATTATTTAACTACTGTGTACGTACATTTTCTATGTTCTATAATATCTTATTTTACATAATGAGTTAACAAATATATGATTTATTTATAATAGAACAATTCTGATTACTGCATAGTTGGTATTTTCTCCTCTTAAGATTTTAAGAAATATCAACTACAATTATATATTTTGTTTATAAATAACTAGAGAAAACAAAATTTAAGTGAATAACCTATGTATCTTTATATAAGTTCTTTTGTAAGATAAATCCTACTAAGAACTGAAATACCTGTAGAATGAATTCAAAATCTAGCTATTCGGTCCTTCCATTTAATTCTTAGATAAAACAGTCGTTAAGATTGAAATAAAATAAACTGTAAATCTATGAAGCACTTAGGTTACTAAAAGTAACTAAATAACAAGAATTGTACAGAAAAATACTACTCTACAATTTTATTATCATTCCATTCTATATTACAATCATATCATCCTTCTATAATTCTACCCCTGCACTGGAGTACGGTCTGGTGAACCCAGATGTGGAAAAACACAGTGGGTCTTTATTTTTCATCAACAGATTCAAATACTGATAAACTAAAACAATTACATTACTAAACTAGATAACTCTTCTGTCATATAATATAAGCATAATATTCATCCATTGACACTCATCAAAACAAAAATAGTTAAGTGACAGAACCTGTTTGAACTAGGACAACAACAGTAATGGGAGGTCGTTCCTCCCTACCAATTCCTGGAGAGCGCTCAAACAACGACTTCTCAGGACCCCCGAGCTTGCTTTGGTCTCCCTGGTTGGAACTAGGTGTAACAAAAAGCCAGATACCAGTCTTCAAACTCAGTATTACTCCAAAACTTAACAGTAAGTTCTCCCAGCTAACAAGCTGTAATAATCAAGTTACTGCAGCATTCCTCTCAAAACAACTTCCTTACTGTTTTTCCCTCTTTTCTCAATGAATTTCCTGAATAACATTCACTTGAATGAATTCTCTCTGGAAAAATATATGAGCCGCCTCAGCTCTCTTCATTGAGTACTTTTAAAAGATTCCCTAGGTCTTTTTGGGTTAGTTTTCATTTAATGAGCCACCTGCTCTGATCCCACTTTCTTGGGGGATCATGACCCCAAATATAGGGAAGTTGCCACCTGCAACTTAGGAAGTGTTTGAGGATGATACCACTTGTCTTTTGCCCTCCACCTAGTTCCATCCACGAGTTTTGACCAGTAACCTCTTTCTAACAGCTCTCCCATGCTATTGTCTCCACGATTTATTTATTAATAATAAAATATTCTGAATTACATTCCATTTCTGTTGACTCTGCTGAGTCATCAGTTCCTACTTAGCATTAAACTTAACATAATGTCTTAGGAATATAATTAAAACAATTAACATTATTTTACAAAAATTGGGGTATGTGACAGTATTTCTGTGAATGGTATCATCAATTATGGGTTAGTATTGAAATTGTATAGGTGAATGGTATTGAAATTGTGCTTCAACACGTACTTTAAAGTTTAAATAACGCACGTAAAAATTATAGCCACACTAGACAATACAGTAACACCTAACAAGGCACTTACTCGAGTAGGCCATCTGGATAATCTCTATTGTCGATGGTTTCCATCAATCTCTCATGCTATAAATGAGGTAGAAAATATCGTACATGTGACCTATGTTTTTTCGAAACTGTGTGTAGCTTGATGTTTATACAAACTACCAGGTTGGTGAAGTGGTATATAATAGCTCCCGATCTATAATCCTGATATACATACCCACCCTTCCTTTTATGTTGTGCTGGTAGTGTCAAGTACTCCCATTTTATAACCATCGATCCAGTTGGGAGTTAAATATTTTCATCATCTATAATAGGTTAGAGAATGGTTTGTTTCCACTCTAAGCAAAGATCCAGTCAATATTTATAACCCCATTCATTCGTTTTTGGGGAAACCACTACATATATCTTACCTGTGAAAAGAAATAGGTCGAGTTAACAATACATTTATTAAAAATGGTATTGCATGCAACATAAATAAAATTGCTTTAAATGTAAAGGCTTGTAGTGATTTAGGTACTACAAATTTACTTTTTTGTACCTACTTATATGAGATCCCATATCTGATCATAGTCTATAGAAATATATGTCTGGTCATCTTCCACTAGTTCTATTTCATTATGACCCTTCAAATCGGTTCCAAGTGTCACTTGATCCCATGTATCAACCGTATCTGTATACTCATAATCATCACATTCATCGATCCTACATGAACCGCAGAAGAAAGCCTTCAATCTTGTCCAAATGTGTAGGGTCTAGTTGTCTAAGCTTCTAATTGAATGAAACTGCCGAGCTGCATGCATTGTGTTCACCTGATGTGTGTTGGATCGATCCAAATGTTTCACCTCCTAGAATTATCTCCACACTAGTTTTTTCCTTGTTTCTTGTTCTCCAATGAAAAATGCACACCATTTCACTATAGATGCAACGTATCGAAGGAGAGCACCTATAAAATTAATCACTTCCCTTTTTAGGGAAGATTTTATGAATGCACCAATGCCATTGTTCTCTCCTTTTCCAAGACCGGTTTCAAAGTAGTTCAATATATGGGGAGCCTTGTATTTTATGTGAAACAAAAACAACCATTAAAATACATGTGCATTCTTGAACTATCCAGCACAACCATCTCACCAAATCAAATGATGACAAAACAATATATCTAGAGCTAGCATATGATCAGAAAATAATTTAAAGCAATGTTGCATTTAATGGAAGTCATGGGTTCGTTCGTCACTTATGTAGAAGTGACTTTCTTTTAATATCACATGTTTCTCTTGATTTCTATCTGGCCGATGTCAATAAGTGATATGGACCATTATCCTCACCTACTATGAGAGATAGTAGTGACTTTGTATTTCATTTTGTGGTAAACCACTGATAGTATTGTTCAGAGAGGGAAGGTGTCTCGGCATTATCAAAATTTGTCATCTTGCCACCATGCCATATCCACATGTTGAATGTACTATTGGATATTTCCAAGAAACTATGAAATAAATTCACATACTTGCACCTGGTGGGAAACAAAATAAACAATGTTACCAAACAACATAAAAATATTTACATAAATATTAATTTAGGTTAATAAAAAATGTTATAAAACAACATAAACAATATAGTCATTTAAATGAGTATTATTCGTGTATATTTCCACCCGTGAAGTCACCAATTTAATCTTCCTACATTACTTTCCATCATGTAGCTTATATCTATCACACTGATAGTTCTTCTTCTCGACAATTGTATTCCCGAAGGTTTATATTCACTCACAAGGATGCAATCATACCATAATGATAGCCCACCAAATTCGTTGCAAGAATCCTCTACACATTGTTTTGAGTAATATGTCTTCCTATCTTGCCTCAGAAACATTATGATATGGATGAAACATCTAGATGACATTGGTGGTGCTATACTTGAGCATTCCTGCACATGGTTAGGATGCACAAAACGACGTATATGTGGAAATGTATGATAATATATATCAAACTCTATGTGGTACCTACAACAACAAGTTTTCCAGATGGTATTGATTCTAACATACCAAGGATTGCATTTTTGGAAAGATATTTCCCTGAGCCTTAGCTCTACGTGAGAAATTTTAAACATCATGAACAATTGAGTTTGTGTCATGTAAATATAATGTTTAACATGTGGTTCATTATTCATAGAAACCCTACATTATTTTAACACATCTTTGTGTCAGAAGAAGGCCTAGTGTTATCGTGGAAAAATGTGTGGAGTAGTCCCTTCACTACTTCGACTTACTTGATGTATTTACAGGGAAACCTACCATTAAATGCCCATAATGTTTCCATTTGTCCAGCTATGTAACACCACGATTTTGACCCCATTTTCATTAAATTTGTATGATGTATATATTGTAATTAATCATGGTGTGGAGCTAACGGAAAAATCCCCACCATCCATTTAGCATTTTATGTTTCGGCGATTAAAAATCATTGTCGATGGTATTTTGAGCTAGACGACACATTATAATTTTGGACATAATGTAAATATGCAATTTAATTAAAAACCCACAACCAGCTATATCAATCTAACAATAATGATATGGGGGAACGATTTCCTAAGGATAAGGGGGGGAGATGTTTAACCTTGAGCCAATGAATAAAATCCAAATGTATTTTTAAAACTCTCAACTACATTCCTTGTATTTTTCACCCAATCATTTATTACTCCTAGAAATTGGTTGAGTTGGTTATTGCATGAGATGGGAAAGGTATGGAAGTCTAAATCCGAATTAGAGAAGCCATCAGTTTTGGGAAACACTTTTTGACTCCTTCAGGAAAGTAAAAACCCAAAAACATATTCCCATTCCAACATGCTTCCATGTTTTCATGTTTTACTCACCATTCTCCTTCACGTGGGGCTATTGGAGGCAGCTAGAACTTCCTTTCTGTGTATCCATTCACGTTTTTGGTTGTTTACCTCATTTTCCTTAGGCTGGGAAATCATTTTTGGTAATGCGAGTGAGTGGGAGAAGAGACCCATGATTTTTAAGTGTTGTTGAATTCGTTTTGGCCATGTTAGGGCCATAAATGGATCTCGAAATCGAATTGTTGCTAGAGGGTTGTTTTTACCCATATCAGTAACTCATTTTGTTGTCAAAACCATTTTTCCTCAACCCATAATTTTTTATTTTGCTGTGTGTGCATATTTCTATTTAATCTGAACTGGTTTGGGAGTGGAAATGGGGCCTGAACTAGATTGAAAAACCTAGTGTGAGAAGGAACCTCACAGACATATCTAGGTTCCTGGTTTTCTTCTTTGCACACCCTGAATAGCACTAAATGGGAATTCATATCCTGAGGGACTATGTAGCACAAAAGGGGATGCTTTCTTGTGTTGGGTGTGTAGATGTTTTAGAAGCGAGGCTAGATCTAGTGTAGGTGTCTATAGCTCTATGGTTGAGATCACTAGCTTAGCATTTAGCCTTTCCATCTCCTTTATAGCCTGATAAACCCAACTTTGTTGGCTTGGTTGAGTTTTTGTTGTATCCTTGGCTATGTGTGAGTTTTCTAGTGCTCCCTTAATCCTTGTGAGAATCATGCCAAGCTCGGGGGTGGCAGTGCTGCAAAGATATTGATGAGCACACTGGACTATGGCTGGGTGGAAGGTTGCAATGACATAGCGGGTTACAGGACAAGCTTCTTCCAAGATAAGTATTCTTATCTATGTTAATATCTACATTTGTATTTGCTTAATGAAATATGATGAACATGTCTAATGTGTTGAATTGATGAATTTATTTTGTTGTATAATTGAAATTGTATGCATATGTGTATGTTTTATGTCAATGCATTTTTATACTTACGTTGATGGGGCTATATTTTCCGGATTAGAAAACACGATGGTCACGTTCTCTCTTTGGTGGACGGGAGGGGACGTGACACTCTACCTCAAGGATGCCTCTTCTTACTAAATATTTTTTAAGCTTCTTTGGATGTAAAGCCACAAATTGTGATGTGCAATTAAGTAAAAAATGTTGTCTTGTGGATCTACTTACAATTGATTCATCCAAGACATGATGAGCCACATTACAGTTCTGTGAATGGGCTTTTGTTACCAATCGATGTGAACACAACAGCAAGAGATTTAACAATGTGATTACTTGATTCTATATTATTGAATGTTCTTATGCCTAAATTTATTCCAACAGTTACCATACTCCTCGATTTAATCAAAGATAAAAACAATTGACATTTACCGGCTTCATATTTTTTATTAAAATATTGTTTCATTATTTGAGAAGAATGATGAAGGAGAGTGCATTTAGGAACCTTACCTTTCATGGAAGTCAATTCACTCTCGTCCACTTGTATGCATTTAGGAGTTCTCTTTCGCATTGATGGGATACTTTTCTCCATTTGAAATGATGGAGTGGCATTTACATCCACTACAGGCTAAAAAATTCAATTAGGAGATTGAAACACCTCACATGGTTGTTGTGGAGCCACATTTTCATCTTCAGGAACATAATAATTGAACTATTCACAAAATTATTCGCTTAGCAATCCACCAATATTTTCATCTTCCGCATAACCAGCTTCCATTAATGTTGAATTATCCTCCTCAACCTCTATGTCAGGTATCTATGCTTTTCCCCAAATACTATGTAAGCACCTTCCTTGCTGATTTCCAGCCTCTATTACATACATTTCCCATTAAAATCCACCCAAACTTATAAATTTCCTATGGATTTGTGTAATAAACAATGAAATGACAGGTTGAACAAATCTATATGCTCGAGTTCATAGGAATTATGTCTTTTTCTATAGTAAAACTAGCCCAAGGCCCCCAACCCAGCATTTTTAATAAAAAAATATCGCATATGTGATATAAAACATGTTCATTTTAATACATATGCATTATATCGCAAATGTGTTATGGTTATAATGCTTTACCCCTAATGGTCACTATGTAAAACATGATTATCATACCACATATGCAATCTAGCGCATATTCGATATATCACATATGCGATGCAGTGCAAATGGCATAGGAGAAATTAAGATTACATTGATTAAGCTAAAAGAGTGGGGGTTAGTCAAAGGAGGGAGAGAAAGGTGTAGAGGGAATCATGGGAGGGATGGATGAGTAGGGGAGATATATGGGGTGGATGAAGGGATGGGAAATATAAGGGGAATGGAGGGGTGGGTAGGGGAGATAAATGAAAGGGGGAATGAAGGGAGTAGAAATATAAGTGGGAGGGGAATAAATACAATTAGGA
>LPNX010494959.1:537625-586200 GCA_001517045.1 Pseudotsuga menziesii | reverse complement strand
TGACTCCTAACTTGGCTTGACTAGTCATTAACTGAAGTGAACTGACCTTGGTTGGTTTCGACACTCCCAATTGCTTCCTAAATTGTAGGGATTGATCTAGAAGACTCCTAAGCTTATGCAATCAAGTGCAATAAGTGGCAGTGAGCCTCAATTAGTGTTCCCGACACTTTGGTAACTGAAACATGTGCCCCAATTAGGTCAAGTTTAACCAATGGTGCTAATGACTATAAATAGACTGGATGGACTCCCGATTTAGACATGACTCCCGATTTAGACATATGACCAAATTTGGACAAGGGAGGATTAATAATCCTAACATATATGACCTAGACTGATTATCTAAGTGACACTTATTTTTCCTAGTGTGATTATTAGCGAATGTTCATATCCTAGCATATTTTTTCTACATATTTATTTTATTTAAAGTACTAACATATATTTTTATTCTTAACATGTTTAGAACTTGATTAAAGATCAATTCTTGGTTTTATAAATAACAAATTTACCACGGCATATCTCATATGCCGTGAACCTAGGCTTGGAGCCTAAGGAGCTTGATGAGAATGGGATCTATGGATTAGAGCTTGAAGTTATGTGATATATATGTTAAACTTTGATCTTGTATCCAATTTGGGGTGGCGAATTGTAATATCCCGAATTTTGGACCTACCATTTATAGGCATGAGCCTATTGATCATGATGATTATATTAATGTTTTAATTTTATATTGGGTCAAAGACCCCATTGCATATGAACATGATGATTTTCTTTCTATATTGGGCGTAAGCCAATTGTTGATGATATATGTATATATATGTTGGTTGTGTTGGGCATGGACCCTGAAGCACATGATTGATGAAATGTTTTGTGTTGGGAATAGACCTTGAAGGACATGATCGATGAGATGTTTTGTGTTGAGAGAGAGGCTCTAGAGCACATGATTTCTTACATTTGTGTTGAGCATAAAGCTCTAGAAAACATGAAAATATGATTGAAAATGTTGGGCATAAGCTATAGAGCATTCCATGTTGTTGTTGAGCATAAGCTCTGGAGCATCGGATCCTTGGACATTGTATCCCTAGGTGTATCATACAAGTACATCCTAGCATTTAGTGTTGAGCGAGAGCTCTGGAATTGCACTATGTTTGTAACTCCCTATTATAAGCGTTGAGTATGGGCTCTGGTAAGCACTAGGGGTTACTGAAAAGATTAAAATCACCTCTGAGTGAAAATGACTCGAGAATAATATTGATCTCATCATACTTATTTTTAAGTGATTAAATGAAATTTCAAATTTCTATATTCTCATCAAGTACTAAAGAACTACCACGTTATACGAGGGAAATCCAGCATGCAAGGAAGTTAGAGTTTCCTATCCTAGTAGACCTTAGCCATCTATCTACTTGACATTCATAAAGAAGTGTCATTAAGTCGACGGATCATGATACATGATGCCCGAAGACAAATGCTAACAAGTATTTTAATACTATGTATTTTATACATAGTAGGTATAAATAATTAATTATGATTAATTATATATTTGAATAAAGAAAGAAGAGAAGCTCCACCAATTATTATTTATTATTAAAGGATTAACAAATAGTGAAATATCTATGAAAGATATACTAGGAACTAGTTAAAAGTTACTAGGTTAAGAATTGAAAATTACCCCAGTAAATTAAAAAGGGTTAAATCAAGAAATCAAGAATTTCTTGATTTAACAGCCCCTTTGACTGCAAATTCTGTCTATAAAGACTCAATCCAAGCAAAGGATTAGGGTTCTGATTTTTATCTAGGAGAATTATTATTTTGCCCGTTTTTTCTCTCAAGTGTTTTCTTGGAGAACTTTTCCTGCAAGGAAAAGAGGATTCATTCAGAATTGATTACCAGTTAGGAAACCCTAGCTTAGGAGATCTAAGCTACTTGCATGTTGGAATCCACCTGGGGGGGGGTCTAGATTTAAACCAGGAACAGTTTCGGGTCATGGTTTGGTGGAACTTTCTAGTTCCCAAGTGATTTGGTCATCAAACAGAGATCAGATCTGCATTGAATTGTTAATGCCGATTATTTAAGTGTAAAGGTGCAACCATTGACAAAGCTTAAAATTCAGGTATGAAACACTTGAAGGCCTATTCTATTTATTTCCTAAATATTCATTACTATTTATGTTAAGTAATGGCTATAATGTAATTTCTAACCCTAATGGTTAAGTTTTATGGTTAACAATCTACTAGGGTTTGTATTTGTAATTTACTAATCATAGGCTGGACAATTTTTATTATATGATGTTTATGTTCAGGGTTTGTATCTTCCATAAATGTTCTTGTATTAACTAGGTTTTGATCTTAGTATTATTTTTATACTTTGTTATCTGTATTTAATACCCTACTGACATATTCCATTTGTCAGCAAAGACTTTCCCTAAGCTTTAAAGAAACTAGTTCAGTAGTAATTAATTAAAATATTAATTATGCTAACTAATAACAAGTATATATTATAAACTATATCTACTAAGAATAGATTTCATATAATAAACAAGCTAATCAAATTATTAAAGACCTTCCAAAGTCTGTTTCACATAATTATTAGAAAAATACTTTACATAACTAGAAACAAACATTATAATTAATCAGAGGGTTATCGTGACCATCCATGTGGTCCTTATCAAGACTCTACCATAAAATATACAGTCTTAACATCTATAATAAAATACCATAAATCACATGCATTATATCTTTAAAGGTCTCATATAATATTCATGATAAACATCTACCTATAATTTTACCAAGTAAACAATTCATATAGCTCTGTATTAATAAACAGAGGCCGTGGTATCGACCCTTATGGGTTACAAATATAATTCATAAGAAAAATTAAACTCTAGATTAAAAACATCTCTATAGTTCTTATTTAAACAAGGAATCATTCCTCTTAAGAAGAAAACCCTATCTTATGCCAACACAGGTCGCGACATCGAATCCCATGGATGTCCATGACCCAAGGCCAACATAATAAATAACCTTAACCTAAATCATTACTATAATCAAAATGGATAAAAAAATCCATAGCTTAATACATAGTATCCTTTCTATTATTAGATATAAAATGTTTTACAATTTTGTATCGCCCATGCCCAAATCTTGAAGGTCTTATACCCAGTCACATCGGCCATGGCCAAGTTTCCAAATCCAATCACACAGTCACGCTACAATAACCAAAACGATATAGTGGGTTTTCCATAACCCTTGATGTTACAACCATATCTTTTTAAATAACAAATTACATATTAAAATGCCAACTAAGCTATCGCAGTTGTTGGGAGAGGCGCATGCCATTCATGGCATGGCCTCCACCCATGCTGAATCATTAGAACCAAATTACAACACTCTGTATAATACACATTTTCCATTAATGCTAACAAAAATCTTACGGTGGCAAGCCGATGGGCTATGGCACCATTGCAATAATGGTGCAACCCATGGCATAATGCCCCAAGCTCTAGAATCTTTCCCAAAAATAAATTACAAACAATATAAACGAAGTGTTGTGCATTCTTCCAAAACCCAAACTGTTACCATTATACATAGAGTAAATTCCATAACCCTTGATGTTACAACCATATCTTTTTAAATAACAAATTACATATTAAAATGCCAACTAAGCTATTGCAGTGGTTGGGAGACGTACATGCCATTCATGGCATGGCCTCCACCCATGATGAATCATTAGAACCAAATTGCAACACTCTGTATAATACACAGTTTCCATTACTGCTAACAAAATTCTTACGGTGGCAAGCCAATGGGCTATGACACCATTGCAATAATGGTGCAACCCATGGCATAACGCCCCAAGCTCTAGAAGCTTTCCCAAACATAAATTACAAAAAATATAAATGTAGTGTTATGCATACTTCCAAAACCCAAACTGTTACCATTATACACAGAGTAAATTCTATAGGCTTAAAGCCACGATCGAACCCAGCAAGTCAAGTTTTTAAACGTAGCATTAAAATAACTACATAGTCCCGAATTTACATAGTATAATCTATTAAAAACGCTGAACGAAAATCATATGCATCTTATACCAAAACACATTACAATCTTCACATAAAAGCCAACGCGCAATATATTTACATAGTAAGGCATAAATCCTCTTTTACAACAGTCAATGTATTAATAATGTTAAATGGAAAACTTTGAGCTATGGCACCATTACAAGTAATGGTGCAGCAACAACTCAAAATTCCAAACCTCCCAACAAGAGTAAAAACCTAGAGCAAGCTACATTAGAAACTTTGAAGGAAGAGTCGACAAGTGCCATCTAAAACCCCAACCTTGTAAAGAATCCCAACTCAGAGTTGCCCAGAACGAGAGGAGGAAAGTAAGATATTGCTAGCAGGCTTACCATGGCCATGAAGTAGTAACCCCAAATCAAAAGCGTAGCTCTGTGAAAACCTCAGAGTGCCTTTGTTTTCACCTGCAATCAAATCAATGATGGCATGAGAAGCATGACCATGCCATGGATAAAACAACGAAACAATGTGTTTACACAGATTCTGGTGGTTAGATTACCTGGAAATCGATGGAGTTCACCTCTATTCTCCAATTGTGGAGAAGTCACATGAAACCCCAATGCCAAAACCACATAATGCACAAATAGGGAATGCCCAAATCCTTTTCCAAGCATTTTCACAAAACCTGATGGCATTAATGGCACTAGCTAGTGGCCATTAACGCATTCATAAACACTCACCATTGTTTATGAATCATCGTTATAATACATATCAACCAAGTCATAAGTTTAAACCCTGATATTTCATGGTGCACACTATACCCTATAGTTTCACCACCTTCTAATGTCAGCGGAGACATAATACTAATGACATGGTATTTATACCATAGTATTCCAACTTTAAAGTATGCACATACCTTAACACTATTGTATAGTGTTTACAATGTCATCCCCTTAGCATCAAAATATTATGTTATTACATGCCCTTTGCTAGTTCATATAGGTAGCATTTGTGCATAAGTCTTTAAGTCTAGGTTTTGTAGCATTTAGGAATCATGGAAAACATAGTATGCCATGATGCTCTATGAGAGAGAACAAGCTTATGGAGTGAAGCTCGAAACCCAAGTAGACCTGCAAGGTAGAAATAAGAGAAGTGTAATTATTAATAAAAAAGTAGATAATTAAGAATGGTAAGGACAGTAAGTTAATTCAGAGCATCTAGTTAATTAACTAGGAAAGATAATTAACGAACATAGGGCTTACCTGAGTCATAAAATGAAATAGTAATAAAAGTGCAAGGAAGAATTGGAAGTATAACTAGGAACGGATTTGCTTTAAGAAACCAAATAATCTTGATTTCGCAAAAGTAAGTTGTAATTCAATAAATAAGGTTCCTTAGTTTGAATGAAATAAGTAATCCTGTATAACGAAGAATGATCTTACCTCTCAGATCGTCATAAAATAATGAGTCCTGCCACTCCGCCACTTTGTTCCCATCTACAAAGTTAAGTTAGCTTTTATTAAATAAAAAAACTACACATGTGCATGAGTAAAACAATGATCTATACAATTCATTAATTCACCGACGGTAATAACTCAGATGTATAAATAGTTTAAATAACAGAATTAAGAGAGAAGAAGTAAATGAACTAATAATCACTTAATGGATAAGAGATTAACAAGACAGTATGGGCAGTTTCTGAAGAGATCAAAAGTATAAGTAGCACATGTAATTCCGCACGATTAATAATGATCCCCTTTGGGGTAGTTTTCACTAGCCTATAATTTTTTTTTTCAATTTTTGGGGACATTACATGAATCTATATCATATTTTAAGCCTAAGTACATTGGGGTTTAATACTTTGCATACAATGGAGGCATTCTATAATGCAACACATCATAACTATAGGGAAGTGGGTTTGGGTTTTGATAATGGCCAACAGGATGCCACCATTAATGTGCATTAGAGTGTGAGGAAGCCCAACATAAGGTTTGGCTCCATGATGGGCTTGGTCATTTCGTTCTGTTTGTTGTTTTCTCTTGGATCTATGCAGTATGGTGGATGCGACCTCCATTTGGATGACAGGTATGGAAATCATTGTGGTTATTACAACATTCAAATTTTGTTGGTATCTTACTCCACGATTTCATACTTCTGATTTTTTATTGTCTTGTTGTGGCTACAAGTCACAGGGATGGCGAAGTGGGACCTCATCCATAGCTCTGGGAACAAACCATGGAAAAGACATACCTTACGGTAATCCTTCTAACAAGTTTTCACTTGTCGCCTCTTGGTTTTATTGTTGAGACTGAGTTTGATTTTGTCGTGGTTGGTGTTTAATAGAGTCTGGTTCCATTAGCACTTTGCATTCTATGTAGCGACATACTTGGGATTTAAAGTGGGGTTTCGAAAGGTTTTAGGCCATAGCTTATAAAGGATTGGGTTTTTGTAATTATTATGATGTTTATCCGTGAGGAAAAACTTGGTGCTTGGTCAGGATTTGTGTATAATTTTATTTATTGTTTGAAGATGTAAAATAGGTTGTGGAAACACCATTTCTTGCAATGGTGCAAGGCCATAAGCAATTGACTGTGTAAATTATGTTAATGTAATAAAACAATGAGTTGTGAATACATGTCGTGTTTTATGATTGCAATGGTTATTAAAAACTAGACTGTGTGTATATTTCATTTGTTATAAGCATTGGGTTTATTATAATGTTGTTTTTTCAAACCTGGGCTATTATTTACGTGGTAATTACCTTCATTGATTTTAATGGTTTCAATGATGACCACCCTATCAGTGAGATGTAATTGGGGCCATGCCTTACATGGCGTTATTACTCTCTATTGTGGCTGTGATAGTGAAAGGGAAAATAGACTTACAGTTGGTGTTTATGATGTGTAAATGGAAACGTATGGCACACTATTTATTTATTTTATTGTAGGGTTTAGAATTCTTTAGTGCATTTAATTATTTTAATGAAGAAGGAAGAGGCCATATATTATATTGTGTAAGTTTTATAATGGTATTGCAACCTCTGTGTTGAAATATTTGTTTGAGAATACATCCTGCATACAAACTGTGTATAGAGTGGTTCTGTGTAATAGTAAAAATACTTCACAGGATTCGATCTTTGGTCGTTTGCTGTATTGCGGGTTTATTAAAAGGATTACTGGGTATAAAAATCCTTATGATTGAGTACGTGTTTTTATGTATGTGAAATGGCAATTCATTGTCTACAGGATTCATTCCTGGTACCTTGGTGCAAAGGCTTGGTTATTATATGATTTCTATGTATAGATAATAATGTGGTTTTTATTCCGACATTTCGATTGTCCACACGATTCAATCCTGCGACCTCGTTGCACTTACAGGGTTATTAATGTAATTATTGTAATACTACCTTGGTTGTTTGTTATATGATGGTTGTGAATAATTATTGGATGGGAATAGACCATAGACCAATGAATGGTCTCGATACTTTCTCTCTTTAATTGATTTTGATAATGTTTATTTTAATGGAAATGATTTGGTATTTAGCGTAAGTTTATTTATGTACACCTTGAGAAGTATTCATTTGTATTTATCTTAGATTTGGTAGAAATTCTAAATCCATAATGGCATAAGGAATTTCATAAACAGGCTAAGGAACTAGTCACACAATTAACCTCACAGAGAATTGTAGAGAATTAGCAGAAGGAGAGAAGAAGAAGAATTAATGAACACACATTAATGAATGATCAATAAATGATGATTGATATTATTGCATAGGTAATACATCCTTATAAAGGAAAAATGAGTTTCATGAAGACAACTCAAGCTAGCTCATAAATCAAGCTTACTAATTACGATAAACCCCATAGTTGACTAAAGCACTTTCCCAATCTACCAAGCACCTCAGGAATGAGCAATAGCATGTGTGAGTGATGATGAGTGAAGGAAAGACTTGCCAATCCTAGAATATGGAGAGAAAATAATGGAGGATGGGTTGGCAACAAAAGATGCCATTTTCCTAGTTGACTAGCTTTACCTTATGCATAGAAAAGCAGGATAAAACAGAAAAAGCAGAATAAAGAAGAATTTGTTGTAAAGCGTAGTCACCAATTCTTGATGCCCATAAAGTGGTAAAGATCAACCGAGAATTAGAAATAAATAATTCTTAGGATATAGAGGGAAAGTGTTGACTCTAAGGTGCAAGTGGATGCCAACTATCTAAGCTAGTGGGCAGGAAATTAATCAAATAATGATTAATTATTTTATGAGTGGTTTTATTATATTCCAACACCCCCCTTTAAGCCTGACTTTATGATGATATTCCTGAACTAATCAGAAATATATATGCATATAGGGCCCAGCAATAAAGCTATGGTCACCATTTTACAATTTATCTTGTCCAAAGAAATGAGGAAAGAGGCAAAACCTCAAGGGGAAAATCCTCCCTCAAGAAAGGATGTGAAAACCAATATAAAAAATGTTGTACTGCTGGTGCTGCTGCTGCTCCAAACTAAATGATTTGATTAATTATTTTAGGAGTGGTTTTACTATATTCCAACACCCCCCTTTAAGTCTGACTTTATGATGATATTCCTGAACTAATCAGAAATATATATGCATATAGGGCCCAACAATAAAGCTATGGTCACCATTTTACAATTTATCTTGTCCAAATAAATGAGGAAAGAGGCAAAACCTCAAGGGGAAAATCCTCCCTCAAGAAAGGACATGAAAACCAATATAAAAAATGTTGTACTGCTGGTGCTGGTGCTGCTCCAAACTAAATGCTGAGGTATGGAGGAATCTTCTTCTTGGGAGGAAGATAAATCTGCTCACCTGGATCAAGGACAGCTGTAGGACCATGTAGAACAACTAATATCCAATGATGTGAAGGCAATACTGAAGGATCTTGAGACTTGTAATCAGCTCCAAGATGATGCGATGACTTGAACTTCGAACCAGTAGAGATGAACTGAGCTCCATAGAGATGAAATAACTGTCCAAGTGAATGTATAATTTCTCCATGTTCACTTACACAAAGAAGATGTGTGGAAGTGATCTTGTAGGAACATAGAGAAGGCATAGGATCAAAGAGTGAAAATGAATGGGCTCCATGGGTTGATCTAGCTTCCAAAGAATCCAAGAGATCACAAATAAGCACAACAGTAGACTCATGGGAATATAATGGTAAAGAATCCTCTATGGTAGAAGTATGAGAGGAGGAATGATAGTGATGTTCAAAACCTTCAAGGAGGCTCTGAGAATGAGTGCCAAGAACAAAGGAGAAGCTGCAGAAGCACATGGGATCAAGTATGGTAAGTGGAAAAACACTAGAAGGACTTGCTTTAGCTAAGAAAACATCCTAGAAGTCACTGGGTTGTGCACCATCAAGAAGAGAGGCATGCACACAGTGTGAGAGGTCTGGCATATTGATCTCAGAATCCATGATAGAAGACATAGAGAATGTTGAATGTGTGAGTGAATCATCAATAGCAATAGCATCTCCATTAGTCACTTCTTTTTCATCAACAACATGATAAAAAGATGAATCAAGATCTTCTACTTCAAGAGACAGAGAAAAAGATGGCTCTTCAATATTTGCTTCTTGATTGAAATAGGAAGCATTGGAATCAAATAGAGTAGTAGAAACATGAACTATATGAGAAAATTCTTCTTCATGATCAACTTCATCAGATACTTGTTGACGGGCGTATTTGACTAAGCCCGCAATGGGGGAAGACAACCCAGACCAGGATCCTTAGATCAGGCTCCAAGCTGTTTGGGATGGTTGTTCCCGACAGGTTTAAAGGCTCTGTTAGCCTGGAAATTTAAAAGTCTAAAAGTTAAAATTAATGCTACTGATGGTTATTCGGTCCTACACTTAGGATTACCAAGGTTAATTCATGTTATATATTATAGGATGACAAACTGTTATATTTAACCTACTTAAAGTAGTTAATTATAAACATAAGAATAGAAAGATACAAATTAACAGAGTTAATGTCCTACAGAGATGTATAATACACACAATGTACAATAATTACAACAGATATAACATGAATATTGGTAATTCCTATAAAAGTATCTGATTCAAATAGATTTTTCAAATAGTATAATCAATAAAAACTTGAACGCATATTATCTTAATCTATACTCTATCCCGATCAGGAGCAATGGAAATTTAACCTGTAATCGATTTGTGCTGATTAGAACACTGCATGCAAACATTTGATAATATTTAAAGAAATTTAAATATTAACAAAACCATACAGAAATCATTTCATATTATATAAAAACGATATCAATCATTAATTACAGAACATGACATATCAACAATATCGAAAATAGTGACAGTCGATACTTGTGAATAATATTTGCACAATTCTTCAAAGAAATGATCACAAACATTTATAATATAGAAAAACGAGTGACAAAACCGACAGATATTATAAATCATATGTAAAGTGTAAAAGCTGTATATATGTATTAAACATCACCAGTCCAAACGCTGTAGCTACTGATAGTTAACTATCTCGAGTCACAGATAGATCGAACAGCGGTCTTGTCCTCCCTTCCCAAACTATCGACCCCCCATTCCTATCAACTTTCAAACCTTAAATACATGTTTTTTTCAAAAATAAACATCCCTAAAATCTCAAGATAGCCTAGATCGGATCCAACTAACTTTCCACTAAAAATGACAAGTGGAACATGTCATTTTTCAATACAAGTAAAACACCATGAAAAGATAACGATTCGATCCATGAAAATCAGAACTCCAACAATAAAACAACATTTGGAAAGTCTAGTAATTGATCTGTTCCGATCGATGTGGAATGTCATCCAAAAACAACCATCAAAACCTGGGCATAAACAACAACCATATCGCCTGCAGTAAATATAATAAAATCAAAACACAATATAAATCAGATACAAATGCTGTAAAATAACAGAAATAAAACGTGTAATTACCTATACAGAGATACCTTAATTGCAAACCCATCAAAACTTCCAAACTAGAAACTGACAACAAAAGACACTACAAATTTACGGGCGCATTGAACACTTGAATATTCACCCCACTTGAATGACTCAGCGAGGGAGCCCTGAACTGCATGAGTGAAATCTGAGCGTTAAGTTCACGAACCTTTTCTTCATTCTTGTCATTTTCATCCTGAAGTTTGAGAACTCTCTTGATCAACTTATTCTTATGATTTCTCAATCGGAGGAGCTGTTGATCATCCGCATTAACTTTCTTCTTTAACATAGCATTTTCAGCCTTTATTAAATCTCGATTCACTGCCATCTCACCTACCCTATCCTCCATACTACGAATTTTATCCAACAGATGATTAATAAACAAAGGATGAGCCATATCTACAACACAATAAACACCAGGTGAATTTGCGTACACAGGATTTTCTTTAGTCGGAGCATTAACAAACGAATCCACTTGCACCTCTTTGTCAAGCACAGGAATATCCTTAGCAATAACAGGAAGAGTCTCATTGACAGGATTCGAAACAACTTCAGGATGAACGAAATTATCATCAATAGGCGAAGGGATATACAATTATTCCTCATCTAAAACAACAGTTTCCACCTGAACCTTGTCAATCACAGGGGTTTTGACAGAAGTAGTTTTCGCCATGCTCCTGGTGAATCTGCCAACCAATTTAGCCTTGGGCTAATTTCGTCCATGATTACCAATTTTATCAATACTGTTTTGGGGTGTAATTGGTGACAAAGGTGAAACTCTCCTCACGCGCTTAGATCTTAACGGAGTGTCAGCGCTTTCGACTGGATTGGCCATGGGAATTTTGCAGGGTTCAGGGCTCATACGGCCAGGACTTGACATAGGTTTGCGCAGAGAAGGGACTGAGACTAAACTCGGATCTTTGTGTTTGCTGCAATCATCAGGGTTATCAAACATGCAGTGAAAAAACGAGGAAAAACCATTGGACTCTACAAATTCCTCCGATGACCGACCCAACTTCAACAACTCGCTATCAATCAACATGCGAACCAAGCCATGATGAAAGAGGCTGTGACTGACGTGTTTACGGCCTTTTTTAATAGCATTAGACATCTTGAATAGGCTATGCAAAAGATAATAAGGAAAATTTAACGGAAACCCTATAAAAACAGACATAAGCCGGAGGTGATATACATACGCTGATGATAACCGGCCTTCACAGGTCAAGTAACGGTGAATCAAATCAAGGACAGGATGCCATTCTTTCTTGAAATACTCACGAGCCACTCCAGTTCGAAAAGAGACTTCGTGAGCAGGGTTTTTAAGTAACTACCACCATTCTGTTATATTCATCTTCTGGTATTTGAACCATCTCTGACCGGTCAGGGACAAACCTGTTGCGGCCGCTATTGACCGTTCATCAACCCGAAACTGAAGATCACCAACTTCTGCTTGAAAATCAACCAGGGAGAGAGAAAAAACCCTAGTAACTTCACGGTTTGAGTCAGAGAATTTCTTCAAGAATGGAATCCACCCTATATGCTCGACCTTTACTGCGAGCTCAAAGTCCGAATTTAACAAGGTCATTTCGCAGGGTTCAACCCTTACTACAGGTTCCATCACTGGCTGAGTCCAGGTGCGTAACCGCACACAAAATAGGTACCAGAGCTCATCAAGAGACAGAACATGAGATAGTGAGCACTTGGAATAAAGGCTAAGCAAAACCAGGTGATGAATAGGATAAGCCATGCATAAACGCAGGCTATACCCCTGCGGGTTTGGCATGAACGAAGACATCGGCACTCGGAGTGGTAATCGATTGATGAGACAAACGACGGTTGAAGACCCTAGACAACTAATATTATCACGATTTACCCTGCATTGAATTATAGGAGGCCCTTCGCTGTACGTAGAATAGGTGTTCCATTGACAGGCATCCACGACGAGGGATACGTACCAAGACTTAAACGTGATGGACAGGTCAAGTACCAGCGTCATGATAGCATACTGGCTTCACAATAGGTGAATAAGGATAGAGGCTATGACATAAATCAACCCGACGATAACCATAATAGATGCACCCCTACCATGGATTCGACCTTCCTTTTAAAGGTGGCGGATAAATAATCATAATTACAAACTATTAAATCAAGAATCGACTTTGCAAAACACACCATATAATAATGATCGGCATAGATATTCGTGGTAATGCTGATCATGGTTTGAGAACTTAGGATATGTCGGAAATGGTTTGTAACACATTTGGCTTACGTACTCTAGGTTTTGACCAGAGTCACCACGAACCAACCATTGATAATATTTCAACCCTAGTAATAATTATAATAACAAAATCAATTCATAATGTTTTGGATTAATTTCTAGATTAGGATAAGATGAAGGATATAGAAATCATTAATATTTATCCTTAATTGCAAACCCAAAAACAAATAATAACTCATTAGTGATGATTTTGTTAAATATTCTATAGTTGTAAAGGTTGCTTTAAAAACAACGAATTTCCCCAATTCAGTAGCTGACAAAATGGCATTGTTTCAGTAGCTGTAATTCTTCTTTATTTTGCACGGAGAAATTCGAACATTTCATCAAACAAAATAGGATTTTTTTAGATGAAATAATGTTTTTTAAAGGCTGTTGAGCTAGGGCACAACAGATGGCGACAAGCTGGGCGGAACAGTTATCTCTGCCTCTTAACCCGAAATCATGCACGTAAAGAAATTAAATCCTTAATACAAGCCATTATACAAAGATCATTGTTTTAACATTTCAAACAAATTCAAGTATTTCACAGTTTTAAAACTTACTAGAAAATTACAGTTTCAGTGATTTGTTTGATAAAATCAGGTCTCCAACAGAAATTAGTCCTTAAAGAGTAAGACAGTAAATGGCTTAGTTTCAAGGATAAAATCTCAATACCACAAGCATGGCCCTGCTGCCAGCAGGCATTCATAGCCTCGATAGGGTTGCTTCGAAACCCTTAGAAAGCCAGTATCCCATCTGCTAGTTATACATGTACAATTCTGGTCGGGAGAGACTGTTACTAATATTTTCTTTTAATTTTATTCCTCATGAAGGACATGATTCAGGCTTGGTAACCAAATAGTAACCATGTCAGTCACCAGTCTGCATTACAGTAAAATGAACCGGCTCGTGATGAGACCTTTCACCCCTCAGATTTTTCCGTCCAAGGGTCATTGCCCAAGCTTGGTGACCGAAGACGACAATGTTACTGGAAGCAAGCCTATGATCCTGAGCAGATCAGCTCATGATGAGACTTTCTATCCTTCATATTTTTGCATATGTTCAAGTCCCTCCTTGTCCAGAACTTAATTATTATTAATCTCAAATGAGATTATCTTAGCAGATAGCGAGGTGAATCTGATCCTCTTTACGAGAAGGGATGGCGTAAAATATTTAAATAGATAACTTTACCAAGTCCTGTCCCAATCCCTTTGGGCAAATCTTTGCAGAGAATGATATACTTAATTAATATTAACATGGTTTGAGCTTTTCTGGTAAAATCTAGAACGATGAAAACACCATTCTCTGTTCAAGAAGCAAAACAGAATGACATTTTCCAGGATAATAATGTCTTCGTGCACAACTTACAGATAAATAACAAAACTTAAAATGAGCCAACAGTTCGGGGTTTGATGAATTTACCAGACTCATAACACACAAACAAAACAACAAATAAATCAAAAGAGAAAGGAAATAAAATGCATCAAGCAAACACACCACACAGGTATATACAGGATGATCCCTTGAGGAGGATCAACAAAATTATCTCTTAATTAGGTGAACATTTACTGGAAGGTTGTCAATGTCTCCTTCCAGTGTTTGTAACCTGAAAGTGCTAGGACCAAGTTTTTCTGTAATAATAAATGGTCCTAGCCATAGGCATTGGAACTTCGTATGTTTTCCTTTGTCTTCGTGTTCCTTGTCCCATCTCAGGACTAGGTCACCTACTTCCAAATCTCAACTGACTGACTTTTTGAGGTCAAACCAACGCTTCACAGTCTGCTGGTGTTTCTCAAATTTTTCTCTGGCCAACTCCCTATCTTCCTCCAGTTTCTGCAAGGTGTTAATTCGATGCTCCATGGCAGAACATGGTACCTCCTGTACTGAGTGGGCAAGCTGTAAGGAGGGTAAGAACAAATGAGGGGGTAAGATGGCTTCTTTACCATACACCAGGAAAAAGGGAGAGTTTCCTACAGCAACTTTGGGAGTTACCCTGTCATCCCACAGGGCGTTTGATAAAGCAGTGTGCCAGTTCCTATGATGATCAGCTACCGTACGTTTCAGAATATTGATCAGGTTTTTGTTGGAAGATTCGGCTAATCCATTACCCTGAGGATAATAATTGGCTGAATATTTCAACTTAATTCCTCTTTCCAATGCATACTCAGTTAATTTTACAGAAGAAAAATAAGTTGCATTGTCAAAAATCAGAGATTCAGGAACACCGAACCTAGTGATAATAAAAGAATCAAGGAAAGATATCACCTGTTCTGAGTTGACTACTCGTAAGGGAATGGCTTCAACCCATCTAGTGAAGTAGTCTGTGGCTGTCAGGATATATTTATGCTGCTGAGAAGATGCTGGTGTGATCGGGCCAACAATATCCAGACCCCATTGCTGAAATGGGGCTTCGATTATGACCGGCTGAAGTGGTAATGCTGCCTTTTTCAGTCTGCCCCCTGTTCTCTGGCACTCTTGACACTTCCTGGAAAAAGCATATCCGTCTTTGAACAACGTTGGACAATAGTAACCAGCTTTAAGTATCTTATGTGCAGTGGTTTCTCCGCTAAAGTGTCCTCCGGCTGGTCCTGCATGTAATTGAGATAACACATTATCAGCCTCACTTCTTTCCAGACAACGAAGGAGGACTCCTTCGAAATTATTTCTAAACAAAATGTTATCAATAAGCTGATAAGGAGCAGATCTTAGTCTCAAATATATTTTATTACGTGGGTCCAAATGTTCAAGTGCATTCCCATGCAATAAAAAGAACTTAATATCATTATACCAGCAGTCGGAAGGAGTAGAGATCGGAAAA
The DNA here is from genome assembly GCA_001517045.1 of Pseudotsuga menziesii. NCBI lineage: Eukaryota > Viridiplantae > Streptophyta > Pinopsida > Pinales > Pinaceae > Pseudotsuga > Pseudotsuga menziesii. The sequence continues at coordinate 570,135 of LPNX010494959.1, read as the reverse complement.
ACTTCCCTTTCAAACAAAGCAGGTTCACTAAAGAAGTGCAGATCATATTCAGAACTGTCAGCAGACCCAGCTGCTAGCTTGCAGAGTCCTTGTCCTCTGACAATCTTTAATGGTTTTATCTCCAGGTCATACTCCTGAAGCGCTGTGACCGAGTGTGCTCTTTTTTCACCAAGATCCTTTTGTACCAAGATATTTCTTACTGCAGAATATGGTACAATGACTTTGGTGTGGGACTTCAGTAAGTAAGGCCTGAAATGTTTGACAGATTTGAAAACAGCGAACACCTGTTTGTCTACTTTCGGATAGTTCAATTCTGCACCATTCAAACCAGAGCTTGTAAAAGCAATAGGAGCTTCGTTATTTTCCTGGTTTTTCTGTGTCAGAACAGCAGCATACGAAGAATCAGAAGCAAACGTATACAAAATGAAAGGTTTGGAAAAATATGGGCTAGTTAGAGTAGGAGCTTCAGCAATAGCTTTTAAGATGTCATGAAAAGATTGTTTCTCATCAGTAGACCATTTAAAATCAGCATCTTTTCTAATCATTTTCTGAAGTGGCCTAACAATTTCAGTAAACCCAGGAATGAATCTAGAAACAAAATTGATCTTCCCAAGAAAAGACTGCATGGACTTCTTCGAATGAGGCATGGAAATATGGGATATAGAATGGGTACGTTCTGGGTCAATATTAATGCCTTGTTTAGACACTACAAAACCCAGTAACTTACCTTCGGTTACCGCAAAAACTGATTTCTTTGGATTTAGCGAAATTCCATATTTCCTGCAGCGCTCAAAGACTTTCCCGAGATGGCTTAAATGATCAGCTCTGTCTTTTGAGAAGATAGTAACATCATCAAGATAAATGACAACAAACTTACCAATCAGACCTTTAAATGCAATGTCCATTGCCCTTTGGAACGTTGCCCCGGCATTAATCAGACCAAATGGCATTTTTCTATAGGCGTAGGTTCCCCAAGGAGTTCTAAAAGTTGTTTTCAATTGGTCTGCTTTGGATACCAACACTTGGTTGTATCCTGAAAAACCATCTAGCAATGAAAACATTTCATATCCGGAGACCTGCTGTAAGATTTTTTCCATTGGAGGGACAGGATAATTGTCTTTTTCCGAAACCCTATTCAGATTTCGGAAATCGACGCACAGCCTGATATCACAATTCTTCTTTATTACGGGGACAAGGTTTGCTACCCATTGGGAATGTCTTACTGAGAAAATTATTCTAGCTGCAAGGAGTTTATTCAATTCTTTCTTAACGGCTGGTTCTAGGCTAGGATGCATTTTCCTCAACTTCTGTTGAAAAGGTTTAGCCTCTTGTTTCATGGGTATGATGTGTTGCATTGTATTTGGATCAAATTTTTTTAGGTCGTCATACGTCCATGCAAATATGTCTTTGAACTCATTGAAGAGTTTAATGAAGGCTATTTTTTCCTGAGCAGTACATGTACTTCCCAGATTAACACATTGGGGGTTAGCTTCAGTACCTAGATTTACAATTTCAGATTGCATGACAGAACTGTTAGTTTTACAGTTCCTCGCAGCTTTGAATTTATCCTTTAAATCATAAAATTTTTCCAGTTTAATCACAGATCTGGGTAGAGCGCTGACCTGATCGAGAGATTCCTTAAGTGAACAAGGCTTATGGATTACCGCAAAATTATACAGGTCTTCGTCATGGGTCCTTTCGTCGATGACCGCATCCTTGAAAGGGTCCTTCATTGTTAGAAAAGCAATCAGCTGCTGATCATCGTCGAAAACTCTCCAATTGATTATGTTGTCAAGTATAGATGGCCTGAAGAGTAATTCAACCGAGAATGCATCAACAAGAATTTCTTCAGAAGGAATTAATCTAGAAGCCACATTAGCTAACAAATCAGCCTCTTGGTTTGAATAATGGGGGATGGAACTTATATTAAATGCTTCAAATGATGAGAGTAAATTCCATACCTCGTCCTGATAATTTCTCAGGTGTCCATCTATGCAGTGTATTGTATTACGTACCTGACGAACAATAATCTCAGAATCTCCTAAGACTACCAAGGCTTTGGCTTCCAAGTCAATCGCTTTCTTCAGCCCTTGAATGAGGGCTTCGTATTCAGCGATGTTATTAGTGCAATCGAATTCTAACCTGCAAGCAATGAAGTACCTTTTCCCGTAAGGATCAATCAGTAAGCATCCTGCACCAGCTCCTTCTTTTGACTTAGAACCGTCAAAGTAAAGAGACCAAAGACCGTTGTTGAGATCTAAATGTGATGTATCTCGGACTGGAATTTCAGGTGGTACTTGTGTAAAATGGCAAATTTCGGACAGCTCATTTGAATCTGGAATTTCTGAAATTTCAGCTTCAAGGTTCCCAAAAAATGAGTCAGCCATGTAGTTACCCATTATGGTATCCGTAAACAAAGTTGGTTCATTTGAATCATCAATTTCAGTGACGGTATGCTTCATATACCGTTCCCGATCGATTCGGATCTTATTTGGGCGACCATTATGAGATATCCACAAGTGCGACCAGTCTGTGGCAAAATATCCATCGAGTTTTTGTGACCAATCCCTGCTAAGAAACAAACCATATGCTTCAGGGATGTTAGCAACAATAATATCGATGATAAATTGAACTTGAGGATTCGAAGCCAACCTTATCAGCACCTGCTTCAACTTACCTATTACTTTTACATTTGAACGATCAAGTTGTACAATACTTGTATCACACGGTTCAGGGACAACATTAAGTTTTTTACATACAGAGTAAGGCATCACATTCTTGGAGGCCCCTGAGTCTATCATACAGTTATGCACTTTACGATTAAATATTTCAAACGTAAGTAAAAAGGGCGGAGTTGAAGAATCAGACTTCTTGCCTATGGATGATGCATTAACTGAAGCCTTTTTTGAGTTATCCTTATTAATGGCAGAATTATTTAGATTGGAAGGAGTCTTACCAGATTTGCTTGGGCAAACCCCTTGCACCATTTTATCTCGAATCAAGGGTATCTTTATGAGTTCATATAGGGATATATTGGCTCTGCTTTTCTTTAAATCTTCGATCAAGTCGTATTCTAACTCCAGGGAATGTGCAGATTTACTATTTGCAGACTGATCTTTATCTTTGACAGCTGAACTATTATCTTTAACATTTGTAGCAGGTTCACCTGGGGGCTGGTCTTTTTTACTTCTGGTGTTGTACTGATGTTGATTTACATTGACAACAGCCACATCTTTGTCATCAGTTAATTCTGAGGTGTCCCAGAAATGACTGATGACATGGGGTGGTTTATCGTCATTGCCATCATCTGTTTTTTGGTTATCTTGAGAACTCTGTCTGGAAGACTAATTTTCTTTTTTAGTAGATGTTTCTAGATATGAAAATATTGATTTGAGGAAGCTATTAAGTTCCTCAATGCTGTTAGCTTCAGAGGGTGGAGTTTGTTTCACAGCTGAATTTTGAAAAGGTTTTCTGAAAAACTGTTTAAGTGGTTCTTTGTTTGTGGTATTTTCAGAAGTACCCTTTTTTAAATCTATGATTTCATTAGATAGTTTTTTAATGACTCTTTGTAAACTATCAAGATCTAAGGCATCTTGGCCCCTTTTGTCAGAGCCTTTGGCAGGACTGTCAATCTTCTTCCGAGAAGAAGATGCTGAATCGTTATCTACCCCGGGATTTGCCTTTGTGGCATTCGCATGCTTTTCGACTTTAATTACTTCTTCAAAGTTTTCAGCTAGAGTAATTTTGGATTTTTGCTTGACAAACATGGAAATTTTTCCTGGTAAGGCTGAAGTGTAAAATTCAACAGTAATGTCCTCAGTTGGCCTTGAGGTAGCAGGGATCCTGTTTCTTAAAGTTAGAAAACGCTGGTTAAAATCTTTAACCTTTTCTTTGGGTTCCATGCGAATTCTAGACAATTCTGAGACTAAAATAGCAGGAGTCTTGTCATCTCCAAACTTGTTTGTAAATGCAAGATCGAATTCATTCCAGCTAGTAATGGAACCAGATGTCAGTGAAAAATACCATGTGGAAGCTTTTCCTTCAAATGTATAAGGAAAAAGCCGACAGACCACATCTTCATGTTCAACATCAAGGAGTCGAACTGCCAACATAAACTTCTTGACATGATCTTCCATTGGCTCTTTCGACTCAGGGTTGAACTTAGGCAATAATTTCTTAGGGTGTTTAGGTAAAGGGTGTTGAATGCCGGGGACGGCCACTGCATCCTGAGCTAGCCATGGCATATTAGCATTGGGGTTTGGAGGATTTGCACCTGCCATGTTTCTTGGAGTTGGAGGCAGTGAAGGTGGTGTTTGTAAAACATGAATAGGCAATCGAGGCGGCGATGGTGGTTGTCCAGTCCCTCCTGAAGCAGGTGGTCCTGAAGAAGAGGAAGGCTGGTTGGTTCCTGTAAGAGATTGTTTTATGTGAGGATCGAGATGGGCACCTAAAGGCTGTTCTTGTTCTCCCAAAATAGATTCAGGATGACGAGTACGAGGCCGTGTAATCTGCGGAAGAGGTAATTCAGTGGGCTGGCACCCGGTGAGATTCGAATAAGCCCTAGTTAAAATTCTATGAGATTTGTTTATGGCTTGCTCATACTGGTCTATTTATTTAGGTAAATGAATACCGCGAGATTTGAACTGAGAGATCAGATTTCGAACAGAGTCCCTCACTGGGGTTTCATTCGCTCGTGATGAACGGTGAGAGCGCGGTTGTGTAGTTGATTGTATTTGAGGGGTGATAGGTTGATTAACTTTGTTTACAGGATTGTTTTCATCAACCATTTGCCTAGGCTGGCCCTCCTTCTAGCACCATTGTTGACGGGCGTATTTGACTAAGCCCGCAACGGGGGAATACAACCCAGACCAGGATCCTTAGATCAGGCTCCAAGTTGTTTGGGATGGTTGTTCCCGACAGTTTTAAAGGCTCTGTTAGCCTGTAAATTTAAAAGTCTAAAAGTTAAAATTAATGCTACTGATGGTTATTCGGTCCTACACTTAGGATTACCAAGGTTAATTCATGTTATATATTACAGGATGACAAACTGTTATATTTAACCTACTTAAAGCAGTTAATTATAAACACAAGAATAGAAAGATACAAATTAACAGAGTTAATGTCCTACAGAGATGTATAATACACACAGTGTACAATAATTACAACAGAAATAACCTGAATATTGGTAATTCCTATAAAAGGATCTGATTCAAATAGATTTTTCAAATAGTATAATCAATAAAAACTTGAACGCATATTATCTTAATCTATACTCTATCCTGATCACGAGCAATGGAAATTTAACCTGTAATCGATTTGTGCTGATAAGAACACTGCATGCAAACATTTGATAATATTTAAAGAAATTTAAATATTAACAAAACCATACAGAAATCGTTTCATATTATATAACAACGATATCAATCATTAATTACAGAACATGACATATCATCAAGATCGAAAACAGTGACAGTCGATACTTGTGAATAATATTTGCACAATTCTTCAAAGAAATGATCACAAACATTTATAATATAGAAAAATGAGTGACAAAACCGACAGATATTATAAATCATATGTAAAGTGTAAAAGCTGTATATATGTATTAAACATCACCAGTACAAACGCTGTAGCTACTGATAGTTAACTATCTCGAGTCACAGATAGATCGAACAGCGGTCTTGTCCTCCCTTCCCAAACTATCGACCCCCCATTCCTATCAACTTTCAAACCTTAAATACATGTTTTTTTCAAAAATAAACATCCCTAAAAGCTCAAGATAGCCTAGATCGGATCCAACTAACTTTCCACTAAAAATGACAAGTGGAACATGTCATTTTTCAATACAAGTAAAACACCAGGAAAGATAACGATTCGATCCATGAAAATTGGAACTCCAACAATAAAACAGCACCTGGAAAGTCTAGTAATTGATCTGTTCCATCGATGTGGAATGTCATCCAAAAATAGCCATCAAAACCTGGGCGTAAACAGCAACCATATCACCTATAGTAAATATAATAAAATCAAAACACAATATAAATCAGATATCAAATGCTATAAAATAACAGAAATAAAACGTGTAATTACCTATACAGAGATACCTTAATTGAAAACCCATCAAAACTTCCAAACTAGAAACTGACAACAAAAGACACTACAAATTTACGGGCCCATTGAACACTTGAATATTCACCCCACTTGAATGACTCAGCGAGGGAGCCCTGAACTGCATGAGTGCAATCTGAGCGTTAAGTTCATGAACCTTTTCTTCATTCTTGTCATTTTCATCCTGAAGTTTGAGAACTATCCTGATCAACTTATTCTTATGATTTCTCAATCGGAGGACCTGTTGATCATTCGCATTAACTTTCTCCTTTAACATAGCATTTTCAGCCTTTATTAAATCCCGATTCACTGCCATCTCACCTACCCTATCCTCCATACCACGAATTTTATCCAACAGATGATTAATAAACAAAGGATGAGCCATATCTGCAACACAATAAACAACAGGTGAATTTGCGTACACAGGCTTTTCTTTAGTCGGAGCATTAACAAACGAATCCACTTGCACCTCTTTGTCGGGCACAGGAATAACAGGAAGAGTCTCATTGACAGGATTCGAAACAACTTCAGGCTGAATGACATTATCATCAATAGGCGAAGGGATATACAATTATTCCTCATCTAAAACAACATTTTCCACCTGAACCTTGTCAATCACAGGTGTTTTGACAGAAGTAGTTTTCGCCATGCTCCTGGTGAATCTGCCAACCAATTTAGCCTTGGGCTGATTTCGTCCACGATTGCCAATTTTATCAATACTGTTTTGGGGTGTAATTGGTGACAAAGGTGAAACTCTCCTCACATGCTTAGATCTTAATGGAGTGTTAGCGCTTTCGACTGGATTGGCCATGGGAATTTTGCAGGGTTCAGGGCTCATACGGCCAGGACTTGACAGAGGTTTGCGCAGAGAAGGGACTGAGACTGAACTCGAATCTTTGTGTTTGCTGCAATCATCAGGGTTATCAAACATGTAGTGACAAAACGAGGAAAAACCATTGGACTCTACAAATTCCTCCCATGACCGACCCAACTTCAACAACTCGCTATCAATCAACATGCGAACCAAGCCATGATGAAAGAGGCTATGACTGACGTGTTTAGGGCCTTTTTTAATAGCATTAGACATCTTCAATAGGCTATGCAAAATATAATAAGGAAAATTTAACGGAAACCCTATAAAAACAGACATAAGCCGGAGGTGATATACATACCCTGACGATAACCGGCCTTCACAGGTCAAGTAACGGTGAATCAAATCAAGGACAGGACGCCATTCTTTCTTGAAATACTTACGGGCCACTCCAGTTCGAAAAGAGACTTCCTGAGCAGGGTTTTTAAGTAACTGCCGCCATTCTGTTATATTCATCTTCTAGTATTTGAACCATCTCTGACCGGTCAGGGACAAACCTGTTGCGACCGGTATTGACTGTTCATCAACCCGAAACCGAAGATCACCAATTTCTGCTTGAAAATCAACCAGGGAGAGAGCAAAAACCCTAGTAAATTCAGGGTTCGAGTCAGAGAATTTCTTGAAGAACGGCATACACCCTATATCCTCTACCTTTACTGCGAACTCAGAGTCCGAATTTAACAAGGTCATTTCGCAGGGTTCAACCCTTACTATAGGTGCCATCACTGGCTGAGTCCAGGTGCGTAACCGCACGCAAAATGGGTACCAGAGCTCATCAAGAGACAGAACACGATATAGTGAGCACTTGGAATAAAGGCTAAGAAAAACCAGGTGATGAACAGGATAAGCCATGCATAAACGCAGGCTATACCCCTGCGGGTTTGGCATGAACGAAGACATCGGCACTCGAAGTGGTCATCGATTGATGACACAAACGACGGTCGAAGACCCTAGACAGCTGATATTATCATGATTTACCCTGAATTGAATGATAGGAGGCCCTTCGCTGTACGTAGAACAGGTGTTCCATTGACATGCATCCACGACGAGGGATACATACCAAGACTTAAACGTGATGGACAGGTCAAGTACTAGCATCATGATAGCATACTGGCTTCGCAATAGGTGAATCAGGATAGACGCTGTGACATAAATCAACCCGACGATAACCATAATACATGCACCCCTACCATGGATTCGACCTACCTTTTAGAGGTGGCGGATAAATAATCATAAGTACAAACCATTAAATCAAGAATCGACTTTGCAAAACACACCATATAATAATGATCGGCATAGATACTCGTGGTAATTCCGATCATGGTTTGAGAACTTAGGATATGTCGGAAATGGTTTGTAACACATTTGGCTTACGTACTCTAGGTTTTGACCAGAGTCACCACGAACCAACCATTGATAATATTTCAACCCTAGTAATAATTATAATAACAAAATCAACAAAATCAATTCATAATGTTTTGGATTAATTTCTAGATTAGGATAAGACGAAGGATATAGAAATCATTAATATTTATCCTTAATTGCAAACCCAAAAACAAATAATAACTCATTAGTGATGATTTTGTTAAATATTCTATAGTTGTAAAGGTTGCTTTAAAAACAACGAATTTCCACAATTCAGTAGCTGACAAAATGGCATTGTTTCAATAGCTGTAATTCTTCTTTATTTTGCACTGAGAAATTCGAACATTTCATCAAACAAAATAGGGTTTTGTTAGATGAAATAATGTTTTTTAAAGGCTGTTGAGCCAAGGCACAACAATACTGTAGAGGCCGAGACATTTTGAGAGAGAGAAATCATTGAGGATCTAGAGGCACTCTCCACATAGCTAAAAGGATCCTCATTGTCCTTTCCCAAAACTCTATCCAATGTTGTCAAGAGATCCTTTGGGTAATCAATAGAATCAATAAGGTAGCGCATGCATGGAGATATAGCTAGACAAATAGCTCCAATTGCTCTATCACAGTCATTAAACTAGTCACTTGGCTCTTCATAAGACTCTTCACCAGCTCCAATAGATATCTCATAGAGACCTTGTCTCTTTAGATATGAAAACATATTCAATTTCCACTCTTAATAGCTTGTGAATGGAGAAAGAAGAGGAACTGATAGTATTGAATCCATTCGAAGTTGAACCTGCAAAATAAACCTGCAAAACTAAAAAGGAGGATTAATTAATGAACTCTCAAAGATTTGATATCATGTAGAGATTTGATATCCTCAGCTATAATACCATGTAGAACTTGAACTTTGAGAACCTTAGGTCTGATACCATGTAGAAATTCTGAAGCTTTGATGGCATAAGGAATTTCATAAACAAGCTAAGGATCTGGGCACACAATTAACCTCACAGAGAATTGTAGAGAATTAGCATAAGGAGAGAAGAAGAATAATTAATGAACACACATTAATGAATGATCAATAAATGATAATTCATATTATTACATAGGTAATACATCCTTATAAAGGAAAAAGGAGTTGCATGAAGACAACTCAAGCTAGCTCATAAAGCAGGCTTACTAATTATGATAAACCCCATAGTTGACTAAAGCACTTTCCCAATCTACCAAGAACCTCACGAATTAGCAATAGCATGTGTGAGTGATGCTGAGTGAAGGAAAAACTTGCTAATCCTATAATATGGAGAGAAAATAATGGAGGATGGGTTGGCAACAAAAGCTGCCAATTTCCTAGTTGACTAGCTTTAACTTATCCATAGAAAAGCAGGATAAAGCAGAAAAAGCAAAATAAAGTAGAATCTGCTATAAAGCACAGTTACCAATTCTGGATGGCCATAAAGTGGTCAAGATCAACCTAGAAACAAAAATAAATCATTCCTAGGATATAGATGGCAAGTGTTGACTCTAAGGTGAAGTGGATGCCAACTATCTAAGCTATTGGATAGGAAATTAATCAAATAATGATTAATTATTTTATGAGTGTGTTTATTATATTCCAGCACCCCCCTTTAAGCCTGACTTTATGATGATATTCCTGAACTAATCAAAAATATATATGCATATAGGGCCCAGCAATAAAGCTATGGTCAACCTTTTACAATTTATCTTGTCCAAAGAAATGAGGAAAGAGGCAAAACCTCAAGGGGAAAATAATCCCTCAAGAAAGGACATGAAAAGCAATACCAAAAATGATGAACTGCTGGTGTTGCTGTTGCTCCAAACTAAATGTTGTTGCTTGGAGGAAACTTATTCTTGGGAGGAAGATAAATCTGCTCACTTGGATCAAGGACAACTATAGGACCATGTAGAAAAACTAAGATCCAATGATGTGAAGGAAATACTGAAGGATCCTGAGACTTGTAATCATATCCAAGATGATGAGATGACTTGAACTTTGAACTAGTAGAGATGAATTGAGCTCCATATAGGTGAAATAACTATCCAAGCAAATGTATAATGTCTCCATATTCATTTACATAGAGAGGATGTGTGGAAGTGATCTTGTAGGAATATAGAGAAGGCATAGGATCAAAGACTGCAAATGAATTGGATCCATTAGTTGAGCCAGCTTCTGAAGAATCCAAGAGATCAAAAATAAGAACAACAATAGACTCATGGGAATATACTGGTAAAGAATCCTGTATGGTAGAAGTATGAGAGGAGGAAAGATAGAGATGTTCAAAATCTTCAAGGAGGCTCTGAGAATGAGTGCCAAGAACAAAGGAGGAGTTTCAGAAGCACATGGGATCAAGTTTGGTATGTGAGAAAACACTAGAAGGACTTGATTTAGCTAAGCAAACATTCTGGAAGTCACTGGGTTGCGCACCATCAAGAAGAGAGGCATGCACAAAGTGTGAGAGGTATGGCATATTGATCTCACAATCCATGATAGAAGACATAGAGAAAATTGAATGTGTGAGTGAATCATCAACAGAAATAGCATCTCCATTAGTCACTTCTTTTTCCTCAACAACATCATAAGAAGATGAATCAAGATCTTCTACTTCAAGAGACAGAGAAAAATATGGCTCTTCAATATTTGCTTATTGATTGAAAGAGGAAGCATTCGAATCAAATAGAGTAGTAGAAATAGGAACTATATGAGAAACCTCTTCTTCATAATCAACTTCATCAGAGGCTGTAGAGGCCAAGACATCTTGAGAGAGAGAAATCATTGAGGAGCTAGAGGCACTCTCAACATAGCTAGAAGGATCCTCATTGTCCTGTCCAAAAAATCTATCCAATGTTTTCCAGAGATCCTTTTGGTAATCAACATAATCAATAAGGTAGTGCATGCATGCAGATATAGCTAGACAAATAGCTCGAGTTGTTCTACCACAGTCATTCAACCAGCCACTTGGCTCTCCATAAGACTCTTCACCAGCTCCAATAGATATCTCATAGAGACCTTGTCTCTTTAGATATGAAATCATCTTCAATTTCCACTCTGAATAGATTTTGAATGGAGAAACAAGAGAAACTGATAGTCTTGAATCCATTCGAAGTTGAACCTGTAAAATAAACCTGCAAATCTAAAAAGGAGGATTAATTAATGAACTCTGAAAGATCTGATATCAGGTAGAGCTTTGATATCCTCATCTCTAATACCATGTAGAACTTGAGCTTTGAGAACCTTAGCTCTGATACCATGTAGAAATTCTAACGCCTTGATGGCATAAGGAATTTCATAAACAGGCTAAGGATCTAGGCACACAATTAACCTCACAGAGAATTGTAGAGAATTAACATAAGGAGAGAAGAAGAAGAATTAATGAACACACATTAATTAATGATCAATAAATGATAATTGATATTATTACATAGGTAATACATCCTTATAAAGGAAAAAGGAGTTGCATGAAGACAACTCAAGCTAGCTCATAAAGTAAGCTTACTAATTATGATAAACCCCATAGTTGACTAAAGCACTTTCCCAATCTACCAAGCACCTCACGAATTAGCAATAGCATGTGTGAGTGATGATAAATGAAGGAAAGACTTTCTAATCCTAGAATATGGAGAGAAAATGATGGAGGATGGGTTGGCGACAAAAGCTGCTAGTTTCCTAGTTGACTAGCTTTACCTTATCCATAGAAAAATAGGATAAAGTAGAAAAAATAGAATAAAGTAGAATCTATTGTAAAGCGCAGTTACCAATTCTGGATGGCCATAAAGTGGTCAAGAGGAACCCAGAATCAGAAATAAATCGTTCCTAGGATATAGATGGCAAGTGTTGACTCTAAGGTGGAAGTGGATGCCAACTATCTAAGCTAGTGGGTAGGAAATTAAGCAAATAATGATTAATTATTTTATGAGCGGGTTTATTATATTCCAACAGATTTAATATGGGATGTTTATAATTTGTTCTTAGATGTAATTATTATGTTGGTATATTAGATTTGTCATTCTATTTCATAAATTCTGTGTGTGTATATATATATATATATATATATATATATCAATAGTATAGTGGTTAAATACTAATAGAATAGTGGTTAGTTTCTTGTTATTATAATTTAGATGATACTAAAACAAATATAGTTTTTGATCAAAGCATTAGATCTGAACTAGAATTTAAATGAGGAAGGCTCTCCTCTCAAATGAAATACGTCAGTAGAGTATACATGCCAAAGAAACAGCTAGGTAATAGAGTTGAAATAAAACCTAGTTTGTAGGAAACATAGTTCAAGCAGTAAAGATAATACATAAGTAAAACTAAGGTGCGAAACCCTTGATAAATAATTATACATGAATTAAAATTTCATAAGTAAACTAAATGAATAAGCCCTGGATGAATCTAGCATAGGAAAAAAATTACAGCGTAGGGTTATAATTTAAAATGTAAACCCTAGAAGATTTAAACAGAAAACAAACACATAGGGTTAGGGAAAATAATGTAAACCATTTCCTAACTTAGCCAGTATTTACTTCTAGAAAATGGAATAGGAATTCTAGGGCTTCATACCTATAAATTGAATCTCCTTTAATGGCTAAAACCTGCACACTCAAATTACCAGCATTGACAATTCATAAGCATACCCTGACCTCTGTATTATATGACCGAATCACTTGGAAACTACCATGGTCCACCCAACCATGACCTGAAACCGTTCCTGGTTTGAATCTAGATCCCCTCGAGCTTGTTCAAACATGCAAGTAGCTTAGATCTCCTAAGGTAAGGTTTCCTAGCTGGTATATCAGGTCTGGATTAGTTCTCCTTTTTCCCTTCAGGAAAATGTTCTCCAAGAATTCACTTGAGAAAATAAACAGGAAGAATAATGACTCCCAAATGATAGATCAGCACCCAAAGCCTCTCCTTGGCTTGAGAATTTATAAACATACTTTTGAGTCAAAGGGGGAATTAAATCAAGAATCCTTGATTTCTTGATTTAACCCTTTTTTAATTAATTTGGGTCATCTTTAATACTTTAACTTCAGAACTTTTAACTAGTTCCTAATTTAGAATTTTGTAGGCATTATAATATTTATTATCTTTTAGTAATAAATTATAATGGATGGAGCTTTTCTTTCTTTCTTTCATGATTAATATTACTACTATATTTATTATTTATACAGACCATGTATAAAATACATAATAATTTAACATTTATGAACATTTGTCTTTGGGCATCACATACCATGATCCCTAGACTCATGACACTTCTTCATTAAGGTATTAAAAACTAGGTAGATGGTTAGGTATACTAGGCTAGGAAACTCTAAACATCCTTGCATGTTGGATTCCCTCATATAACATGGTAGTTCTTCAGTACTTGATGAGAAATACAGAATTTCAAAATTTCACTTAATCATTTATTAATAATTCAAATGAGATCAATATTTTCCTCGATTAATTTTCACTCGAAAATCATTAATTATTTTCAATAACTCCTAGCGCTTAACAGAGCCCATGCTCAACGCTAAAAATATGGAGTTACAAACTTAGTGCAATTCCATAGTTCTTCGCTCAACACTAATGCTAGGATGTACTTGTATGATACCCCTAGGGGTACAATGGCCAAGGATCCGATGCTCCAGAGATTATGCTCAACATCAACATGGAAGGCTCTAGGGATTATGCCCAACACTTCCAACTTATATTTTCATGTGTTCCAGAGCTTTACGCTTAACACAAAATTAATTACTCATGTGTTCCAGAGCTTCTTGCTCAACACAACATCAATTACTCATGTTCTCCATAGCTCCTTGATCAACACAAAACATCTCATAAATCATGTGCTTTAGGGTCCCCTTCCAATACAAACAAGCATATATATATAATCAACAATTTGCTTATGCCCAATATATAAAACAAATCATCATGTTCATATGCAGTGGGGTCTTGGACCCAATATATCAAATTAAAAAATCAAGATAACATCATAATAAATAGGCTCATGCCTATAAGTGTTAGGTCCAAAATTTGGGATATTACATCCCTCCACTCTTAGAATAACATTATCCCTGGTGTTCTATAGACTTGGAATGACATCGTGAAACAAGGCAGGGTAAGCCTTTCTGATGGTGGCTTCATTCTCCCAAGTAGCCTCATCATATTTGAAGTGCTTCCGTTCCACTTTCAACTAGACTACAGTGCGCTTCCTGAGTTGCGCCTCTCTCTTGTCCAATATATGAATAGGTTCAGGGGAAAACTCCCCTTTAGGTTCCACCTGTACTAAGGACCAATCAACTACATGTTTAGTATCATAGACATATTGCTTCAATAATTATGCATGCAAAAAATTATTGAATCTTATGTGTGCGGGTAATGCTAATTCATATGCCACTGGCCCTCTCTTGGCCAGTATTTCAAAAGGTCCACAAAACCTAGGTGCTAACTTACACACCTCCCCAAGCCCAATGAGCTTTGTTTTTCTTTTAATTTCAAGTAGACATGGTCACCTATTTGATAATCTTTATCTTTTATTTTCTAATTCACGTAAATGTTTTGGCGGTCTTGTGCTTCTTTAAGGTTCACCTAGACCTTGGTAACCAACTTTTCCAAGTCCATTAATAAATTAGGCCCTCTCATGAGCCGATCCATTGGGCTATCATAAGTAACGGGTGTCCTACACTTTCGTCTACTAGAGTATCTCAAAGGGACTCATCTGGGTGGAATCCTGATAACCGTTGTTATGCGCAAACTCTACAAGATGCAGGCAGTCTTCACCCATAGTGGGGTTGTTCATGACATACATCCTAAGCATGGACTCAATTATCTGGTTTACTCTTTGTGTCTTCTCATTTATCTGTAGGTGATAAGCAGTGATCAAGTTCAATTGTGTTTCTAATCTGAAGAATAAATATCTCCAAAATGTTTTGGGAAAATTAGTATCTTGATCTGAGATGATTTCCTTGGGTATCCGGTGCAATCTAAATATCTCTTTCAAGAATATATCGGAAATGTTCACTTCCTTATACGTCGAATTCACAAGAATTAAGTGTGCTTCTTTGGATAATTTGTCAATAAATTCAAATATAGAAACATTTTGCTTCTTAATTTTTGGTAGACCAGTGATAAAATCCATACTAATGGCCTCCCACTTCCACTCCAGAATGGGGAACAATTGCAGCAATCCCGAAGGATGCTGATGCTCAGCTTTGACTAGCTGACATTCCTGACATTTTGCGATAAACATCACAATGTCAAACTTTAACATAGGCCAGAAAAAGTGTCTCTTGATGGAGGATATCATATTTTGATATCTCGGGTGCACCGAGTAGGGTGCCTGATGAAATTTTGTGAGGATGCTGGACCAAATTTCCCCTCCTTTTGGAATGTACATTCTCTCCTTGGACCATAGTAGTCATGATTCGTCTACCTTGTACTCTTTCTGTTGTTGAAACAACCTGTCCTCTTGGACTTTCTTGAGGATTTATACATACAAAGGGTCAACTCTATTGGCCATTCTAATCCTCTCATGCAAATATGCATCGGTTTGACTTAAAGTCACCTCATACATCATATGAGTTCATCGGCTCAAAGCATCAACAACCTTGTTCTCTTTGCCCTTCATATGATTTAGCTTGAAATGGTACTCGCAAAGGAAAGCCAACCATCTTTCTTGTCTTCCATTTAGATCCAGGTTATCAAATAAATACTTCAGACTCATATTGTTTGTCTTCATAAGGAACTTTCCTCCCATGAGGTAGTGCCTCCATATTTTCAAAGTGTGGATGATGGTCACTAACTCAAGATTTTGCACGGGGTAGTTATGCCCATGCTCTTTTAAGTTTCACAATTCATAACAGATCGCATGATCGTTCTGCAGGAGGAATCCTCCAATTCCTTCTTTGCTTGCATCGGTGCAAACAATGAAATACCCATCAGGATCCACAATTTGTAGTATTGGTGTGGTGATCAAAAGATGCTTAAGTTTTTGAAAACTTTCCTCGCACTTGGTCGTCCATAAGAACTTATTTCCTTTCTTTTGTAAAATGGTCATGGGACAAGCTATTCTTGAGAATTTGTGAAAGAAATTTTGATAATGTCCGTCTAATCCCAAAAAGGACCTAATGTCACCGAATCGTGTAGGGGTAGGCCAATACTTTATGGCACTAATATTTTTCGGGTCCACTAGTGTCCCTGTCTCGGAGATAATTTGACCTAAGTACTATATCTCAGGTTTGTAAAAATCACATTTACTAAACTTAGCGTAAAGCTAGTGTTCTGGTAACGCTTGTGGTACTATGCGAAGGTGGTCTTCGTGTTCCTCTTTATTCTTGGAAGAAACTAGGATGCCATCTATAAAGACCAAAACAAGCTTATTCGGATAATTACTAAATATGTTGGTCATCATACACAAAAATTTCGTGGGTTCATTAGTCAACCCAAACGGCATCACTACAAACTCGTAGTGCCTATACAAAAGGCAGTTTTGTGAATATCCTCATCGTGAATCCATACCTGATGGTACACAGATTGCAGGTTAATATTTGGAAAGATTTTGGTTCCTCCCACCTGATCAAACAAGTCATCGATCTTAGGGAGTGGGTATCAGTTCTTGATATTCATTTTGTTCAACTAATGGTAGTTGATGCACATCCGTATCATACCATCCTTCTTCTTTACGAACAGTATCGTTGCTCCCCAAGGGGACACACTGGGTCAAATATACCCTTTCCCTATCGACTCCTGCAACTGCAGTTTGAGTTCCACCAATTCCAGTGCACTCATGTGGTAAGGGGCTTTGGAAGATGGAACTGATCCTGGTGTCAGTTAGATGGAAAAGTCTAGTATTTTTTCGGAGGAAATATAGGGATTTCCTCGGGAAACACATCCTTGAATTATACAAGAAAGGGAAATTCCTCTATTCGTTTGTCTCTCTCAGACTCTATGTCTCATATATTTACTACAAACAACTTTCACCCTTTCCTAACACATTTATTTGCTTGTAAGGTTGATATTTGTCTTACATAAACTTTCTTTGCAATGCCTTGAACCTTTAAATGGTTCTCTTGGCTATATGTACACAAGATTGACTAGTGTAAGAAATCAAGCATGACACGGTGTTGTTCCAGCCAGTCCATGCCGATAAGTATATAGTACGATCCTAAGGATAGGATGTTCAGGTTTACTTTGTTGGAAAACCATTCATGTTTAACTTGAAATATTTAATTATTTCTGAAACTTTCGGTTTTGTACTGGTGGGTAACTGAACCAAAGAAGGTTTATCATGTTTTGGTTTGCCTAAATTGCATACATCAACAATTTTAGGTGAAACATATATTCAGCAAGAACTGGGGTCTCTATGTATTGAAATATAAGTGTTCAATATCTTTCCTTCTATCTCAACCATGGTAGCTTGATGGTCTTCCTATTGGCCATCCATTGCTGCATAAATTCGTGGTGTTGTAGATATGTCTTCTACAGTTTGTTTTCTTGTAAGTTGTGCAAGAATCCACTGGCCTTGTTCTTACAATCTCAGGCATAATGAGGACCACTGCATTTCCAACACTTGATCTGTAGTAGGGTAGCATTGGCTCCACTTTCTACTGGCTTGTTAACATTTGGATCTGGTACATATGGTTTCGTACCTGATTTATTGAAGTTCTTGTTTGCTAGAAAATTGTTGTTTTGTTTCTTGTACGGGGGTGGGTTAAACCTTGCTTTGTACTTATCAGAGAAGTTCCTAGACTTGTATATGTTTATTTTCATGTTCTCTTTCCTTATTTTTCCATGCTCATAGCATAGCCTAGCTTTTTGCAACATGGTGTCCAAGGTTTTTGGCATGTCAAACTCAATCCTTTCCCAAAAGTTGGGAGAAAGACATCCTAAAAACTGCTAGATTTTACCTTTTCCTCCTTAATGTATGGTAAATAATGTAAGAAATCTAGAAATATGTTATTAAAACCATCCATATTCATGGATCCCATACGTAGCTGGTGAAACTCTTTCACGTTTCTGTCGAATAACCTTTCTGACATATATTTCTCTTGGAATATTTTTTGGAAGTTATCCTTGCTTATTTCTCGCTGTCTTTCCATTCAAATTATAGATGGCAAGACGAGCCTTCATCTCACTTGAGTATTTATGAACTTGAAATTTTTTTCTCATTCCTACTAACCACTCTTCAGCTTTCTCCCCATTGTTTACTTCACCTTCATAGGTCGGGGCTCTTATTTTTTTGAATTCCTCGTGAAGACAATCGATTGCTTCTTTATTTCTTTCTACATGAAGAAAGAGAGTTATAATTGGAAGGACTGTGATGATCTCCTTTTAGTGATTCACGGGTACATCCCTATTTTTCTTCTCATCTTGGGATCCTGGCCCATTTATGGTAAGGTTCTCTTTTGGATTTGTTTGTGGACTGAGGACATTTTTCCTACGGGCTTCTTCTTGTCATATTTCTCAGTAATGCTTCATGAATAGCTTCTTGTTCCTTTCTCTCATTTAGATTATCTTCTTTGAAACTTTGCAATTCTGCTTGAAGATTGTGTATGGTCTTCAAAATATTTGATTTTAGTTCCACCACAAGTTTTGCTTCCGAGGTGGGGGTGTTCATCTTTCCTTGTCAGCTTTGTTCTTCCTCAATGTTCATGATCTGAATTATTCTATAAAAAATCCTGTAATTGCAAAATTTTAATAACAAGAAATTTTTTGTTAGTTAACAATTAAATTTAAAACATAATTTATTTTCTTTGCAACGAATGTTTGGTGCGCCCATTGGTATCGTAGTGTTGAAACTAGGCTTTGATACAACTTGTAATGTCCCCAAAAATTGAAAAAAAAATAAAAATTATTAGGCTAGTAAAAACTACCAATGCTGGACATTATTTACCTTGGGGAATATAATGTACAATAAGTGTACCACTGTTTCATCTTTTGATATCTCTTGACCATGGATATCATCTTTTGATATCTCGAGTGCCCCTAATCGGGTGCCCGATTGAATTCTGTGAGGATGTTGGACCGAATGTCCCCTCCTTCTAGAACGTAAAATATCTCCTTGGACCATAGCAGTCCTGATTCGTCTAACTTGTACTCCTTTTTTTGTTGAAACAACCTGTCATCTTAGAATTTCTTGAGGATTTCTACATCGAAAGGGTCAACTCTGTTGGCCGTTCTAATCCTCTCATACAAATATGCATCGATTTGACTTAAATTCACCTATATATCATATGAGTTCGTTAGCTCAAAGCATCAACAACCTTTTTCTCTTTGCCCATAATATGCTTTAGCTCAAAATGATACTTGCTAAGGAAATCCAACCATATGGCTTGCCTTGCATTCAAATCCAGCTGATCAAATAAATACTTCAGACTCATATTGTTTGTCTTTAGAAGGAAGTTCCTTCGCATGAGGTAGTGCCTCCATATTTTCAAAGCATGGATGATGGACACTAACTAAAGATTGTGCATGGGGTAGTTCTTCTCATGCTCTTTTAACTTCTGTGATTCATAACATATCACATAATTGTTCTACAAGAGGACTCCTCCAAGTCCTTCTTGGCTTGCATCCGTGTAGACAACGAATCCACATTGGGATCCGCAATTTGCAGTATTGCTCTGGTCATGAAAAGTTGCTTAAGTTTTTGAAAACGTTCCTCGCACTTGGTCATCCATAAGAAGTTATTTGCTTTCATTTGAAAAGCGGTCACGTGACAAGCTATTCTCGAGAAGTTCTCAATGAACTTTCGATAATATCCGGTTAATCCCAAAAAGGACCTAATGTCAGTGACACTAGAAGAGGTAGTCCAATCCTTTATGGATCTAATTTTTTATGGGTCAACATCTATCCTTGTCTCAGAGATAATGTACTGTATCTATGGTTTGTAAAATGACATTTCATAAATTTAGTGTAAAGTTGGTGTTCTCGTAACACTCGTAGTACTATGCGAAGGTGCTCTTCGTGTTCCTCTTTATTCTTGGAATAAACTAGGATGTTGTCTATAAATACCAAAACAAAATTATCAAGATAATTAATAAATATGTTGTTCATCATACACATAAAGTTGGCGGGTGCATTAATGGTCAACCTGAACGACATCACTACAAACTCATAGTGCTTGTACCTTGTACGAAAGTCGGTTTTGTGAATATCCTCGTCACGAATCCGTACTTGATGGTACCCGGATCACAGCTCAAGATTTGAAAATATTTTTTCTCCTCCTACCTAATCGAACAAGTCATCGGTCCTAGGGAGTGGGTATCAGTTCTTGATAGTCATTTTGTTCAACTGACGGTAATCGATGCACATCCGCATCGTACCATCCTTCTTATTTACGAATAGTATCGGTGCTTCCGAAGGGGACACACTAGATTATATATATCATTTCTCTATCAAATCTCGCAAGTGCAGTTTGAGTTCCACCAGTTCTGGTGGACTCATGCGGTAAGGGGAATTGGAAGCCGTAACTGATCCTGGTGTCAGTTTGATGCAAATCCCGATAATCCAAGAAGAACACGGTCCAATTTCTAAAGAGTAGGTATTGCACTCTCTTGTCATGAATATTTGCTATCCAAAACTTTTTATTTAATCATAATTTCAGATCTTAAGTATTACTACCATGCTCAGAAATATATGAGATGGAAACTTTCCATGGACAAAGAGATGAATTGTCTTCAAAATAATGCTACTTGGGAGCTAGTTTCTCTTCCTCCGGGGAGGAAATTAGTTCAATGCAAGTGGGTGTTTCGGACAAAGGTTCTAGCTGATGGAAGCACATGCAAATATAAGTCAATTCTGGTAACAAAAGGGTTCTCCGAGATCCAAGGAGTGGACGATCATGAGACCTTTGCACCGGCTGCAAAAATGGACTCCATCTGCCTAGTTTTGGCAATTGCGGCATCCAAGCACTGGGAAGTGCATAATATGGATGTTAAGTCTGCCTTTATACATGGATATCTTCATGAGAAGATATACATGAAGCAACCTGAGGGATACATTTTAGATTCATATTTGGTTTGAAAACCAAAGAAGTCACTATACGCGTTAAAACAGGCCCCAAGAGAGTGGTATTCCAAGATGGATGCCTTCCTTTTCTCGCAAAACTTCCAAAGGTGTAAATCAGATCCAAATGTGTATCTACAGAAATATGATGGTAATTTTATTATTATTCTTTATATTTTGATGATCTCTTTATTACTAGAAGCGCTTTTGCTTCCATTTCAGTAATAAAAACTACCCTCCATGATGAATTTGAGATGAGCGATTTGGGGCTCTTGAAGCAATTTCTAGGGCTTGAAATTGCACAAAATTCTGATTGAATAATGGTCACTCAGTAAAAATACATATCAAACATGTTATTTAATTTTAACATGGCTGAATGTAAGGCTACTCCATTCCCTTTCCTTTCAAGGATCAACCTTGAAGAAGGAGAAAGCACTCCACCCATGGCTTGCACAATCTACTGCCAACGGATTTCTAGCCTATTTTACTTGACTCATTCTCGGCCTGGTATATGTTATGCCATGAATGATGTATCAATATACATGCAGCAGCCTCGTGATATTCATTGAAAGGAATCCAAGAGGATCCTCCGGTATATTCATGGCACCAGGACCTACGACATTCACTATGCTTCAAACTCTCAGCTAGAGTTGGTTGGCTACACATATTAAGATTGGGCAGGAGATTTCATTGATCAGAAGTCTACTTCTAGATATCTATTCATGTTTGGCAGTCGCCTCATCTTCTAGTCTAGGAAAAAGCAGGCCGCCATTGCATTATCTTCAGCAGAGGTCGAGTACCGAGGAGCAATGAATGTTTGCATCCAAGATGTTTGGTCGCAAGGAATTCTTTCATAGTTTTATTTTGGTATTAATTTCTCCACTGTATCAGAGAATTGGTGCATGAAAGGACCATCATTCTAGAATGCTTCCCTACTGATGAGCAGATTGCAGACCACTTCACCAAGAGATTTTTAGAGAAGAAGTTCACTTAAATCCATTCACTGTTGGGGGTGAGTTCATCAGGGTGATCATATTACTTCTCTAGTGTTCATATTGAAGGGGGGGGGGGGGGGGGGGCTACTTTCCCTCTTTCCTCACTTATATTTATTTTTGAGAATTGTTTAAGTTACATTATTGTATAGGGTGACCTATGGCCTTTGTTGCCATGACCCTAGAATTTTATGCATTTTTTTTACTCCTCTTGAGTATAACTTAAGGCGAGGTGTTGGAGTATCGGTACAACCTCTACATGGTATAAATGCTGCACCTCTGGGATTATAAAACAAGTGGACTAACCACAACCTCTCGCGATAGAGCCTTGTGCTGGGTTTCAAATGTTCATCAACATCTCCAAGTTTTGGTGTAATGGAAAACCTTACATGGTATGAGAGCATAGGTCTTAGGTTCAATTCCCCTGATCTATGCCAGAGGCTGGGTGTTGGAATATTGGGTACCTCCACATGGTATAACCACCACACCTCTGGGAATATAAAACAAGTGGACTAACTGACACTCCTGGGTATAGGGCCTTGTGCTGGGTTTCAAATGTTCTTCAACATCTATAGGTTTTGGCGTAATGACAAACCCTACAGAGTCTAGCTCTCATTTCAAAGGTAATATGGGGATTTCCTTGAGAAACACATCCTTGAATTCTACAAGAATGAGAAATTCCTCTATTCATTGTTCTCTCTCACAATATATGCCTCATATGTTTACTGCAAACAACTTGCATCCTTTCCTAATGTTATTCTTTACTTATAAAGAAGATATTTCTCTTATAGAAACATTCTTTGGAATGACTGGAACCTTTATGTGGTTCCCTTAGCTATCTCTACACAAGATTGACTTGTGTAAGAAATCGAACATGACATGGTTTTTTTCCAACCAGTCCATGTCGATAAGTATATCATACAATCCTAAGGGTAGGATGTTCAGGTTTACTTTGTTGGAAAACCATTCAGGTTTACCTCACAATATTTAATTATTTTCGAAACTTTCCATTTTGTACCGGCAGATAACTGAACCAGCCAAGGTTTATCATGTTTTACTTTGCCTAAATTGCATACATCAATAGATTTAGGAGAAACCTAGCTCCGGCAAGAAGCAAGGTCAATAAGTATTGAAATAGAAGTGTTGAAGATCTTACCTTGTATATCAACCATGGTAGCTTGATGGTATGCATGTGATCCATCCAATGATGCATAAATCCGCGGTGCAGCGGCTATGTCTTCTATAGTTGGTTCTTCTTGTAAGTTGTGCAAGACCCTAATGGTCGTGGTATTACCATCTCGGGCATAATTAGGCCCGCTACATTTCCATCACTTGATCTGTAGCGGGGTAGAATTGGCTCCACTTTCTACTGTCTTGTTAACATTAAGAGCTGGTACATATGGTTTCATACCTGATTTATTGAAGTTCTCCTTTGTTGGAAAACTGTTGTTTTGTTTCCTGTACGGGGGTCGGTTAAACGCTTTTTTGCGGTTATCAGAGAAGTTCCTAGACTTATCTCTGTTTCTTTTCATGTTCTCTTGCCTTAGTTGTCCATGCTCATAGCATATCCTATCTTTGTGCAATGTGGTGTCCAAGGTTTTTGGCATGTTGAACTCAATCCTTTCCCAAACATTGGGGGGAATACATCCTAAAAACTACTGGACTTTTACATTTTTATCCTTAATTTATTGTACATAATGTCACATATCTAGAAATCTGTTAATAAAAGTGTCCATAGTCATGGATCTCATACGTAGCTTATGAAACTCTTTCACCTTTCTATCAAATAAACTTCCTGGCATATATTTCTCTTGGACGATTTTTCGGAAGTTATCCCAACGTATTTATCTTAGCTCATCTTTCTTGGCGTGTTTCAAATCTCTCTACCATCTCACTTCCTTGAAATTAAAATTATAGATGGCAAGTTGATCCTTCGTCTCACTTGAGGAGTTATGAACTTAGAAATATTTTCTCATGCCCAACAACCACACTTCAGTTTTATCCCCAGTGTTTACTTCACGTTAATAGGTCGGGGATCTTATTTTTCTGAATCCCCCCTAAAGACTATCATTTCTTCTTTGTTTCTTTCTGCATGGAGAAAGAGAGACATCACTGGAAGGACTATGATGATCTCGTTTCGATGCTTCAGGGGTACGTTCGTATTTTTCTTCTCTTCTTGGGCTGCTGGCCCATTTATGGTAAGGTTCTCTTTTGGATCTGTTTATGGACTAAGTAGGTTTTCCCTGTGGGCTTCCTCCCGTCATATTTCTTGGTAATGCTTCATTAATAGCTTGTTGTTCCTTTCTCTCATCCAGGATATATTCTCTGAAACTTTACGATTTTGCTTGAAGACTATGTATGGTCTTCAAAATACTAGAATTCAATTCCACCACAAGTTCTGCTTCTGGGGTGGGGGTGTTCATCTTTCCTTGTCAGCTGTGGTCTTCCTCAGTGTTCATGATCTGAACTATTCTGTAAAAATGATTGTAGTTGCAAAATTTTAATAAAAGGAAAATTTCAGTTAGTTAACAATAAAATTTAAAACATACTTTATTTTCATTGCAACAAATGTTTGGTGCACCCATTGGTCTTGTAGTGTTGAAACTAGGCTCTGATACCACTTGTACTGTCCCCAAAAATTGAAAAAAAAATTATTAGGCTCGTAAAAACTACCTATGATGGACATTATTGAACTTGCGGAATATAACGTACACTAAGTGTACCACTGTTTCATCGTAAGTTGTTCTTATGGTTTACG
Organism: Pseudotsuga menziesii; assembly: GCA_001517045.1. NCBI lineage: Eukaryota > Viridiplantae > Streptophyta > Pinopsida > Pinales > Pinaceae > Pseudotsuga > Pseudotsuga menziesii. The sequence continues at coordinate 545,032 of LPNX010494959.1, read as the reverse complement.
TTCTTACTTTCTATTATGATTATTACTTTGTTTTACATTATCATGTCATAATGCTGATTACTAAGCTATTCTTACATTTATACATTGTTGTGTATGTGTAGTTACTTGATTATATCCTTCTTTCATTTCTACATATGTTTAGATGTTATTTACATGGTTCTAACTTAACTTTGTTTTTGGAACAAAATTGGGTGGATTAGTGGGACTAGTTCTCCCATGTGACTGCGTGAGAGGTATAAGTCTCTACTTGTCTAGCGGGATTACTTAGTTATATTGAAAAAAATCACTCTTAACTTTTTGACGTGCAGGTGTACTTTGTGATGATAAACTCGTTATGTAAATATGAATGCTTCATCATTAATACACTTTCTCGTTGTTATTATTGAGTTTTAAAGACTCAGACTAGTGGTAAGGTATTTACCACGTTTATTATTTATATGAACTAGATTGATTATCTAAGTGACACTTATTTTTCCTAGTGTGATTATTAGAAACTCTTCATATCGTAGCATATTTGTTCTATATACTTATTTTATTTAAAGTACTAACATATATTTTTATTATTTAACAGGTTTAGAACTTGGATTAAAGATCCATTCTTGGTTTCATAAATAACCAATTTACCATGTCATATCTCATATGGCATGTTCCTAGCCTTGCAGCTTAAGGAGCTTGATGAACATTAGTTCTAAGGCTTAGATCCTAAGATTATGCGATATATATGTTAAACGTTGACCTTGTATGCAATTTGGGGTGGTAAATATATATCATAGTTTAAGCTTAAGTACATTGGGGTTTAAGACTTTGCATACAATGGAGGAATTCGATAATGCAATGCATGAGAACTATAGGGAAGTGGGTTTGGGTTTTGATAATGGCCAAAAGGTTGGCTCCATTAATGTGCATTGGAATTTGTGGCATACCTACATAGGGTTTGGCTCCACGATGGGCTTGGTCATTTTGTTCTATTTATTGTTTTCTCTTGGCTCTGTGCAATATGGTGAATGTGACATCCATTTGGATGACAGGTATGTCAATCGTTGTGGTTATTAAAACATTTAAAATATGTTGGTACCTTACTCCACAATTTCATACTTCTGATTTTCATTGTCTTGTTGTGGTTGCAGGTCATAGGGATGCTGAAGAGGGACCTGGTCCTTAGCTTTGGGAACAAACCTTGGAAAATCCTTACCTTATGGTAAGCCTTCTAACAATTTTTCACTTGTTTCCTCTCAAATTTATTGTTGAGACTGAGTTTGATTTTGTCATGGTTGGGGTTTAATAGGGTTTGGTTCCATTAGCACTCTGCATTCTATGCAGCGACAAAATTGGGATTTAAAGTGGGGTTTCGAAAGCCTTTGGTCCAGAGATTTTAAAGACATGGGTTTTTGTAATTATTATTTTGTTTAGATATGAGGTGAAACTTTGTTACTGAGCAAGATCTGTGTATAATTTTATTTAGTCTTTGAAGATGTAAAACAGGCCATGGCAGCACCATTGCTTGCAATGGTGCAAGGCCGTAAGCAGTTGACTGTGTAAATTATGTTAATGTAATTAAACAATGAGTTGTGAATACACACCGCGTTTTATGATTGCAATGGTTATTAGAAAATTGACTATGTGTATATTTCATTCATTAAAAGTGTTGGGTTTATTATAATGCTTCGTTTTCGAACCTGGGATATTATTTATGTGACAATTTCCTTTGTTGATTTTAATGGTTTCAATGATGACCACGCTAAAACTAATGATGACCACCCTATCAACGAGATGGATTTGGGGCCATGCCTTACATGGCGTCGGTACTCTCCATCGTTGCTGTGATAGAGAAAGGGAAAATAAACTTACAATTGGTCTTTATGACGGGGAAATCGAAACATATGGCAGATTGTTTGTTTATTTAATCGCAAGGTTTAGAATTCATTAGTGCATTTAATTCTTTTAATGAAGAAGGATGAGGCCATATATTATATTGTGTAAGTTTTATAAGGGTATTATGACCTCTGTGTTGAAATATTTGTTTGAGAATACACCCCGCATACAAACTATGTATAGTGTGCCTCTATCTAATAGTAAAAAGACCTCACACGATTCAATCCTCGGTCATTTGCTATATTGAGGGTTTATTAAATGGATTACTTGGTATAAAATTCTTTATGATTGAGCACATGTGTATGTGAAATGGAAATTGGTTTTATACAGGATTCGTTCCTATGACCTTGGTGCAAAGGCTTGGTTATTATATGATTTCTATGTATATATAATAATGCATTTTTTATTTGGGCATTTTGAGTGTCCACAGGATTTGATCTTGCGACCCAGTTGCACTTACGGGGTTCTTAACTTAATTAGTGGAATACTACCATGGTTATTAGTTATATCATGGCTGTGAGTAATTATTGGATGGGACTAGACCATATACCGATGAATGGTCTCTATAATTTCTCTCTTTAATTGATTTTGATAATGTTTATTTTAATGGAAATGATTTGTTATTTAGCGTAAGTTTATTTATGCAGACCTTGAAAATTCTTCATTGGTCTTTATCTTAAATTTAGTATGGGATGTTTATAATTTGTTCTTAGATGTAATTATTATGTTGGTAGATTATATTTATCATTCTATTTAATAACTAGTTAATATATATATATATAGTATGTTGGTTATATACTAATATTATACTCATTAGTTTCTTGTTATTATAATTTAGATGATACTAAATTAAATCTAGGTTTTAATTGAAGCATTAGATCCCAACTATTATTTAAATGAGCAAGGCTTTGCTAACAAATGAAATTTATTGGTAGAGTATACAAGGAAAAGAAACATCTAGGAAATAGAGCTTAAATAAAACCTAGTTTGTAGGAAACACAGTTCAAGCAGTAAAGATAATACATAAGTAAAACTAAGGTGCAAAACCCTTGATAAATATTTCTACATGAATTAAAATTTTAGAAGTAAACTAAATGAATAAGCCTTGGATGAATCTAGCATAGGAAATAAATGACATCCTAGGGTTATAATTTAAAATGTAAACCCTAGAATATTTAAACAGAAAACAAACACATAGGGTTAGCGAAAATAATGTAAACCTTTGCCTAACTTAGCCAGTATTTACTTCTAGAAAATGGAATAGGAATTCTAGGGCTTCATACGTGTAAATTCAAGTTCCATTAATGGTTGAAACCTGCACACTCAAATAACCATCATTAGCAATTCATAAGTAGAATTTGACCTCTGTATTAGATGACCGAATCACTTCGAAACTACCACGTTCAACTTAACCATGACCTGAAACCATTCCTGGTTTCAATCCAGATGCCCCCAAGATGGTTCCAACATGAAAGTAGCTTAGAGATCCTAGGGTAAGGTTTTCTAGCTAGTATATTGGGTCTGGATAAGTTCTCCTTTTTCCCTTCAGTAAAATGTTCTCCAAGAATTCAATTGAGAAAATAAACATGAAGAATAATGACTCCCAAAAGATAGATCAGCACCCAAATCCTTTCCTTGGCTTGATACTTTATAGACATACTTTTGAGTCAAACGAGCAGTTGAATAAAGAATCCTTGATTTCTTGATTTAACCCTGTTTTAATTAACTTGGGTCATTTTTAATACTTTAACTTAGGAACTTTTAACTAGTTCCTAATTTAGAATTTTGTAGCCACTATACTATTTATTATCTTTTAGTAATAAATTATAATGGATGGAGCTTTTCTTTCTTTCTTTCATCATTAATATTATTACTATATTTATTCTTTATACATACCATGTATAAAATACATAATAATTTAACATTTATTATTATTTGTCTTTGGGCATCACACACCATGATCCCTAGACTTATGACACTTCTTCATTAAGGTAAAAAAAATAGGTAGATGGTTAGGTCTACTAGGCTAGGAAACTCTAAACATCCTTGCATGTTCGATTCCCTCGTATAACATGGTAGTTCTTCATTACTTGATGAGAAATACAGAAGTTTGAAATTTCACTTAAGCATTTATAAATAAGTCAGATGAGTTCAATATTTTCCTCGAGTCGTTTTCGCTTAGAAATCATTAATTCTTTTCAGTAACTCCTAGCGCTTAGCAGAGTCCATACTCAACGCTAAAACTAAGGAGTTACAAAATTAGTGCAATACCATATCTCTTCACTCTACACTAATGATAGGATGTACTTGTACGATACACCTAGGGATACAATGGCCAAGGATCCGATGCTCCAGAGCTTATGCTCAACATCAACATGGAAGGCTCCACGGCTTATGCCCAACACTTCCAACTTATCTTTTCATGTGTTCCATAGATTTACGCTCAACACAAAATTAATTACTCATGTGTTCCAAAGCTTCACCCTCAACACTACATCAATTACTCATGTGCTCCAGAGCTCCTCTCTCAACACAAAAAATCTAATCAATCATGTGCTTTAGGGTCCCTGCCCAACACAAACAAGCATACATACATACATACATACATACATACATACATACATATATATATATCATCAACAATTGGCTTATGCCCAATATATAAAACAAATCATCATGTTCATATGCAGTGGGGTCTTTGACCCAATATATCAAAATAAAACATCAAGATAACATCATAATCAATAGGCTCATGCCTATAAGTGTTAGGTCCAAAATTCGGGATATTACAGATCAATTCGTCAAATATGTGTGCTCATAACATATTATTACTATTGATATGGTTAGTCATAATATTAATACTATTAAAATTTATTCAAGCCAAATCAAACCCTATGTATAACAACACACGAAGGCTTTAGTAACAAATTAATTTAAAATATTTTATAATATGATTTTTCTAATTATTAATTTAACTAATAATTATAAAAGTTTAAATATTGTCATAATTTTTTTTAAATTTATTATATCTAACTAATGGGTTATTAGTTTTCGAATCAATTCCAAGGGTTTTGATGATTCCATTGTAGTTGAAATTTTTATGCATATATAACTTAATTAATATGGTTGGAACATCTCTAGGCACCTTTGGAGCTAAAAGAATGAGAGATTTTGGCACCTCTTCCAAAATCATTCAAGAAGCTAAAGTTCCTTCAACAAATTTAATTATAGTATATACTATTTGGAATATGTAATTCATGTATTAAACACATTATTTCAATTTTTTTCAGAAATTATTCAAATCCACTGTCACAAAGCAACAAAATACAACAATTTCAATTCCATTATATTTGGTATCAAATCTTTTCATTTTATTTTAGTTCCATTTTCACAAAGCAACGAAATAAAATAATTAGTAAGCCTATATTTGTAGGATAGAATAGTATTGTAATAAAATAATTATATTTAATTATTTTAGTGATTGAAATTTAACAAAAACAATAAAAATAATAATAACATATATATTGTATAAATTATGCTATTGTACGTGAGATTAGGTTTATTTGAAAAAAAAAAACAACATTGGTTATTCAAATCCAATCCTTGAATTCATAAAACTAAGCATGGAGTGATTGGAGGAGTCCAGTAAGAGTACTTGTTGTAATATCCAGAATTTTGGTCCTAACACTTATATGCATGAGCCTATTGATTATGGTGTGTTCTTGATGTTTTATATACTAGGTTGAAGACCCCAGTGCATATGAGCATGATGATTTTTTTTTATATATTAGGCGTAAGCCAATTGTTTATGATATATATATATATATATATATATATATGTATGTATATGTATATATGCATATGCTTGTTTGTGTTGGGCGTGGACCCTGAAGCACATGATTGATGAGATGTTTTGTGTTGAGCAAGTAGCTCTGGAGTACATTAGTAATTGATGGTGTGTTGAGAGAGAAGCTCTCGAGCACATAAGTGTTTATATTTGTATTGAGGGTGAAGCTCTGAAACACATGAAAAAATAAGTTGGAATTGTTGGGCATAATCCCTGGAGCCTTCAATGTTGATGTTGAGCATAAGATCTAGAACATCGGATCCTTGTCGATTGTATCCCTAGGTGTATCAAAAAGTACATCCTAGCATTAGTGTAAGTGAAGAGCTATGTAATAGCACTAACTCTGTAACACATAGTTTTTAGTGTTCAGTAAGGGCTCTAGTAAGCACTAGGAGTTACTGAAAAGAATAAATCATTCCCGAGTGAAAAACGACGCAAGAAAAATATTGAACTCATCTTACTTATTTATAAGTGATTAAATGAAATTTTGAATTTATGTATTCCAATCAAGTACTGAAGAACTACCATGTTATATGAGGGAATCCAACATGCAAGGATGTTTAGAGTTTCATGTCCTAGTAGACCTAACCATCTACCTGATGACCTGAATGAAGAAAGTGTCGTAAGTCTAAGCATCACAATATGTGATGCCCCAAGACAAATGTAGAAAAATGTTAACAAATGTTATATTATTATGTATTTTATGCATGGTATGTATAAAGAATAAATATAGTAATAATATTAAAATAATGTGAGAAAGAAGCAAAAGTTCCATCTATTACTATTATTACCAAGATAAAAATTAAATAGTATAAAACCTATAAAAGTCCAATTAGGAACTAGCTAAGAGTTACTAAGTTAAAATATTAAAAGTACTAAATTAAATAAAAAGGCTTAAATTAAGAAATGAAGCATTTCTTGATTTAACTGCCCCTTTGACTTAAAAGTCTGTCTATAAAGTCCCAAGCCAAAGAGAGGCTTAGGGATCTCATCTATCTTTTGGGATTCATTATTCTGCATGTTTTATTTTCTCAAGCGAATTCATGGAGAATAATTTCTTAAAAGGAAAAAGGAGAACTGATCGAGACCTACTATACCAGTTAGGGAAACACGGCCTTAGGAGCTCTAAGATACTTGCATGTTGGAACTAGATAGGGGGGGTCTGAATTGAAACGAGGAATGGTTCCAGGTCATGGTTGGTTGGAACATGGTAGTTCCTAAGTGATTCGGTCATCTAATACAGATTTCATATCTTCCTATGATTGTTAATGTTGATTAATTGAGTGTCTAGGTTCAACCATTAAAGGAGTTCAAATTTATAGGGAAGAGGTCATGGACTATCTATTTCCCTTTTCTAGAATAAGTGATGGTCATATTATGCAAAGGTTTATATTATATGTTTTAAACCTAAGTGCTTTTGTTTTCCCTGTCAAAATATTTTAAGGGTTTACATTTTAAATATAACCCTAGGCTGTAATTTATTTCCTATGCTAGATTTAGGTTCACTTCTATAAATTTAATTCATGTATAAATATCCATCAAGGGTTTTGCACCTTAGTTTAACTTTTGTATTATATTTACAGTTTAAAAATGTGATTCCTGCAAACTAGGTTTCATTTCAGATCTATTACCTAGCTGGTCTTTGGCCTACATACTCTACTGACAGATTCCATTTGTCAACGTAGCCA
>LPNX010494959.1:524920-537236 GCA_001517045.1 Pseudotsuga menziesii | reverse complement strand
TTAACAGTTAGAAAATAGAAGCATAAATCCAAGCTACAAACACATTAATTACGGATAAATACAAATTATGAATATCCCATACTAAATCTATGATAAGAATTAGCGAAGACCTTTCAAGGTCTGTAAAAATAACCTCTTGCCAATAACCAAATATTTTCCATTAAATAAATATTACCTTAAAACTAATTAACAGACAAAGTAAATCGAAATCCTAAATGGTCCACTATTTATAAGTTATTATACTAGTACTTTTACAAAGCATAAACAGTAATACCATTGTCAACGTTATAAACCTTGGCATAAATATAAAAATTCAATCAATATAAAACATTATAAATATGCATAATAAGAGTTGTGCCCGTAACTTACAAGGCCCAAATAAAAACCACATTATTATTTTATACAAGGAAATCATATAATAGACAAGCAATTGCACCAAGGTTGCGGAAACGAATCTTGTAGACACCCATTTTTTTTCGCATACATAAAACATGGTGCTCATTATATGAAAAACCATAATACTTTTATTCATAGTAATCCATTTATAAACCTCATCATAAGCAACGACCCATGATCAAATCCTATGGAGTCTTTTTATATTACATAGAGCCACACCATACACAGTTTGTATGTGAGCTGTATTTTAAAACTAATATTTTAACACAGAGGTCATAAGACCCTTATAAGCCTTACATGCTATAATATATGGCCTCAGACTTCTTTATTAAAAGAATTAAATGCTCTAAAGTATTATAAATCATGTTATAAAATAAAAAAAATCTTCCATACATTATCATTTCCACATTATAAACCCCAACTCTAAGACTAACTCTATTCTTTATCGCAGCCATAATGGTTGGTTCTAACATCATTCATGGTGTGGCCCCAAAATCCATCAGCGTTGACTGTTTAGTCATCCATTTAACATTACATGATTGAAAAGCAATTACCACATGAATAATAACCAAATATTGAAATGCAACATTATAATAAACGTCAACGCACAACTAATTTACACACACAATATTTATAAAGCCGTAACCAGTTACACAGTCATCACTTATGGCCATTGCACCATTGAAAGAAATGGTGCTTCCCAGATTACATAACGTAAATAAAAATATGATTTATATAATTATACATAGAGCCTATCAAGGCACCAAGTTTCGCTTCATGGCTAAAATCATAATAATTACAAAACCCAAGTCTTTACAAACTCAGACCTGAAGGCCAACGAAACCCCACAACTTAAACCCCAAGGTCTCTTGCTGCATATAATGTAGATTTCTATTGGAATCAGACTCCATTAAACCCCAACCATGACAAAGTTCAAAACCAAGTCCTAAAGACAAAAGGTGACAAGTAGCTACTTCTTAGCAGGCTTACCGTAAAGGTAATGTTTTCCCACCGCTTGTTTGTAAAGCTAGGAACCAGGCATTTTCCTCGCTAGCTTTATAACCCTGCGATAGGACAATAGCATGATGAGAAGAAATATATGGTGTTACAAGCTACAACAAACATGTTTCTAAGCAAAACAAATCCACAAGCTTACTGGCCTGGCGAGATTGTCCTCCTTCATTAGTACTAGAGCCGAGAGCCAACAACAAACAAAGTGAAATGACCAAGGCCATCGTGAGATAAGCCCTAATTTTGGGCTGGCACACACTCCAATGCGGATTAATGGCGCCATCCTATTTCTTATTATCAAACTCCAAACCCACCCCTCTATATTTCTTAAGTGTTGCAATTTTGAATGCCACCATTCCATGCAAAGGTTTAAACCCCTTTGAACCTTGTTATATTTTCTCCACCCCTAAGTAAATACGATACATAAATATTACATACATCACATATGATAGGATTTACCCCTTAGGACTATGCTCGTCAAACTATTTAGGCTCTAAGCCTAATACCATGGCATATGCAATATGCCATGGTATGTTGTTAAGTATGAAGCCAAGTCTTGTTTTAACAAAATATTATTGAACCTGGAAAAACATAAAATAAAAGCATAAGTTAATTGATTTTCATAAAATAAACATGTAGTATAAATAGGTTAAGATATGAACAGTTCATAATAACTACACCAAGTCTAATAAGTGTCACTTACATAACAGAATTATGGCATACAAATGATAGGTATGATAGTGACCTCCTCTCTCACATGAAGTCTGTAGAGGACAATAATATTAACTAGTACATGTCATTAGTTTCAAGTGTGACTCTTAAAAATAAAAGGTCCAAGTACTCAGTAACAAGTTTTGTCGCAAAGTATAATCTGCACATAAAAAGGAAAAATTTCCTTAGTTCAAACTGAACTAAGTAATCCTACTAAGCAAGTAGAAACTTAACCTCACATGAAGTTACATGGGAGAACTAGTCCCGCCACTCCACCCACTTTGGTTCCAAGAACAAAGTTAAGTTAGAACCACATAAATAACAAGTAAACACATACTAAAATTAATGAAGTTTATAATTAAGTAACTACAGATACAGGACAATGTATAAACATAAGAATAACTTAGTAATCAACATTAGGACATCATAAGTAAAAACATTAATAAACATAACTGAAATTAAGGAAGCAGGACGTAAGAACAACTTATGACCAAAAAAAAATACAAATAGAGTATGATACATTCCGCAAGTTAAATAATGTCCAACATAGTTAGTTTCGACTAGCCTAATAAAAAAAATTTCAATTTTTGGGGACATTACAAGTGGCATTAGAGCCTAGTTTCAGCACGAAGAGACCAATGGGTGTACCAAATATTTGCTACAAAGAAAATAAAGTATGTTTGTAAATATGGTTAACTCACATAAATTTTTCCTGTTATTTAAAATTTGTAAATTACAGGAATTTTTACAGAACAGTTCAGATCATGAACCTTGAAGAAGATGGCAGCCGGAAAGGAAAAACGAACACCCCCACCCAGGAAGCAGAACTGGTGGTGGAACTAAATTCTGACTTTTTGAAGACCATACATAGTCTTCAACCAGAATTGCAAAGTTTAATAGAAGGTAGTCTGAATGAGAGAAAAGAACAACAAGCCATTAATGAAGCATTACTGAGAAACATGACGGGAGGAAGCCCGCGTGGGAAACCCACTCATTTCACAAACAATTTCGAAAGGGAACCTTACCACAAATGGGCCAGAAACCCAAGAGAAAAAGAAAAAGAGGAGCATAACCTTGAAGCTCTGGAAGGTAATTATCAAATCCCTTTCGCTGATGACTATATTTCTCCATGAAGAAAGAGACAAATAAATGATGATAACCTATAGGGGAGTTCATAAAAATAAGATCCCAAACCTATGAAGGTGAAGTAAACACGGGGGAGAAAGATGAATAATGGTTGTTAGGTATGTGAGAATATTTTTGAGTTCATAACTACTCAAGAAATATGAAGGCTCAACTTTCCATCTATAACTTAAGTGGAAAAGAAACAAGTTGGTGAATAGATTTGAAACATACAAAGAAATATGACCTAAGAGAAATACGTTGGAGTAACTTCTGCAAAATATTTCAAGAAAAATATATGTCAGAGATATTCTTTGACATAAAAGTAAAAGCATTTCACGAACTACGTATGGGATCCATGACTATGGATGATTTTATTAACATATTTCTAGATCTGTTACATTATGTACCATACATAAAGGAAGAAAAAGTAAAAATACAACAGTTTTTAGGATGTCTTCCTCCCAACTTTCGGGAAAGGATTGAGTTCGACATGCCTAAAACTTCGACATCACATTGCACAAAGCTAGGCTCTATTATGAGCATGGACAACTAAGGCAAGAGAACATGAAAAGAAATAGAGACAAGTCTAAGACCTTCTATGATAATTGTACACCAGGGTTTAACCCACCCCCATACAGAAAACATAACAACAGTTTCTCAACAAACAAAAAATTCAACAAATCAAGTACAAAACCATACGTACCATCTCCAAATGCTAACAAGCTAGTAGCATCTGGGGGAGCCAATGCTGCACCGATATAGATCAAATGTTCGAAGTACAGCGGGTCTCATTATGCCCAAGATTGTAAGAACAAGACCAATGGAGTCTTGCACAACTTACAAGAAGAACCAATTATTGAGGACATAGCTGGAACACCACGGATTTATGCATCCTTAGATGGACAATAGGAAGACCATCACCTTACCATGGTTGAGATAGAAGGTAAGATCTTCAACACTTCTATTTCAATACGTATTAACCCCAGTGCTTGTTGGAGCTATGTTTCACCTAAAATTGTTGATGTATGCAAACTAGGAAAAGTAAAACATGACAAACCTTGGCTGGTTCAATTAGCCACAAGTACAAAGTGAAAGGTTTTGAAAATAGTTAAATATTGCAAGGTAAACCTAAATTGTTTTCCAACAAAAGTAAAATTTAACATCCTACCCTCAGGATCATATGATATACTTATTGGCATGCACTGGTTGGAACAACACCATGTCATGCTAGATTGCTTACACAAGTCAATCTTGTGTACAGATAGTCAAGGGAATCAAGTGAAGATTCAGGGCATTCCAAAGAAAGTTTCTGTAAGGAAAATATCTTCTTTACAAGAAAATAAATGCGTTAGGAAAGGTTGCAAGTTGTTTGTAGTAAATATCTAAGACATAGAGGCTGGAAGGTAACAACACATATAAGACTTTCCCATTGTTGTAGAATTCAAGGACGTGTTTCCCAAGGAAATCATAGGAGTACCTACGAAACAAGACCTATACTTTCCATCGAACTAACACCATGATGAGTTCCGACTTCCAAATCCCCTAACTACATGAGTGCACCAGAGTTGGTGGAACTCAAATTGCAGTTGCAAGAATTGATTGAGAAAGGATATATCTGACCAAGTGTGTCCCCTTGGGGAGTAGCGATACTATTTGTCAAGAAAAAGGATGGTATGATGCAAATGTGCATCGATTACCGTCAGTTGAAAAAAATGACTATCAAGAACCGATACCCACTCCCTATGATCAATGACTTGTTATTTTAGGTAGGAGGAGCCAAAATATTTTCAACGATTGACCTATGATCCAGGTACCATCAGGTATAGATTCCCGACAAGGATATTGAAAAGACCACCTTTCATACAAGGAACAGGCACTACGAATTTGTAGTGATTCCGTTTGGGTGGACCAATGTACCCACAAAATTCATGTGCATGATGAACAGTATATTCAGTAAGTATCTGGATTAATTTTTTTTTGTATTTATAGACGACATCCTAGTTTACTCTAAGAGTAAAGAGGAACATGAAGAACACCTTCACATAGTACTACAGGTGTTACAAGAGCACTAGATTTACGATAAGTTTAGTAAATGTGATTTTTACAAACCAAATATACAGTACTTGGGTCACATTATCTCCGAGACAGGAATAGCTGTGGACCCAGAAAATATTAGAGCCATAGAAGACTGGCATACTCGTACTAGTGTCACGGACATTAGGTCCTTTTTGGGATTAGGTGAATATTATCAGAAGTTCATTCAAAATTTATTGATAATAGCTTTTCCCATTAACACTTTGCAAAAGAAATAAAATAAGTTCTTATGGATGACCAAGTGCAAGGAAAGTTTTCAAAAGCTTAAGCATATTTTGATGACCACACCGATATTACAAATTGTGGAACCCGATGGGGATTTCATTGTTTGCATGGATGTAAGCGAGGAAGGACTTGGATGAGTCCTCTTGTAGAACGATTATGCGATCTGTTATGAATCGTGAAAGTCAAAAGAGCATGAACAGAACTACCCCACACAAGATATTGAGTTAGCATCCATCATCCACGCTCTGAATATGTGGAGGAACTACCTCATGGGAAATAAATTTCTTTTGAAGACAGACAATATGAGTCTGAAGTATGTATTTGAACAAATAGATCCGAATGAGAGGCAAGCCACGTGGATGTCTTTCCCCAACGAGTACCACTTCAAGCTAAAGCATATTAAGGGAAAAGAGAACAAGGTTGTTGATGCTTTGAGCCGATAAAATAATATGATATATGAGGTGAATTTTAGTAAAACTGATGCAAAATTGTACAAGAATATTTGAACAGTTGACAAAGTTGACCCTTTCTATGTATAAATCCTCAAGAAATTATAAGACGACAAGTTGTTTCAACAACAAAAAGAGTGCAAGGTAGATGAATCAGGACTACTATGGTCCAAGGAGATATTGTATGCTCCAAAAGGAGGGGACATTTAGTCCAGTATCTGCACAGAATTTCATCAGGAACCCTACTCGGGGCATCCAGGATATCAAAAGATGATATCCGCCATCAAGAGACATTTTTTATGGCTTAAGTTAAACATTGACATTGGGATGTTTATCGAGAAATGTTAGGAATGTCAGTTGGTCAAGGCTGAGCATCAACATCCTTACCCATTACTGCAGCCATTACCCATTCCAAAATGGAAGTGGGAGGTCATTAGTATTGATTTTATCACCGGTCTACCGAAAAGTAAGAAACAAAATGATTATATCTTTGTAGTATTTGACAAATTTTCAAAAGAAGCAAAATTCATTCCAGTGAAGTCGACCTCTAAGGAAGTACACATTGTCAATATCTTCTTGAAGGAGATATTTAGATTGCATGGGATACCCAAGGAAATCACCTCATATCGAGATGCTAAGTTTACAGGAAAATTTTGGAGATCTTTATTCTCTGGATTAGAAATGCAGTTGAAATTTAGTACTGCTTATCACCTGCAGACAGGAGGGCAGACAGATAGAGTAAACCATATTTTTGAGGACATGCTTAGGATGCAAGTCATGAACAACCCCACTAAGTGGGAAGACTACCTGCATCTTGCATATTTTTCGTATAACAACGGTTACCAAGATTCTGCCAAGATGAGTCCCTTTGAGGTACTCTATGGACAGAAGTGTAGAACATAGGTTACTTGGGATAACCCAATGGATCGACTCAGGTTAGGGCCTGATTTATTAATGGATTTGGAATAGTTGGTTACCAAGTTCCAGGTGAACCTTAAAGAAGCACAAAACCGCCAAAAAATTTACACGGATCATAAAAGGAAATATAAATATTATCAAATAGGTGATGATGTCTACTTGAAAGTAAGATCAAAATGGAGCTCGTTGAGCTTGGGCAAGTGTGGTAAGTTAGCACACATGTTTTGTGGACATTTTGAAATACTTTCCAAGAGAGGGACATTGGCATATGAACTAGCATTACCGAGACACATAAGAGTCCATAATGTTTTCCATGCATCATTATTAAAGAAATATGTTTATGATACTAAAAATGTAGTTGATTGGTGCTTGTTATAGGTGGAACCTGAAGGAGAGTTTACCCCTAAACCTATTCAAATCTTGGACAAGAGAGAGTTACAGCTCAAGAAGTGCAATGTAGTTCAGTTGTAGTTGCAATGGAAGCACTTTGAAGCTGAGGAGGCTATTTGGGAGAATGAAGCCACCATGAGAAATGCTTACCCTGCCTTGTTTCATGATTTCATTCCAAGTCCCTATAACACCATGGACGATGTTGTTCTAAGTGGGGAGGGATGTAATATCCCAAATTTTGGACCTAACACTTATAGGCATGAGCCTATTTATTATGATGTGATCTTGATGTTTTATATACTAGGTCGAAGACCCCACTACATATGAACATGATGATTTGTTTTATATATTGGGCGTAAGCTAATTATTGATGATATATATATATATATATATGCTTTTTTTTGTTGGGCATGGACCCTAAAGCACCTGATTGATGAGATTTTTGTGTTAAGTAAGGAGCTATGGAGCACATGAGTATTTATATTTGTGCCGAGCGTGAAGCTTTGGAACACATGAAAATATAAGTTGTAAGTGTTGGGAATAATCCCTGGAGCCTTCCATGTTGATGTTGATCATAAGCTCTGGCACATCGAATCCTTGGCCATTGTATCCCTAGGTGTATTGTACAAGTACATCGCAACATTAGTGTTGAGCATAGAGCTCTCAAATTGCACTAAGTTTGTTACTCCCTATTTTTAGCATTGAGTATGGGCTCTGGTAAGCGCTAGGAGCTAATGAAGAGAATAAATCATTTCTGAGTGAAAAACGACTTGAGAAAAATATTAATCTCATTTGACTTATTTATAAGTGATTAAATGAAATTTTGAATTTTTGTCTTATCATCAAGTACTGAAGAACTACAATGTTATACGATGGAATCCAACATGCAAGGATGTTTAGAGTTTCCTAGCCTAGTAGAATTAACCACCTACCTGATGACCTTAATGACAAAAGTGTTGTAATTCTCAGGATCACAATATGTGATGCCGGAAGACAAATGTTAACAGACGTTAAATTATTATGTGTTTTATACATGGTATGTATAAAGAATAAATATAGTAATAAAATTAATAATGTGATAAAGAATGAAACATTCCATCTATTACTATTATTACTAAGATAAAAATTAAATAGCGTAATACCTATAAAAGTCCAATTAGGAACTAGCTAAAAGTTCCTAACTTAAAATATTAAAAGTACTAAATTAAATAAAAAAGGTTAAATCAAGAAATGAAGCATTTCTTGATTTAATTGCCCATTTGACTTAAAAGACTATCTATAAAGTCCCAATCCAAAGAGAGGCTTGGGGATCTCATCTATATTTTAGGAGTCATTATTCTTCCTATTTTATTTTCCCAAGTGAATTCTTGGAGAACAATTTCCTAAAAGGAAAAAGGAGAACTGATCGAGACCTGCTATACCAGTTAGGGAAACTTTACCTTAGTACATCTAAGCTACTTGTATGTTGGAACCAGCTCAGGGGGATCAATATTGAAACCAAGAATGGTTCTCGTTCATGGTTGGGTAGAATGTGGTAGTTCTCAAGTGATTCGATCATCTAATACATATGTCAGATCTACCTATGATTCTTAATGTTGGTTAGTTGAGTGTGTAGGTTCAACCATTAAAGGAGTTTCAAATTTACAGGTATAAGGTCCTGAATTGTCTAATTCTCTTTTCTAGAATAAGTGTTGGTCAAATTATGCAACGGTTTATATTATATGTTCTAACCCTAGGTGATTTTGTTTTCCCTGTCAAAATATTTTAAGGGTTTACCTTTTAAATTATAAACCTAGCCTATAATGAATTTCCTATGCTAGATTTATCCACAAATTGTTCATCTAGTTCACTTTTGTAAATTTAATTCATGTATAAATATCCATCAATAGTTTTGCACCTTACTTTTACTTATGTATTATATTTACTATTTAAAAATATGCTTCCTACAAACTAGGCTTCATTTCACATCTATTACCTAGTTGTTCTTTTGTCTACATACTCTACTAACAGATTTCATTTGTCAGCAGAGCCATGTTTAATTAAATACTAGTTCAAATCTAAAGCTTCATTTAAAACCTAGATTAGCATTATCTAATTATAATAAACAATAAACTAACCAGTATACTATTGGTATATATATATATATATATTAACAGTTATAAAATAGAAATATAAATCCAAGCTACCAACACATTAATTACGGCTAAATACAAATTATGAATATCCCATAATAAATCTATGATAACAATCAGTGAAGACATTTCAAGGTCTATACAAATAAACTACTCCCAATAACCAAATATTTTCCATTAAATAAATATTACCTTAAAACTAATTAACAAACCAAGTAAATTGAAACCCTAAATTGTCCACGATTTATAAATAATTATTCTAGTACTTTTACAAAGCATAAACAATAATCCCATTGCCAACGTTAGAAACCTTGGCATAAATATACAAATTCAATCCATCTAAAACATTATAAATATGCATAATAAGAGATGCACCCATAAGTTACAAGGCCCAAATAAAAACCACATTATTATTTTATACACAAAAATCATATAATAACCAAGCAATTGCACCAAGGTCATGGGAACGAATCCTGTAGACACCAATTTATTTTTTGCATACATAAATCATGGTGCTCATTATATGAAAAACCATAATACTTTTATTCACAATAATCCATTTATAAAAGTCATCATAAGCAACGACTTAGGATCAAATCCTGTGGAGTCTTTTTATATTACACAGAGCCACGCTATACACAATTTGTATGTGGGTTGTATTCTAAAACTAATCTTTTAACACAAAGGTTGTAGTACCAATATAATCCTTACATGCTATAATCTATGGCCTCAGCCTTCTTTATTAAAAGAATTAAATGCTCTAAAGTATTATAAACCTTGTTATAAAATAAACAACAATCTTCCATACGTTTTCATTTAGACATTATAAACCCCAACTGTAAGTCTAAATCTATTCTTTATCGCAGGCACAATGGTGGGTTCCAACGCCATTCATGGTGTGGCCCCAAAATCCATCAGCGCTGACTGTTTAGTCATCCATTTAGCCATTACAATCGATGAAGGAAATTGCCACATGAATAATAACCAAATATTGAAATGCACCATTATAATAAATGTCTACGCAGAACTAATTTACACACACAATATTTATAAAGTTGTAACCAGTTACCACGGGGTCTTCACTTAGTGAAACCATGCCATAGCACGTTCGTTCATGGCATATGAAACAATACCCCTATTTTCAAAAAATATTGGAAAATACCTCCCAAAATCATTTTTTTTAAACCCCTCCCAATATGCCTTGCCGATTTTAAAAAACCCCTATTTTCCCTATATATTGGATGTATCCATTTTTTCATTTACATTTTTTATACCCCTTTATATTTCTACCTAAGGAAAAAAAAACTAAACACAAGAAAGGGCGACACTTGATAGGTGCCCTTAGGAAAATCACTTTATTAGGAATTAAAATGTATCACATGATGTCAAAACAAATAAGAGAGGGTTTATTTGTACCAATCTCAAACAGTAGTGTGTTTTCCCCAAGAAGGGTTAAAAAATGAAACTTACACCATTTATAACTGCTTCTTTCCATCACAGACTTTTTTATCCAAGCACCATTTTGGTATCTAGGAGATTGTACAACTTCAGAAACAAAATTGATTTGGAATCTTCAATGCATAATGTTAATCTTTTTAGATTAAAAACAATATGAATTTAACAAGAGGAATGGACAAGTCGAGCTGGCATCCATTTATCCAATGAACTTGTGAGCATTTAAAGCATAAATTCATGATTTCAACTTATAGGACACCTTTCAGTTGAAGATTGTATTTCCAATTCAGATGTCTACCTCGTCACCAATTCCCTAGCTAAGTTTTACTCAAACAAATTCTTTATCATCTACGGGGAAAAGAAAAAAAAATCGAAGGTTGTGACAAACAAGCAAGTTGGTCAGAAGACAAACAAAAAGATGGAGAAGCAAAGTCAGCTAAAAAATATGAGCCAAATAACTGAACACCAGTAACATTATGAGTAATTTCAAATTTAGTCTTCAAACTGACAAATTTTCTTCAACATAGATTCAAGGCAAATTCTGGAGGTGTGACTCTAACAAAGAAACCAACCAAACTACATAAAAATATCTGGATTATTAGGAAGAGCAACAATAAGAGAATGAAGAGCATTAATTTTTTCTGGATTATTAGGAAATGCAACAATAAGAGCATGAAAGAATGCTCTTCCAGCCAAAATTAATGCTCTTCCTTCTATCCATGCCATCCCTAATATTACCTGATATTGGATAGATGTTTCCACTTCCATGCTTCTGTATACATGGGCTTTAATTTCCATATTCAGGTTCACCTGCGGATGCAATTGAACAAATATTGCTATCGAGAACTTGTATTAATAATTTAATGGAATCGCTAGCACAAACAAGTGCAAACAGTCTGCGTTCACATGAAAATATACCACATCCACCTTAATTGTAACCAGCATACTTGCAGAATTCAGCCAGTAAGTTCAAACCATTTCGTCGTTATGTAATTATAATCATCCTTATTTCAAGCCAGAACATTATTCATCCAAACTATTATGGATTAATAATAGCAATGCAATTCAAGTTATACCATATCTTGCATTTGTCTAAATTGTCATGAAAATTTCAAGAACAATTTAGATTTCTTGAGAATTGCAAAGGCCTAAAAAAGGTGTGCAATATCAAATCAAAATCGATGTTATTTCTTAGGAATGTGTCATACAGAAATGCTAGGTGGAAGGGGCCATATTACCTCCCCTGAAATTTGTCACAATGTTGATCATTGTCAAACCTAGCAATATCTGCCAGTTATGAACTTAAGCACGCTGCTACTTACAACCATTGGTGGTAGTCTTTGTGATCATGTAAACACATTAACCTACTCCCAGGTCAGTTTCAATGTATCATGAGATGGCTTCTATAAT
>LPNX010494959.1:433608-521414 GCA_001517045.1 Pseudotsuga menziesii | reverse complement strand
AGGGAACCTCACTGCTAAGCTGGGTTATGAACCAAGGGTGAAAGAAGAATTTGAGGGTGAAAAGATGGGGGTGGAAGGTCATCTGGAGATGAATTTTCTTCTACCAAAAAAATTCTTACTTTAGACAATTGCAATAATATATCTTGGGACAGACCACACAAAGATAACAAAGAATCAGTTGACCATTTACTAGCTCACTGTCCATTTTTAATAGAACTTCGAAATAAATATTTGGAGCTAGCTAATGAAGATGTGAAATGGAAAGGAGAAGCTATTGTAGATTGTTTCAAGAGCTGGTAAGAGAATAAAAATTATCAAATAACACAAAGCAATTCCCTATATAGTGCTGTGGGCACTATTGATAGCTAGAAATGATAAGACTTTCAAGGGTAAAGACATCAATTCCAATTCAGGTTTGCTTCTAGATAAAATGTGCATATAGTGGTATTTGGGTAACCATAAGGTTACAAACAGGAAAAGGATCAATCATCCTGATATAGATTTCTCCAAGGCCTAGGGATTCTTTTGATGGAGCTTGTCAAAATCCCTTTGGTGCTCAAATTGGAAGCTGACAGAGGAATAGTAACTTTTCATGTATATGGTGATTGTAAAATTGTTATTGAGTAGGCTACATCCAGTTATTAAAAATTATCAAAGAAATAAGTTATTTTGAAAACATATATTTCAACCATGTCTATAGAGAAATTAATAAACATGCAGACAAATTATCCAAGGAGGTATTACTCCTATAGAAAGTTTCATTGGTTAAAGTTGAATCAAGGAGACAAACTCCCTCATCTAAAGGCTCAGTAGTTCCAAGGAAAAAATTCAGAAATTCTGAAGCATACATCTTGAAGCTGCCTTTCTAACTGCCATTTAGTTTACTGGAAATAGCTACAAAGCCAGATTTGGATCAAGACGGTATATGGACTTGAGTATAGACTAAAGGAAGCACTTAAACAGTGCATCTTCTACTAGCATATGGAAGAGCGACACAGTCGTCCGGAGTGTCAAAAGGACAATCATATGTATATTCTGGTTTCATCTAGAAATATAAAAAATACTTCGTTTTGGAAAAGAAATATCATTTTGATTTGACACTCATGATTTTATGATGAGAACATGGATAACTTGTAGTTCATCCATGGATAACAGGTAGTAACAGAAAACCCATTTAAATAAAGAAGGTAATAGGTAGTTGAGGCATAGACAACATGTGATTACAACTAAGCATGGAGAACAATAGCTTGTTCATGGCACATAACTTGTGACCTGTCGGTGTTCACCGGCCACAAGTGGTTGTCCTAGTATTATTTGTGGTTAAGTACCCTATGTTGGACACCACAATGTCCCCTGTGATGCAACAAGGAATTGTAGTTTTAACCTAATAATAATATAATTTACTATGCAATGAAACAAAGTACAGATAGCATTTATGCAATTGAAACTATACTGAATAGAAATTCTGAACAGAGTATAAAAAAGTGATACTTACATACTAGGTTAGGAGCACTCGCCCAGTTTAATATAATAATCAATCTCCATACAACCAATATGTGCTGAATCAATAGCACTATCTTCAACAATTTTGGTGCCACTTATATCTCCACTGCTAGAGATAGACAATACATTATCCGAAATTATTTTCCCTTTTACTCCAAATTTTGTCTGTTGTTCCATGTCTTCTTTGAAGTTAACAGTCTGTGTATGTGTACAATCTTTCCCTCCTGCAAGAGCATTGATTTGAACAGTTTTTAATATGAACATCAGACATATAATCTAATGAAAAATAGCCAGATTCATCGTAGGTATTAAATATTTGTGACATTCAAACTTCCGAATCCAATCTGTTTTCTTAATGCTAAGTGAAAGAGCCTAATGCTTTGCATTATATTCATTCAAATTCAATAGAGACCGATTTATTGTAAAAATTTGCATTGCATTCATTCAAATTCAATAGAGACCAATTTATTGTAAAACTTTGCATTGCATTCATTCAAATTCAATAGAGACCGATTTATTGTAAAATGTAGTATGAATGGATAAAGAATCAGAGACATGTAGTATGATTGGATAAAGAATCGGATTGTACTCCCAATGAAGTTCATCCTAGGATTCCAAGAGCTAAAGGTATTCATTTTGCAATTGTATATCTTTTATCACATTGAAGTTCAATTCATAGTAGACATGAGTAAAAGAGAGATCAGCAATGTGATCAGTAATTTCCTACATATAGTGTCAGTGGTGTAAGTGAAAAATGTATATTTTTTTCACTGTTCTTCCATTTAATTATAAGCATTGATTCACCCAATAACCAGCAACCAGCAATTATACAGATACAATAACAAGATAGAAGAGTTCGAGGACAAACCTCGTGACTGTGGAAGAGTCACTAGCTAGAGCGAGTTGTACCGAGTATACCTATTCAATCCATATAATAATTAGTAGGTGAAGGAAATTTGAAAGTAAGGATTCTTATTTTATAATGTATGAACAAGAAAAGTATTGAATATGCATGCTTGTGAGAATGTCTTGTATTGATAGCATATGAACATATTGAGGTTGAATGACTGACATCTACAACTAAATTGAGGCTAAATGACTGACATTTTACAGCTAAAATTTTGAAGAAGTGATTTGAACTATTTTGTTTTTAAGAAGTGATTAGAGGTATATTTTGGTCAATCAAACAGTTGATATGTTTTTTATGCTTGAACAAAAATTCATTGTTCTAATTTCTTGTTTTAATGATTTCTAATGATTTCTTGAACAATTAACAATTATAGTTTATTAAACATCTTCTTATTATTGGTTGTGTTCAGTTAGCGACTGAATTTCCTGCTTTAGTACCTAACCTATCTGCAAACCTTCCAATGTTAGTGTTCTTTGAGTCATTATCTACTGTTGTTTGATGAATTCATCTGATTTTCATGGAATCGGTATCCAGGAGGAAGCTTTGAAAATATATATGGTTAATGTTGTAGCTATGGAAACATGTAGTTTATAATCATGTTGTTATGTCCTGTGTCTAAGTACCATTTTTCATTTTTTGGATTGTCTTTTTTCCTTCTCGTGGGAATTCATTGTTTAAACACTTCGTTAAAGAGATGGGAAATTGCAGAAACTGCAAAAGTTCCACTCCCTCATAATTGAATATTGGTCTGAATACAGTAATTCAGCTTTCTTTTAACTTCAAGACAAATTGGAAGTTGTTTAGAGATATTTTTAACCAAATTCATGATTTTTCCATATACAAGGAACATGAAATGGAAAAGGGACAAGGTTAATGCAAATGGCATGGCTCATGGATTAACAAATTGCAAGAGCAGAGCAGGTTTAGAGTTAAGTGCCCAAAGGGTTTGCAAAAGGTCAGCCTTAATGCAAATGGAATCTCTGTTAATATTGAGAAAATAATACCATCAACGTGTAGATGAAATAATCGAGTATGACAACTCCAGCTACATAAAATCTCAATAAGTAAAATTTAACATTTCTCTGAATAATTGATTGTGCTCAACATGGAGTAGACAATGAAAAAGAAGCTCCTTCAAGAAAAATCGTCAATCATGATGCTACAAGAAACAAAGTGTTCAAGCTCAGCTGTAAGTGGCCTGGAAGGAACATATGGTCGGAGAGTAAATCAATATACCTATATGAAAATGGGGCAGCTGGAGGTCTAGATCTTCTTTGGAATCCAACAGAGGTAAGTTTATCTATTTTTCTGCCAACGCCTCACTCTCTCTCAGCAGAGTTTCATATTATTGGAACTAATGTGAAGGGGTCATTACCAATGTATATGCTCCCCATCTCCTTAGCCAAAAACAAGTGTTCTTGAACTCCCTTCCATGGCTAAGAGCATGGCATGAGTAGAAACACTGGATTGTAGGGGTGATTTTAACATGATCAACAAACTTGCTAAAAATAAAAGAGGACGAAGGCGACTAGAAGCAGAGAGCCAAATTTTCCTGGACACTATAGAGTAGCTCAAGTTGGTGGATATGGAAACTACTAACTGGATATTTACCTGGAATAATCGCAGAGGGCTAGACCACCAAGTGGCCTCACTAGTAGACCTTTTATTGATCTTAGAATCAATCCTCACTCAGGGAGGGGATCTGACATCCCATATCCTGCCCTCGGTTGGATCAGATCATTGACCGATCTGCTTGCAATGTCACAGAGCACTCAAAATGGCACTTTACATTTGAGAAATATGGCTCACACATCCAAACTTCCATCGAAATATTCAACATGGTGGGAGGAGGGAGAGGAGACAAGAGGTTCTTTGTGGAACAGATTCTAGCAAAATCTAAAATATATGAAAAAGCATCTAAAGATTTGGAATAAATATTTTTTTGGAAACATATTTCAGGAAAATAAAAGTTTAGATAAACAATTGGTAGACCTTCAACGGCAGTACATCCAAACAGGATTTATAGAAGAACTCAAGCCAGAAGAAGAAAGGATTCAAATACAACTTGAAGAAAGGGAAACCCAAGAAGAGACCTTGTGGAAACAAATATCTTGGAACGAATGGCTAAAGGCTATGTTACCAGATGACAATACCAACTGCTTTTTCACAACTTCACATACTTTTCTCAGGGTATCTGGGTTGGCCTGTTCACAAAAATGAAGACAATGATGCCCAATAGATCTACTGAAATAGGTGCTATATTTAAATGCATGATCGATTTGGAGATGAAAGGGCTGTAACTGAACAAATTCAAATTAACAACCAAAAAATAAATTAGAACAGTATTACACACAAAAGAGAATAATTAATCATACAGCACAAAACCCACGGCAAGTAGAGGAAGAACTTGCGGCCAACTCCACTGAATGAAAAGCACGTTTTTGTGGAATAATAGACACCGCTTTCAGTCCCAATAATCTACAGGCAACCTCGCAAGAAGTCATGAAGAACCTGTTAAAACTAGTATGCACAGAGCAACTTTTTTGCAAAGTTATCAGATTCATAACAATGAAACTTAGGAACAACAATGAAGATAGAAGTAAAATAATAAAAATAATGAGCAACTTGACAAGATATTCTGCAAGGATGAGCAAGTTCATTATCAATTAATAAAAAGAAAAATATTCATATTGCTTAGAGAAGGTCTGCAGTCCTAATGTAACACAAACAAACCTATGGGAAATGTAAGTGAATTCTGTTCAATGTAAAAGGAAGTTCCCCTAAGGCATGTATGCTAATTAGACCATTAGAGTACAAAAATAATTCCAGATTAGACTTATGGAAAGTAGAGTAGGGGATTTTATGGTTGCAAAAATTACTACAAGTCTAATAGGCTTATTTCATTGTTGTTTTGGACACATTTATACTACTTTCTAAAAAAAAGTCAAAGCCCAACAAATATACTAAATTAAAACCAACTTTTTCTTACACCCAGGAAAATAAAAGTATATTGTTTTGAGGAGAATCCCTTTCTCTCTATCCATTCTACAACAACAAATGTATCTCTATCCATTCTACAATAACAAATGTATCTGACAAGATCATCAAAATTGAATTGAATACCACTAAGTAGGGTAACCCTGATTCATCCATTCTATCAAATCTCCTACTGTGTTGCCAATGTAGCAGTCCCACTTCATTAACACACAAGTTCAGGTGAAGAGGCTTGGCCCATCGATAACCAACTTGAAAACAGAAATCATGAAAATTTGAAACTCAAATCAACAGGTTAAGAATCATCATAGACAATATTATATATTCATCACAACATGGAGTACCTCACAAATCTAATGGTTACCAATCAAAGTTTCAACAAAAACTACAGAGCTGCCACCAATCAAGTAACGACTATGAACCAATGGTTTGAATTTTCTTTAACGATAATATTATATGCAATTTGATTATCTGGACTGGTTAGACTTGAAATTCCTTTTCCAAGGCACCTATTATCATCTACTTGGCTTCTAGATATCATTGGAATAGACGCTAGTTGCAATATTCATGGATTGATAGGCACCACCCAAGTTACAAGATCAACCTTACAACCTCACAAAGCAATATTTATGTTAGTTTATAAAGAATTAGAAATGCAGCAAAGGAATCACATAGAGATGCACACAAATGTTTCTGTACTTTTTTTATTCATAAGAGTACATATTTATAGATGACCAGACTATTAAACAAACGGTTCTACAATCTCTCAACTATAGCTAATACTTGTAACAACAATATATCTTCCGTCTCTCAACACCTAAGCTATCTACATTAAAAAAATAATCCTAAATCTTCTTCTCCAACATTAATGACCAATAATTATGATTGGACAATGGATTCGATCCACATTTCAAATACATTCTACAGCACGCAAACTATACAGCCATATCCAACTCAAAATATAGGCTACATACATTTTTCCAAACCAGAAAATGAAATACCCAAGCATCTGCCATTACCCAAAACCTCCATTACACATCAAATAATAACTTCCTAGACTACATGAAACCATGCAGAATTTGAAACAAAAGGTACCTAAACTACACGATACTATGCAGAATTTGACACAAAATAGAACTGCAGATACTTAATGACTGTAATAGACATTATGTATATGTATTCTAATTCGTTGGATAGGTTAGCTAAAATATTTTTCAATAATTCAAGAATGTGAGCCACAAAATCCTTGCCTGTTTTTGGTGGCTGGAGGGAATCAGAGTAGTTCCGATCTTGATTGAGCTGGCTAAAGTAGGTGCCATGAATCTTCAGAGAAAAAATAACAATGAGAAACTTATGAAATAGAATCCCTGTAAGGCCAAATAGGATGAACACGAACCTTTTTAATTTCACCACAAATCCACGACCACAAAACGGTGAATAAACACGAATCCCTGTAAGGCCAAATACCAAACAAGGATAAACATGAATCCCTCCTACCAAATACCAAATACCAAATGAGGATGAACATGAATCCCTATAAGGCCAAATACCAAAGTACCACCACAAACCCACGACCACAAAATGGTGAATAAACACCCTCATTTTCCAGAAAACACTGCTACCACTGCAATGCTGCTAGAAAAAACGCCCTGTTATCCAACAAACACGATGGAGAAAATGTGGAGAAAACCCACAGAAAACCCAAGGAGTAAAATTCCCTTGTTTTCTAGTAAACACTGCTACCGCTGCTCTGATTTGAGAAAACGCCCTGTTATCCAGCCACACGATGGAGAAAACATGGAGAAAACCCACAGAAAACCCAAGAAGCAACATGCCCTTGTTTTTCAGAAAACACTACTACCACTGCTCAGATTTGAAAAAACGCCCTCTTATCCAGCCACATGATGGAGAAAATGTGGATAAAACCCACAGAGAAACCAAGGAGCAACACGCCCTTGACTAGAAGCAAACCCAGCTCGCAGGCACCTCGGCTTGGTGCAGGTGCACTCAGACCACACGCAAAGGAGCTCGCAGGAAAAGCTTGGAGGACTGGTGAACGANAACATACCCCAACATATTGGATATTTAAATAGTAAAAAAAAAACCCTAGTTACCCCTAATATACCCCCAATATATTGATTTTTAATTTTTTAATTTTAAGCCCCCCAATATGAATGGACATGATAGCATATTGGTCCCTAGGTGACGCCCCCATGCCAGTTACATAGTTGTCACCTATGTCCATTGCACCATTGCAAGCAATGGTGTTTCCCTAATTACATAACGTAAATCAAAATACAATCTATAAAACCATACATAGAGCCTATCAAGGCACCAAGTTTCGATTCACGGCTAAAATCATAATAATTACAAAACCGAAGTCTTTACAAAATCATACCCAAAGGCCAACGAAATTGCACAACTTAAACCCCAAGTTTTGTTGCTGCATATAATGCAAATTTCTATTGGAACCAGACTCCATTAAACCCCAACCACGACAAATTTCAAAACCCAGTCCTAAAGCCAAGTGGTGACAAGTAACTACTTGTTAGCAGGCTTACTGTAATTGTAATGTTTTCCCATGGCTTGTTTGCAAAGCAAGGAACCAGGCATTTTCATTGCTAGCTCTGTAGTCGTGCAATAAGACAATAGCATAATGAGAAGAAAGATATGGTGTTACAAGCTACATAAAACATGTTTCTAAGCGAAACGAATCCACAAGCTTACTGACCTATTAAGACTAGCGAGGCCGTTCTCCTTCACTAGCACTAGAGCCAAGAGCCAGCAACAAACAAAGCGAAATGACCAAGGCCATCATGAGACAAGCCCTAATTTTGGTCTACCACACACTCAAATGTGCATTAATGGTGCCAAGATATTACCAATTAACAAAATCAAAACCCACTCCTATATAGTTCTTAAGCATTGCAATTTCAAATCCCACCATTCCATGCAATGGTTTAAACCCCTTTGAACCTTGTTATATTTTTCCGACCCCTAAGTCAATACAATGCATAAGTAGTACATACATCTCATATGATAGGATTTACACCTTAGGACTATGCTCATCAAACTATTTAGGCTCTAAGCCTAAGACCATGGAATATGCAATATGCCATGGTATGTTGTTAAATATGAAGCCAAGTATTGTTTTAACAAAAGATTATTGAACTTGTAAAAACATAAAATGAAAGAATAAGTTAATTGTTGTTCATAAAATAAACATGTAATATAAATAGGTTAGGATATTAACAGTTCATAATAACTACACCAGGTCTAATAAGTGTCACATAGATAGCAAAATTATGTCATACAAATAATAGGTATGATAGTGACCTCGTCTCTCACGCGAAGTCTGTAAAGCACAATAATATTAACCAGTACCTGTCACTACCTACAAGTGAGACTACTAATAATCAAACATCCAAGTACTCGGTAACAAGTTTGTATCGCAAAGTATAATTTGCGCTTAAAAAGGAAGAATTTCCTTACTTCAAATTGAACTAAGTAAGCCCGCTAGACAAGTAAAAACTTTACCTCTTGGGCACTTACATGGGAAAACTAGTCCCTCCACTCCACCCACTTTGATTCCAAGAACAAAGTTAAGTTAGAACCACATAAATAACAAGTGAATACATGCTAAAATTAGTGAAGTACATAATTAAGTAACTACACATACGTGGCAATGTATAAACACAAGAATAGCTTAGTAATCGGCATTAAGGCATCATAAGTAAAAACAATAATAAACATAAATGAAAGTAAGGAAGCAGGACTTAAGAACAACTTACGATAAAAAAATAATACAAATAGAGTACGATACATTCCGCAAGTTAAATAATGTCCAACATAGGTATTTTCAACTAGCCTAATAAATCTTTTTTTTATTTTCAATTTTTGGGGACATTACACTTGTCCTGCACCACATCTCCAACACAAGCATCAAAGGTGAGCTTACGAATAAATCCCATCAACCCATTGTATGCACTATACCTCCAAATCCATCGTAACCTAGTGCAACCAAACACCATAGGTATCGTCCAAGAGTTGGATTGTGAGTCCAAGTATGAGGAGGACGCACTATAAGGAAGAGAACAAGTGCTAGTTTCTTCATTACCAACACCCTAGCGTCAATTTCCTAACAATATTCCCTCTTTCTAGGACGCAATCCAAGTGCAATGCTTGGATGAGAGGGACATCCTTTCTAACATTAAAAAAAAATATGAAACATCGCATGTACTTATATATCAATTAAAAATTCATACTTCCAAGTATATTGACTATGCAGGTGTCGACAAAACTAGATACACCATTTCGAACAATTTAAAAAAAAAAGGTGTTTAGAAGTTCTCCATTTTAAGGAATGCCTGAAAATATAGAGGAGTAAAAATTCTAGAAAGTATGAGTGTCCATATCATAAATTCTTGAAGGGTCGGGGCCTATGCTTGTATTTCAAGTGTATGCACATGTATGTGATCCAACCTCAAACATCAAAATGTATTGCCGTCCTAAATAGGTTTTGAAACGAGATACTTCTCAAATTCCCAAAATGTGACAAGTAGTGGAAATTTTTACAATATACTTTCCAAAGTGTCAACCAACTAATATTTTTTCTAGTTTAACCAAAATATAGGAACCCATATTCCCAAAACCTCGAAAAAAAATCACTTTAATAAAGCATGATCTTTCTCTAGTCTTGGGGTTTTGAAGCGTTCGTCAGTCCAAAACTTACAAAACATGATAATCAATTATTCCAGTGAATAACCGACCCATCAGCATTGAAAATAAATAGAATAAAATGGCATGGAGGACAAACAACGATAAGGAGAAGAGGTGGCATACTACTGACAAAATGCCTGATGCTCAGCGTTTTGCAAAAATCAAATGAATCCATCCATGGAGGATCACGTAGAAATAATGATGACCTCCCAAATATTCATTCCATGGTTAAGATGTATAGTTCAAGCATGTTGCAGGTCACCATTGCATATATTAAACCCTTTCCCCTTCTCAACACATGAAAAGAAGTTGATAAACTCTTTATAAATCTAAGGGGATGGGGAGAACAAACGAAGAAACCCAGAAATAGAATAATTTGTTGTTGTTCAGTGATATTGTCTACTTGGTTGCGACCGAGATTGTGGCTGCATCGGGTTGTGAGGAGTACCTATGATAGATTTCAATTATGGAAACCTTCTCATAACAGTAAATCATATTAGCTGTCAATCATGGTAACATTCTTACAATGATATACCATAGCACAACCTAACCTCAGAAAGAGACATCCTCAGCTTCACATGTAGTTTTCATTTTTTGCAGAGATCGAGGTTTTGAATTTGGTGATAACAGGTTTCGATTCCACTTCCAACATAAAGATACCGATAAATACCATTCTCGGATTCTGTGACTTCATGCTCGATTCAAGGTCATAGCATTCTACCCTCTTCTATAATGTATCATATTTAACAAAAAATGAAAAGATTCATGGAATCTTTCGTATTTTGGGCATAATGTTTCGCTCGTAACTCAAAATTGGCTGAAGTTTTGACCATTGGAAAGGTATTTAAATTCTCTACAACGTTTTAGTTTTGAGTGTTTCCTAATTCCTTACCATTTGTCTTAGGTGGGTGTTTTAGTAACAAAGCATCTTTTAAAAGATGCTTTGTTACTAAAATGCTCGCCCAAGAAAAACGGTAAGGAATTAGGAAAAACCTCAAAAAAAAATCATTGTAGAGAATTAGGAGACCTTTCCAATGGTATAAGGCCCACCCAATTTTGAGTTATGCACAAAACCTTATCCCCAAAATATAAAATCTTCCTGGAATATTCTGGTCTTTTTTCAAATCGGATACATTTTGGGGAAAAAAAAACCTTATGGTTTTTGACTAAATGTTTAAGATTTCTCATTGTTATATAACATGAATACTCATAGTTGGACTCGGTTAAGTATTTGGTAGGATTCTACTTCTAATCGAATATACTCATTTAGCATTTTAGTTTCTGTAATGTCCCCAAAAAATTGGAAAAACAAAATTATTAGGCTAGTCAGAACTACCTATGTTGGACATTATTGGACTTGCAGAATGTGTCCTACTCTATTACTCCTATTTTGTCATAAGATTTTCTTACGTCCTTCTTCCTTACTTTCAGTTATGATTATTACTGTTTTACTTATGATGTGAAAATGTTGATTACTGTGCTATTCTTATGGTTATGTATTGCCATGTATGTTAGATACTAGATTATGCACTTTATTGATTATAGCATGTGCTTGTTATTGTTTACATGGTTCTAAATTATCTTTGTTCTTGGAAACAAAGGGGTGGAGTGGCGAGACTAGTTTCCCTTGTAACCCCTGAGAGGTAGTAGTTTCTACTTGACACAATAGACTTACTTAGTTCTGTCGAACTAAGGCATTCTTATCCCGTTTATGTGCAGGTATATTGGCAACATATAACTTGTTTATAATGCGTAACAGATGGTAGTGATCATTGATATCTAGTGCTTGCATTTGCAGCCCTATCCTATTACGTTGTTTGCTTATTCTTACTCGTTATGGACTGTATGCTAGTGACGTGGTCACTACAACGTTAATCATTTATGTGATGACGAGTTATTGCTAATGTGATAATTATTTATTATGTGGTAAGTAATTACAACTTGAATATGCCCTAGTGTATACTCCCTATAAGTTTGATTTTTATTATTAGCGAAAGGATAGAATATACTTAAAACCTTAGTGGTAATGCTCCATGGCATATTGCATATGCCATGGACTTAGGGCTTGAGACATAAGTTTAAATGTTGCATATGGGGTATATACCTCACATGGAAATGGAAACATATGATATTGTATCGTGTATGAACTATAGAGATGTGGGTTTGGAGATTGTTAATGGACAATGGGGTGGCGCCTTTAGTGCACGTTGGAAAGTGTGGCAGCCCAACTTAGAACTTGGCTCAACGATGGGGATTGGTTATTCACAGCTTAGATGCTTACCCTTTCCTCCGCCACAGTATTGAAAATGTGAATTCCATGATAATGTAAGGTTATTCAAAATGCAACTTGTCATAGGTTATTCAATTATTCATACTTCTTGCCATTGTTATTGTTTTTTGGTTGTAGGTTACAAGGATGGCGAGGAGAGGCATTGTTTGTAGCTCAATTGCAAGTCATAGGAAAAGCCATTCCTTTACGGTAATCCTGTTAAAAAATTCTTCAATTGTTACCTCTTGGTTTCATGGTTAAGGCTGAGTTTCACTCATTGTTGGTTGGGGTTTTCTTGCGGTTTGGTTCCAAAAGATACGTTTTTTTGGGGGGTTTGACTGTGTCTAGAAGAACTCTGTGTTTTGTGTAGCGACAGCCTAGGGGTTTATTTTGGGGTTTCGCTGGCTTGAGATTATAATGTTTTGGATTTGTAATTAATATCATGATTCTAGCAGTGAAGAGAGCCTTGGTACCTTCAGCAGAATCTATGTGTATTTTATAATTAGTGTTTTGGTTTATGTTATGTGCAAAGGAAAACACCATTGCTTGCAATGGTGCAATGGCCAATGGGAACAACTGTGTAAACTTGGTAATGTCCTTATAAGACTATGTTTATAAATATATTCATGCTGCATGTATTTCTATGGTTATTATGCTTATGGACTGTGTTGATTCACCTTCGTGGGTTTTATTGGTTAAATGGATGACTATACTTTCAATGTCGATGGATTTGGGACCACACTGTTAATGGGATTGGTAGATATCATTGTGGTTGCAATAGAGTAGAAGGTTCATACCTATAGTTTACTTTTATAATGTGTAAATGTATCTATGGCAGTCTATGGGTGTAAACCCTGCGTTGGAAATTATTGTCGTAGATTATTTCGTTGACATGGAATTGAATAGTTATTTTAAATGAATATTGGTTATGTATGGGGTCAATCCCATGAATTACAATGTATATGAATTATAAGGTTCTTACGACCTCTGTGTAGAGAATGCAATTGGTTTATTTACAACCTGTGTATAACTATGTATAGCGTGGCTTTAAAGGACCTTACAGGATTCGATCATCAATTGTTGTTTGAGATGAGGGTTTATAAAATATATGGAATGAGATTTGGAATTTGAGTGTTCACTGGATTCGATCCTATGACCTTTTTGCAAATACCTTTGGTGTTTAAGTGATTACTGCGTATGTAATATTATTGTGGTTTTTTTATGTTGGGCATTGTATTTTATGGCATGTGATTTCTATTATGTGGATTTTAATATTAGATGGTTGGAATTGTTATTTATTCCATGGCTTTATAATGTTGATAAGAATATTATTGTTTATACTGGGTAGATATAGATAGTATAGAGGTTATAAATCATGAACCATTTGTATGGTCTCGATACTTGGAATGTTCAATGGTTTATGATAATGGTTGATTTAAGAAGCATGATAATGTTCATATTTGGTTATTAGCATAATTTTATTTATGTTTTTTTATCTTAGCTTATTTACTTTTAAAATTTATGGTTATTCTTAAATAAAGAATACTATGTTTATAATATTGTTAACTTAGTATTTATAGTATATCAGTTTATTAAAATATAAAATTAGTTTTGTTTAAAACTGAAATTGAACCTAGTAAGATATCTAAGCAAGGATCTACTGCAATATGAAATCTTCTAGTAGGGTTTCTACACAATTAAAATATATTGGACTTTCTCTTAGAAATACAACCTAAGTTTTTTTATTAAAGAATAGAGTTTAAGCTATAAAAAAGAACGAAGAAGTAAAATGGAAAGAAACAAAACCCTTGATAAATATTTAATTAGAATTAAATGATGGAAGTAACACTGAAAGTACAAAACCCTTTGATAATTATAACACAAAATTTAAATTACAGCCTAAGGTTTATAAATTAATATGTAAACCCTAAAAGAATTTGACATGGAAAAACAATAATACATAGGGTTAGAACACATAATATAAACCCTTGCATAATCTATCCAGCACTTTTTCTATGAATTGAAATAGGCATTTAAGAAAATCATACCTGAAAAGTGAATCTCTTTTAATTGCTGAAACCTCCACACTCAGATACCGAGCATTAACAATTCATAGGTAAATCTGAACTCTATATAGATGACTAAATCACTTGGGAATTACCATGTTCCACCCAACCATGACCCAAACCATTCCTGGTTTAAATACAGATCCCCTTGATATGGTTCCAACATGCAAGTAGATTAGAGCTCCTAAGGTGAGGCTACCCTAGTTTGTATATCAGGTCTAGATCAGTTCTTCTTCTTCCTCTTAGGGAAATGTTCACCAACAACTCTCTCTTGATAATTATCAGGAAAAATAATGACTCCCAAAAATATCATGAGATCCCCTAGCCTCTCTTTGGCTTAGGACTTTATAGATAGAACTTTTCAGTCAAAGAGGCGTTTAAATCAAGAATTACTTCATTTCTTGATTTAACCCTTTTATTTAATTTAGTACTTTTAATATTTTAATATTGTCATCATCATCATCATCCTCATCCTCATCATCCTCATCGTCATCATCATCATCATCATTGTCATCGCCATCGTCATCATCATCATCATCATCATCATCATCATCCTCATCATCATCATCATCATAGTCATCATCATCATCATCATCATCATCATTGTCATCATCATCATCATCATCATCATCACCAACATTTTTCATCATCATCATCATCATCATCATCATCATCATCATCCTTATCATCCTCATCGTCATCATCATCATCATCACCATCATTGTTCATCATCATCATCATCATCCACATAATCATCATCATTGTCATCATCATCATCAACATCATCATCATCCTCATCCTCATCATCATAGTCATCATCCTCATCATCATCATTGTCATCCTCCTCCTCCTCATCATCATTGTTCATCATCATCATTCCATTGTAAATGCTTGAAAATAAAATCAAAGAAAAGTTTCAACTAAACCTATCATCATCATCATCATCATCGTCGTCGTCGTCGTCATCATAGTCATCATCCTCATCATCATCATCATCATCATCATCACCATGATTTTCATCATCATAGTCATCATCATAGTCATCATCATCCTCATCATTATCATCATCGTCTTCATCAACATCATCATCATCATAATTGCAATCATCATCATCAACATCATAATCACTTTCATTATAGTCATAGCCATTGGGATAATCATCCTCATCATCATCATCACCATTATTGTTCATCATCATAGTCATCATCATCCTCCTCCTCATCATCATCGTTGTCATCAACATCATCATCAGAATAATCATCATCATCATAGTCATAGTCATCGTCATTCTCATCAAAACAAAATCAAAACAAAGTTTTTACTTAACAAGTGCGCGCACGCGTCTTTAACGTGTGCGCACAAACTAGCGCGATCGCGCTTCTAATGGGTGCGCAATATGTTTTAAACTATGTCCATGCGTGATTTAAATTTAGAATTTGGGTAGGCACCCTTTTTCCAACCTACGTGGTGGTTTAATTGGATGCTTTGGTTTTAGGTTCGGGTTGCCAAACCAAGTGGTTTGGACTGTCTTATGACATAAAACATGTTTTGTACCACTTCTCCTATTTTGTGCATGATTTTGGATATGCCACGCTTGTCCACTACTAATGAAAATTCACACACTTGTGTAACTTTGTCAGTAGATTTTGAATATGTAATTTTTATTTAAATCTATTATCTTTTTCTATCTTTTTATTTAATTTTAAATGGACTAATGTCAATCTAACACGAAAGGTAGGCTATTTGGTTTGACTATAATTTTTTATTGGCTCACCTATTTAGAAAACGGAAAAGAACCCGCACAATAAGACACAAAGACCTACATCATATAAAAAAAATATCATTCATTGACTATGTTAAGGCCAAGATGTGGTGGGCCAACACTCCACCTTGTCATTTTAGGGTGTCACTGACTTCCTTAATTTGAAAAAATAATATATAACATAAATAAATATGGAGAAATAACACTGCACTAGACACACCTATTATCTACAACTCTATATAACTTTTTTTACAAAATTCCACCATTTGCATACCAAACGAGTGGACGAACGCAAACATATTCATTAACTTTTGGGAAAAAAATAACATACCAACCTTAGAAAAACCTTGTTCTTGGGGATTTATACTTAGTTTCCATAAATAAAAGTTATATATTCCGGAAGGTACTCCGATTATCCACATTTCATATTCTTACTCCATATTCCAAAAAGTTGTGTAGGTACCCATAATATTGCTTTTTGATGTTCAAATTTATGTTTTCCCGGAATTCCATTGCAACAAATGTGTCATAAGTGACCAGCATTAGCTTGCACCAGCCCTATTCAAAGTTTAGCTGCTTACCCTTTGCTCCAGTCCAGTATCGAAAATATGACTTCCATGATAATGATAGGTATGGCAATGTTTGGTTTTGCATCATTGTTGTTTTTCGTAGCTTATTCAATGATTCATACTTCTCATCATTGTTATCGTGTCGTGGTTGTAGGTTACATACATGGCAAGGAGAGGCATGGTTCATAGTTCAAATGTAAGCCATGGGAAAAGCCAATCCTTTGATAAGCTTGTTAAACAAGTCTTCACTTGTTATCTCTTGGCTTTGTGGTTAATACTAAGTTTTAATCATCGTTGGTTGGGGTTTGCTTAGGGCCTGGTTCCAAAAGATGTGTTTTGGTTTGGGGTTTGACTACATCTCAAATAAATCTGCGTTTTGTGGAGCGAAAACCTTGGGGTTTATTGTGGGGTTTCGATGGCCTTTGGTCTCGAGCTTATAATGTTTTGGATTTGTAATTAATATGGTGATTCTAGCAGTGAAGAGATCCTTGGTACCTTCAACAAGCTCTGTTTCTATTTTATAATTAGTGTTTTTGTTTATGTTATGTGCAAAGGGAAACACCATTGCTTGCAATGTTGCAATGGCCAATGGAAACGGCTGTGTAAAATTGTTAATGGCCTTATAAGACTGTTTTTATAATTATATCATGTTGTGTTTATTTCAATGGTTATTATGCTTGTGGGATGTGTTGATTTTCCTTCATGGGTTGTATTGGTTAAATGGATGACTATATTGTCCACATCAATGGATTTGGGACCACGCCGTGAATGGCGTTGGAAGCCATCATTGTGGCTACGATAGTGTATGAGGTTCAAACTTACAATTTACTTTTATAATGTGTAAATGTATGTATGACAGTTTATGGGTGTAAACCCTGCGTTGGAAATTGTTGTCATAGATTATCTCTTTGACAGGGTATTGAATTGTTATTTTCAATGACTATTGGTTATGTATGGGGCCGAGGCCATGGATTATAGTGTATATGAATTATAAATGTCTTGCAACCTATGTGTAGAGAATGTAATTAGTTTATTTACAACCTGTGTATAACTATCTATAGCGTGGATTTAAATGACCCTACAGGATTTGATCATCGGTTGTTTTCTAAGATGACAGTTTATAAAATATATGGAATGCGATTTGGCATTTAAGTGTCCACAGGATTCGATCCTACGACCTTTGTGCAAATACCTTGGGTTTTTAGGTGAGTACTGTGTATGTAATAATATTGTGGTTTTGTTATGTTGGGCATTATATTTTATGGCATGCGATTTCTATTATGTGTATTTTAATATTAGATAGTTGGAATTTTTATTTATGCCATGGCTTTATAATGTTGATAAGAATATTATTGGTTATACTTGGTAGATATAGATATTATAGAGGTTATAAATCGTGGACCATTTGTATGGTGTCGATACTTGGAATGTTAAATGGTTTATGATAATGGTTGATTTAAGAAGCATGATAATGTTTATATTTGGTTATTAGCATAAGTTTATTTATGGTTTTTATCTTAGCTTAGTTACTTTAAAATTTATGGTTATTTTTAAATAAAGAATATTGTATTTATAATATTATCAATTTAGTATTTATAGTATATCAATTTATTAAAATCTAAAATTAGTTTTGTTTAAAATTGGAACTGAACCGAGTCTTATATCTAAGCAAGGCTCTACTGGCAATATGAAATCTGCTAATAGGGTTTCTACACAATTAAAATATATAGGCCTTGCTCTTAGAAATGCAACCTAAGTTTTTTTTTTAAAGAAAAAAGTTTAAGCTATAAAAGAGAATGATAAAACTCAAAGGACAAAACCCTTTGATAACTATAACACATAATTTAAATTACAGCCGCATGGTTTATAAATTAATATGTAAACCATAAAATAATTTGACAGGGAAAAACAATAATACATACGGTTAGAAAATATAATATAAACCCTTGCATAATCTATCCAACACTTATTCTAGGAATTGAAATAGGCAGTTTAGAAACTCATACCTGAAAAGTGAAGCTCGTTTAATGGATGAAACCTGCACGCTCAATTACCGAGCATCAACAATTCATAGGAATATCTTACCTCTGTATAGATGACTAAAAAACTTGGGAACTACCACGTTCCACCCAACCATGACCGTGAGCCATTGTTGCTTTAAATCTGGATCCCCCCGAGCTAGTTCCAACATGCAAGTAGCTTAGAGCTCCTAAAGTGAGGCTTTCCTAGTTTGTATATCAAGTCCCGATTAGTTCTCCTTCTTCCTTTTAGGGAAATGTTCTCCAAGAACTCTCTCTTCATAATTTGCAAAAAGAATAATGACTCCCAAAATATCATGAGATCCCCAAGCCTCTTTTTGGCTTGGGACTTGATAGACAGACTTTTCAACCAAAGGGGCAATTAAATCAAGAATTACTTCATTTCTTGATTTAACCCTTTTATTTAATTTAGTACGTTTAATATTTTAACTTGGGAACTTTCAACTAGTTCCTAATTGTACTTTTATGGGTATTATAATATTCATCTTTTGTCAAGTAGTAATAACAATAATAGATGGAAAATATTACTACTATGTGTACTTTTATACATACTCTGTATAAAATATATAATAATATATTATTTGTTAACATTCATCTTAGGATATCACATATTGTGATCACTAGACTTAAGACACTTTCTTCATTAAGGTCATCAAGTATATTGTTAGGTCTACTAGGCTAGGAAACTGTAAACATCCTTGCATGTTGGATTCCCTCGTATAACATGGTATTTCTTCAATACTTTATGAGAATACAGAAATTCGAAATTTTATTTAATCACTTATAAATAAGTGAGATGAGATCAATATTTTTCTTGAGTCGTTTTCACTTGGAAATCATTAATTCTTTTCAGTAACTCCTAGCGCTTACCACATCCCATACTCAGTGCTAAAAATAGGGAGTTACAAACATAGTGCAATTCCAGATCTCTTCCCTCAACAGTAATGCTAGGATTTACTTGTATGATACACCTAGGGATACAATGGCCAAGGATCCAATGTTCTAGAGATTATGCTCAAAATCAATATGGAAGGATTCAAGGCTTATTCCCAACACTTCAAAATTATCTTTTGATTTTTTTGAGAGATTCATGCTCAACACAAATGTCTCAAGACTCATGTGTTCTAGAGCTTCTCGCTCAGCAAAAATATAAGTACTCATGTGCTTCAGGGCTTCTTTCTCAACAAAAAACATCAATTTACCCATGTGCTCCAGGGTCCATGCCCAACACAAACACACACACACACACACACACACACACATATGCAAATGGCTTACACCCAGTGTATCAAGCAAATCATCATGTTCATATGCAATGCGATCTTCGACTGAGTATATCATAATAAAACATCAAAGTAACATCATAATCAATGGGGCTCATTCCCATAACTGTTAGGTCCAAAATTTGGGATATTACACTTTCCATCCAAGGCTTGCAGTTATGAAAAAGGAAATCCCCCATGTAGTTCAAATTTTGATACAAATCTACTATGTATGTCACCATGATGTACTTTAAGTAGTTTAGCCCTTACATCTAGAAATGTCTATTGTATCGTGCTTCTATAGTTTGAAGAATCGATACAATAGCCCAAAAATTCAAATGCATTGATGGAGCAATTTTCGACGATTAATTATACCACATAATTCATTCTAAAATACTAAAATTTGTGATTTTCCTCATTATGTTTTTGAGTTCCATTAAACAACATTTCATACTATATGACAATTAGATTAATACTATTAAGAGGAGGTAACCTCATTTTTCTATCACTAACCTAGTTAGCACAAACATATAAAATTTTCATTTTTTTGTTTTGTTTTCATTTCATAACTTTATAAACCAAAACAAAAGTGTTTTCAAAAGCTTCTATGGTTCCATACAATATTAAAATGTAGGTTTATTTTTCCCATCTATATATCATACATGATGTAGTGTTTCAATGTTTTGAATTGAGTTAGATATAGATAAAACGATATTCGATCAACAACAATATAAGGTCATCAATCCTAATATACATTGATTTCCTCGACATCCATAGATATATTGTCCTATAATAGTAACAATTTAGATTTCACCATTATGCATACATACTCTATCATGAACAAATAGAAAAATAGTAAATAAACATAAGCAATAAAATACTCCAAAGATGTCTTTTGAAACCATACTTGTAAATTCCACAAAGTGCAACCAAGAATACACTTCAAAGATGGGCACGGAAATTGATTAAAACTTTTCTCTATATGAATAATTTTTTTATGTTAGGTTTGATAAATTTATATCCACCACATATTTATATAATCAAAAAAATTAGGGACATTAGGAGTTTGGAGGAATTTATTAGGAGTTTGAACCATTTTATTAGGAGTCAGACTATGAAATGACTGCACATTAGGTAGACTTCTAGATGCCAAATGCACTTGGACTAAGCCTTCAGTGATTAGAATTAAAGGTAAGCTAATAGTTGTAAAATCATAGGAGTTAAGCTAATAGTTGTACCTAATAGTTAAATTAATAGTTATCCCATCTAACACTCATTAGAGTTGAAATTAAGTTAATAGTTCTAGAATCATTAGAGTTAAGCTAATAGTTGTATCTAAAAGTTGAGTTGTTAGTTATCCAATATAACTCTTATTAGAGTTGAATCATTATCCAATAATGAAATAGTTGAATATTATTTTTAATTTTTAGAACTATCACTAATTATATTTATCACATGTTAATTAAGATATTTTTATTTTTTTGAAATTATTAATTATTATTTTTGGACTATGCCCTATTACCACCTAAGTTGTACTTAGTGGTTTTTTATCAAGTGAGCGTGGTGAACCGGACAAAGATTTTTTGTTCGGACTTCAAAAGACCTTCGGAAGTGCTTCTGGGAAGTGCTTGTTGTACTATATTACATGTTCATACCCCATGAGGGAATTGTAATAAATGTTCTAGCATGATAGTGTCTATAAAACACTCGATCTCTTAGACTTTATTTGTCAATCCGATCAGCCCATGTTGTTTTTTCCCTTGGTTATTATTGGTTGTTGAATCAGCGACTGATAATTTCTGAGATTTTCACTCAATACCTCCGAAGTTGGGGTGGTTGGCTTGGAATTTAGGCCTATTTAGGTTATTAGAGTCTATGTGTCAATGTATAACCATGCTAGACATCATGGTCGAGTCATATGAACATGCCTAAGTCCACTTAGGTTTTTAATTTTTTTAATTTTTTTAATTTTTTCAAGTTTTTTAAATTTTAATTTTTCCACAAAAACTTAGGCTATTTTTTAATAGTCTAATTGGGAATTTATTTTTTGTAATTAAAGTGGGCCAAATAATCAGTTTTAGTCATGGGGGTGCTCATTTTAAAGCTAAGAGCACCATGTCAGAAAGTACTGTGTAAACCCATAGATCCACTTTTTCTTAGTTTTGAGTGATTCTCAATCACTCAGGTCAGAAAGCCCCAAAAAATCAATTATTGATTGTTTTAATTAATAAATTGATGAATAATGGAGCAAATCCAAAATCCTAGATCACTTGATACTCAACTGATTTGATTGAAATCAGTCTCATCGGCACCAGATCGACTATATCTGACAAATCCTTGACTGAAGGAGGTGATGAGGGAAGATCCAAAGTTGAACTTTAGCCTCCTTTATGGGGAATTATTCCCTCCCTCTCTCCTCCACACGTGTGGGCTCTTCTAAGAGCTCTGGGGTTGATGATTCACTCATTAGGTCAATGTGTCAACTCAATTAGCCCCCTGATTCACATTCAAAGTCAGTAGAAGATCATTTCAGCTTCAGATCAGACATTGATGGACTCTCCTTCAGCTGTAGTGGTCTATCTCCTTGGTATTTTCACCCCCTCTAGGCTGGGGTTTCATTTTTATGTATAAATAAAGCATGGTCGCCTCCTTTCCGAGTTAGTTAGAGTTGGATTGAGGAGCCATTTTTATTGTAATACTATGTAATATATTTTGCTATTGGAATAAAGTGAATCTTTGGAGGCAAGACGGTGTCATGTCATTGTATGTGTGGATGAGCATTTCCATGTTTCACTGAGGTAACATGTATCTATGTTCATAATTTTCTGATTGTTTGTGGATTCATTGCTAAGATTGATAATAAGATTATTATAATATTGATAGGAAAGGAGTTTTTCAATAAGTTTATTGGCCATCTGTTTACTTTGATGCATGTTTACAGATCTAGATTCAGCATGTTTTATAAGTTTATATGCATGTTATTCTAAAATCGTTGTGTATGTATTAACCGGATCTCACAAGTAATTTGGCAAGTATTTGGACTAAGTTGCAGGTTCCTAGCTTGCAGAGAATGTAGATCTAGTTTTCTTCTTCACTCTCTCCAAAAAATTTCAAAGGCATAGTTCCTCGACATTCTACCAGAAAGCTCCATAGTTGATCTTCAGGGTTTCCAACAATAAATGCTCTTCTTTTCCTCTTCCTCCAATTTTTTCTAAAATCAGTCCGGTTACTTGTTTGCAGCTTTAAAATTATTTAGATCTATCAATTTCATATTTTATTTTACATATATCTTTCTTCCTTAAAGCTCATAAACTAGACCTTATTCCTAAAAGAAAATTTACAAGCATTCTAGATCTAGTTTTAGTGAAAATTGTCATTTTTCAAGGCTGTGAAGGTAGATCTAAATATTGTTGAATGCATAGTTGTTTTCTTATAATATAAAAATTTATATTCAACAATTTAAGTGCTTCATATTGGATACCCCCAAAGCATGCCAAGAACCAAATAAATCTTTCTTTCCTTGGTTCATTTTCTGCTTCTTTAAAAACTAGTTTTAACTTAGAATTTTTGGGTAAAACGTTTGTTCATCCAAAAGTACTTTCAAAGTACTTTTGGGAATATTTAACTGTGATAAGATTGTTGGGTTTTATCAGGTGTAACAGAAAAGAGGAGGATTTGCTGTCCGGAAAGCATTTTTTGACCATGCGAAACCGCCTAGGGGGTCTCCGTCTTCCCAAAATTTCAAAATTTTGCAATTTGTAAACCTTTGGTATCATTCCATATAAGGACCAG
The DNA here is from genome assembly GCA_001517045.1 of Pseudotsuga menziesii. NCBI lineage: Eukaryota > Viridiplantae > Streptophyta > Pinopsida > Pinales > Pinaceae > Pseudotsuga > Pseudotsuga menziesii. The sequence goes on along the minus strand of LPNX010494959.1, from coordinate 497,529 downwards.
GTGGATTAGTTTCAGTTTTCTGATATTGTAATTTCTGCTAATAAAAGGAAAAATATCTTCGAATAAGCTCTTTCAATCCTATTCACCATCCCCCTTGGGGGATTCGTGTTCGTGCCATTTTTTACATTTTTTCATCTTTTTTTGATCTAGTGTCGTTCTAATATGCAGGGGTAGTATACTCTGAATTATAATCATTGTCATGTTCCATATCTGGTGGTTTCAAAGTAATTTTAATACTTACCCCACGAGCCTCCTTTTGAGCCAAAAGGTGAAGAAAGGGGTGTGGTAGTCTAGTTAGAAAATTGTGGTTTGGTTACTTGTTCATGATTCATATGCTATATTTAATTGTTTTAACAATCATAATAAAATCAACCCCTCTTTGATTCCCTGATTGAGGTCCACTTGGATCGAAAGAGGTTCCTGGAGGGTTTTCTTTTGAATAAGAACACCTCTTTTAAAATTTACTAAAAATAACAAAGACTCCAGTGTGTATGCTCTATACTTGGTTGCATTTCTTTTGATCAGTCAAGCTGCATCAAAATCACTGGAGTGACTAGATTAATTAGTCTTCGCCTCACAAATTGGCAAACTATCAGGAAAAAATCCAATGCCTCGAATGAACTGTAAACGGTGGCAAAATACCCAAAGGAGTGGGAACAAATGGAAAATGACCTCGACGCACCAATCTCTATCATACCCTGATGGGTGAATTACAAACAACAGTCTCTGAGACTCCGTTACAGCCCACAAACACCTTGCGGGTATCCGTGAAAGTTCTCTTTTGGACATACTCCAAGTACCCCTAGGGTATATCTGGAGTCCCTTTTTTCGCCTAATTTAATTAATTCAGATTCCACATTAATTTAAAATCTACCAAAAGACATTTGCAAAACATTCTTTCAAGCACATGCAAGCACGTTATTTTCTCCATTGACTCCAATTAAGGCACTCGTGATTTATTGGATCATTTCTTTCAATTATATATTTATTGAGTGTCATTATTGTGCTTATCTACTTTAAATCTTGCATCTTGTTATATTTTGTTTCCACTAGTTAATTTCAAACAACTCCTAAACAACTTAATCAATATAACACCATCACACTAAGTAATTAGCCTTAGTATTTTAATAGGGTCTACCTGCCTTAGCTTCGTTAGGAGTTAGCCTGAATGAAGGAGTCAAGAACAAGGTGACAACCTTGTCTCGAGACTTGCCCCCAAGGACACACCAAGTGGCTTGAAGATTTCTTCCACGTAACCTAGGTGTGTGAAAGGTGACAACACTTTTTGGCATCATTGTCGGGGATAAATCTATTTATTCTCGAGTACGCCTTTTGTTTTCTTCCTTTTTGTTTTTGCTTTGTTTGATGAATGCTTAGAGTAGATATTTAATTTCCATCTAGCGACTCCACTGAATTTTTTCAATTTTTATTTCTACAAAGAAAAGAAAAAAATATTTTTTGTGAAAAGATTTATAAATGCTTATTTTTCTTTTTCATATGGCGACTCCATTGAAGGGATAAAACCCTGCTTTCTTGTAATTTTGTTGATACTTGTTGTGTGTATATGAGCTCATACGACATAGTAAAACTTTAAATGCTCATTATTTGGTTGCTCTGATTCAGTACAAAATACATGGTTGATATATGCGACTGATAAGACATTATGGACTATGAAGATTATGGTGGTGTAATTTCTAGTGTATGTCCTGCCATCGATTTCTTGAGCATTTTGGGATTTCCTGACTATGAACCTTATCTCCACAATGAAAGATATTCCCAGGCTCCAACTTTTTATGGAGATGGTTATTCAACTGTCTGTCATGTCATATTTGTTTTTTCATTCGTGACGAAACTCAACATACTTCATAGGGATAATGTGATGCAAATATTTGCTCATTCTTTGAAAAATAAGGCTTGGACATGGCTTTGTGGTCTTCCTGATAAATGCATTACCTCCCATGAAAACTTATGTGCTATTTCTTTTGAGAGGTGGCATGATGGTGAGGGCGATATGATGACGATTGTAGAAAGGACCCTCACCTACCTAAATGAGCTAAAGGAGCCGATGACTTCCATTATAGTTGAGGACACTCAGGATGATCGTATTGAAGAGATTCATGCGGAGCCCATGATCGAACACATTGTTGAAGGGGCTCCTCATGTCACCATAGATTAAAACATTGAAGATTTGAGGTATTCTCAAGTTTTTTGCAATGATAATATTTTTCCAGAAATCCCTCTAGAGGAACCCACTTAGCAACACATCCCAAGTGATCCCATTGAATATGTCCAAAACGTTTCCTTGATTGAAGGTAATATTGAAGATCCTCTTCATGATATCATAACAGAAGCCTATAATGAAACTTATGATAAGATCAGTATGGTGTGTGATGACACTAGACCTTGTTCTCTTCATGTTGATGAAGGTTTGGAAAGCTTATTTCCTTGTAACATTTTTGAAGCCAGATCTTCTGAAAAAGATTGTTATGAATACAAGGAAGAAATGGATAGGAAGGAGCATGATGCCATGGATGAAGTTTCCCCTACATATGACATGGATGGGAGTGATGACTACTAGAATTTCATAGATAATCAAACTTGTGAAAATCTTATTAAGAATCCCATCCATGGTATGTCCAGCAAGGGGAGTGTCTATTCAAAAATTTATGGAAGTCAAATCTACGATACGTCCATAGATGGGAGCACGGATCTGGACTACTAGGAAATATTAGTATGGATGAGAAGCATTCAGAATCTTCACATGATCATTTTGAGTCATATCATGCAGAGATGCACAAAGGTATCAGTAATGAAGACATTGAGAAGCAGTGTTGTGAAAAGTCAGATGTGATGCAATCAATGGAATATCAGTCTCAACCATCTTCTTCACATATAGAGATTCCTTATGATTTGGAGTATCTTGGGGCTTGTGCAACGAGTTATCATTTGATAAGCCCCAATGATCAGTATGATGATGTAGTCAATCTGCCTCGTCATGCTGATTGGTATATCAGTCCTATCCAGTCATGGATAGAAGCAGCTTGCATGAGCACATACCAATTTGGGAAGAATTTTTATGACATTATTCATGCCTATAATATCCCATCCATTATGCCCATTCTGGATCATCACACAGGTTTGCATTTTTTGAATAAGGTATCCTTACTTTGGCTGGTAACCAAAGACACGGAATTTTTTTTTATGTTAATAAAATGCTTAGGTGGTTACATTGGATATTTTATTACACCTAATGTTTCTATATCATGCTTAGAGTAGGAAAATAAGCTCCTAAAAGAGAGAATTTACTTTCTGCATTTCTGTTTTGTACTTAGCTATAATAAAACTTTTTTTTTCATTAGTTAGTTACATTTATTTTGTTTAAATAAATCATCTTAATGGTTCATTTGGTTTTTATATAAAGCTTGTGCTACTGAGGTTTTCTTGTCAAGTTGAGATGTTTTTATAGGGTATATAAACCAGAGATTTTGGTGTTCTTGTATCCTCTCCTTGCCTTAAATACCAGATCTAGTACACATCCCATAGATCGAGTGAGAATGTTACCACCTAAGTTGAACTTAGTGGTTTTTTATCAAATGAGCAAGGTGAACCAGACAAATATTTTTTGTTCGGACTTTAGAAGACCTTCGGAAGTGATTTTGGGAAGTGCTTGTTGTACTATATCACATGTTCATACCCCATGAGGGAATTGTAATAAATGTTCTAGCATGATAGTGTCTGTAAAAGACTCGGTCTCTTAGACTTTATTTTCAATATGATCAGCCCACGGTGTTTTTTCCCTTGGTTATTATTGGTTGTTGAATAAACGAATGATAATTTTTGAGTTTTTCACTCAATACCTCCAAAGTTGGGGTGGCCGTGTTGGAATTTAGGCGTATTGAGGTTATTAGAGTCCATGTGTCAATGTATAAACATGCTAGGCATCATGGTCGAGTCATATGAACATGTCTAAGTCCCCTTAGGTTTTTAATTTTTTAAAGTTTTTTAAATTTTAATTTTTCCACAAAAACTTAGACTATTTTTTTATAGTCTAATTGGAAAATTTGGTTTTGTAATAAAAGTGGGCCAAATAATCACTTTTAGTCATGGGGGTGCTCATTTTCAAGCTAAGAGCACCATGTAAACCCATAGACCCACTTTTTCTTATTTTTGAGTGATTCTCCATCACTCAGGTCAGAAATCCCCAAAAAATCAATTATTGATTATTTTAATTACTAAATTGATGAATAATGGAGCAAATCCAAAATCTTAGATTAGTGGATTCTCAACCGATTTGATTGAAATCAGTCTCATTGGCACCAAATTGACTTGATCTGACAAATCCTTGACTAAAGGAGGCGATCAGGGCAGATCCACAGTTGAACTTCAGCCTCCTCTATGGGGAATTATGCCCTCTCTCTCTCCTCCACACATCTGGGTTCTTCTGGGAGCTATGTCATTGATGATTCACTCAGCAGGTCGATGTGTCATCTCAATCAGTCCCCCTATTGACATTCAGACTCAGTAGAAGCTCAATTCAGCTCTAGATCAGGCATTGATGGACTTTCCTTCAGCTGCAGTGGTCTATCTCCTTGGGATTTGCACCCCATCTAGGCCGGGGTTTCATTTTTATGTATAAATAAAGCATGTCTGCCTCCTTTACGAGTTAGTTAGAGTTGGATTGAGGAGCCATTGCTGTTGTAATACTGTGTAATATATTTTCCTATTGGAATAAAGTGAAGCTTTGGAGGCAATACAGTGTCATGTCATTGTATCTGTGGATGAGCATTGCCATGTTTCATTGAGGTATCATGTATCTATGTTCATAATTTGCTAATTGTTTGTGGATTCATTGCTAAGATTGATAATAAGATTATTATAATCTTCATAGGAAAGGAGTTTGTCAATAGGTTTAATGGCCATCTCATTCCTTTGATGCATGTTTAGAGATATAGATTCATCATGTTTTATAAGTTTATATCCATGTTATTCTGAAATCTCTGTGTATGTATTAACTAGATCTCGCAAGTATTTTGGAAAGTCTTTGGATTCAGTTGCAGGTTCCTAGCTCAGAGAGGATGTTGATCTAGTTTGCTTCTTCAGTCTCTCCAAAACCTTTCAAAGGCATAGTCCCTCGACATTCCACCAAAAATCTCCACGGTTGATCTTTGGGGCTGCTAGGAATAAATGCTCTTCTTTTCCTCTTCCTCCTTCAATTTTTTCTAAAATCTGTTTGGTTACTTGTTTGCAGCCTTAAAATTGTTTATATCTATCAATTTTAGAGTTTATTTTACATATAACTTGTATCCTTAAAGCTCAAAAACTAGATCCGAATTTCTAAAAGAAAATTTACAAGCATTCTAGATCTGGTTTTAGGGAAAATTGTCATTTTCCAAGGCTATGAAAGTAGATTTAAATCAAGTGTTCAATGCTTGGTTGTTTCCTTAGAATATAAGAATTTATATTTAGCAATTTAAGTGCTTCATATTGTCTTCTCCCAAAGCATGCTAAGATCCCAAGGAAATCTTGTTTTCCTTGGTTCCTTTTCCGCTTCTTTAAAAACTAGTTTTAACTTAGATTTTTTTAGTAAAACATTTGTTCATCCAAAAGTACTTTAAAAGTAGTTTTGAGCATATTTAACTATGATAATCTTGCTGGTTTTTAGCGGGTGTAATAGAAAAGAGGAGGAGGTGCTGCCCGTAAAGCATTTTTGGACCATGTGAAATCCCCGAGGGGTCTTCGTCTTCCCAAAATTTCAAAATTTTGCAATTTGTAAACCTTTGGTCTCATTCTGTATAAGGACCAAGTGGATTAGTTTCAGTTTGATGATATTGTAATTGCTACTAATAAAATGAAAAGTCTCTTCGAATAGGCTCTTTCGAGCCTATTCACCACCCCCCGTGGGGGGATTCGTGTCTGTGCCGTTTTTTACAATTTTTCATCTTTTTTTCAATTTAGTGTAGTTCTAAACTGCAGGGGTAGTATACTTTGAATTATAATCATTGTCATATTCAATATTTAGAAGTAATTTTAATACTTACCCCATGGATCTCCTTTTGAGCCGAAAGGTGAAGAAAGGGTCGTGGTATTCTAATTAAAAAATTGTTGTTTGGTTACTTGTTTATGCTTCATATGTTGTCTTTAATTGTTTTAACAATCATAATAAAATCAACCCCTCTTTNAAAGAGGTTCCTAGAGGGTTTTCTTTTTAATAAGAACACCTCTTTTAAAATTTACTAAAAATAACAAAGACTCCAGTGTGTATGCTCTGTACTTGGCTGCAGTTCTTCCAATCAATCAAGCTGCATCAAAAGCACTTGAGTGAATAGGTTAATTAGTCTTCACCTCTCAAATTGATAAACCATCAAGCGAAAATCCAACGCCCCGAACGAACTGTAAACAGTGACAAAATACCCAAACGAGTGGGAACAACTCGAAAGTGACCTCGAGGCGCCAATCTTTGTCACACACTGACAGGTGCGTTACAAACAACAATCTCCAAGACTCCATTCCAGCCCACAAACACCTTGTGGGTAGCCTTGAAAGGTCACTTTTGGACATACTTCGAGTACTCCTAGGGTATATCTGAAGTCCTCTTTTTCACCTAATTTAATTCATTCACATTCCACATTAATTTAAAATATACCAAGAGACATTTACAAAACATTCTTTCAAGTGCATGCAAGCACATTATTTTCTTTGTTGACTCCATTTAAGGCACTAGTGATTTATTTGATCATTTCTTTCGATTATATATTTATTGAGTGTCATTGTTGTGCTTATCTGCTTTAAATCTTGCATCTTGTTATCTTTTTTTTCCACTCGTTAATTTCAAACAACTCCTAAACAACTTAATCAATATAACACCATCACACTAAGTAATTAGCCTTAGTAGTTTAATAGGGTCTAACCCCCTTGGCTTCATTAGGAGTTAGCCTGAACAGAGGAGTAAAGAACAAGGTAACAACCTTGACTCTAGACTTGCCTCCAAGGACACACCGAGTGGCTTGAGATTTTTTGCTATGTAACCCAAGTGTGTGAAAGGCGACAACATGCCCATAGAATTAATTAATACAATTGTCTCATTCTGGTTGATAGATGAAAAAACATAGATAGGAGTCCACCCCAAAAATTCTAACATATAGGTCTAACTATCAAGATAAAATATGACTTTTTTATTTCTATTTTTACTTTGAAATGAATAAAATAATACTTATTAAATGAAAAATAAAATAAAAATAAACCTATTTTAAAATTGAAATTGAATGGTAAATATATTGAAATTAAAAATAATTGAAAATTTTCTTAATTACTCTCTTTACCTTCAAGATCTATTTATTTATGAAAAATTCATATGAAAAATATACAATTGTTTTTCAACCTCCTTAAAATTTAAAATTAAATTATAAAAAACAAATCCATTAAAACCCAAAATTTAAAACAATCTATAATTATTAAAGTCGGAATAAAGATGGGAAGCTAATTAGCTTCAAAGTAAAATAACAAGGATCCAAATCTATGAGATATGAATAAAAAAGTAATTTAAAAATAAAATTCGTATTCGTGTGAAACTAAATTCAATTTAAAATAATAAACTTGAAATCGTTTGAATTAGTTTTAAAATATATAAATGTGAATGTGAAGTGAAGTACATGTGATATATATATCTCGACTATCGGGTATGCTTGAGCATACCTCAAGTTTCACCGCTTCTTGTTTCCGCATCCCTATCGCGTGTGGAGGAGCACCTCAATACCACGCATTTCCTTAGAATTGCAAGTAATACGGCGCAAGCTATTGAATTCCAAAGAGAATAATGACAATCCTAGTGCAAGCGGAACAATATGATAATGCAAGCATAGACGAAGAAAGTGACGCTCTTCCACAAGCAGACGAGAATGGTCAGCCAGGCAAAGATGAGGAGCCCGAAGGAATTGATAATGAAAGCAGAGATGAGCAGAGTGGCTCTCCTCAGAGACTTTCTGCAAGAATTCCTGCAAGAAACGAAAACAGATTCCCAAAGCCAATATCGCATGACGAACGGGGCAAGGCCCTCATGTTAACCGAAAGCGAAGGGAGTGACGACGAAGACGACGATGATGAGTACTCCTGTACAGAAGATGAGTTTATAAGTTATGGAGACTTGCGGATAGAAAATCTGGACGAACCACATAGAGAGGTTGGGCAGTGCAGTTACAACTTTGAAGGCCACTATAGCGAAGAACAAGAAAATTTGATCGCGAAGGATCTTTATGACATCGAGAGCGACGATGGACTTGTCATGTTTGAAGAGAAAACGCCGGAAATGATTCATGATCGTAAGAAACGGGAAAGGACCGATGTAGGCTTCACAGTCAATGGTATGTTAGCATCATTTGAGGCTAAGAAGCATGCGACGAGTAAACACGGAAGCCATAACGTTGGAATCCGCGAACAGGACAGTGATCCGAATCCTAACAGAGGTGAATCTCTGCTGATAACTCGTCCTTCCAAAGAAAATAACGGTTATCTGCCACAGCTTCACGGGGAACTTGCTAATACTATGGCCGTTGTTTTGGGGAATAGTGAAAAGAGGGAAGATATCTGTGGGGAACTGAGTTCTCATTCCGTTGATGGTAATTCAGATGAAAGCCATGATAAATATATTGATCGCTCAGACTTATCGCCTTCTGGTGAGACGAAGAAACTATTTTCTTTATGCGATGTTGACGTTTATGAAAAGGATTTTAAAGATAATCCCGAGGATTTGCAATCTTCTAAGCCTAAGAGTGGTGAATCTGACGACTAACAAGTGTAAACAAATCCAATTAAATATGTAGTGAAAATCCATGGCTCATTTCTCCAAATCAAATCAGTGTAAACAAGAACGAATAAATTTGTAATGAGAATCCATCACCCATTTCTTGAATTCAGATTTTTCTTGTTTTACGGCTGAAGAAGATTTTTTTTTGTGAAAACATGGTTGTGAGATTTCATTTGATTCTCATGAAAGCATGCATAATGAATATGAAATCATTTACGTCACCTAAATAAATAGGTTACATAAGCAATGTACTCAATAGTTATTTTGATCGTGAACATCCATTCTTTACTACTTCTGCCCAGTTATTCATGAACATTACATAATTATTTCTGTATTTTCTCTTTTTTTCTTTTTCTTTGACAATAGATCTGGGAGAAATCGTAATAAAAACACATTTTACTTCTTTGTTCTAAAGGATATAAACAGGTCCAGTAAAATCTGTACTCAAAATGCAACTTAGTCCGTTAAGGAAAATTCTTTATTTCTTTTCCGTTAAAACAGTTCTCGTACCGTCTGTGAAACCAGGCTTCTCAGATTGCTAGCTCGTGAAGGCAAATTCCAGATCTCTCCACCAACAATTTTAGGCAACATCTGGTCATATTGCCCATGTGATGGTGCTCCGCTAGTATTTGTGATTTCCGTAGGATGACACAACTCCCCTTAAAAATTTGTGTTATGTGAATCAATCACGACCTCAGCAGATCAATCTTTCAAACATTCTCGCACTCCATCGCGACTTCCGCTCTCCGAACCCGCCCTAGGCGAATCTACTTTGTGCTATGTTAGGGTTTCATCAGCTTGGGTTTCTTGTCAGCATTATTCATAAAGTGAAATCACTGACTAATGCTCATGCATCTGCACAAGCTAAACGAATAGTTTCATAGTCAAGGATCTGATTTCTGTTACTATCTTCCGAAGAAAAAGATAGGTTTCTCTGGCAAATCGTCACTGGTATTCAGCAAGAGGAGCACCTCTTCATCTTAAGCCGAATAGCCAAACCCTACGAACAAGCGTTTCTTTGACAGCCCTTCGCGAGTCAAATGATTCATAACATGGTAGTGACCAAAAGGAGATTATCCTTTCGGGCTGATCCCGACTCAAATGGTCAGTTCAATGGCATCACTACCAGAACAAAACAAAAAAACCTTCAGACATGGTAGAAGACGAGTCATGATACAGCAATATTAGAGATTACCCAAAAAGCCCCAATTCGTGGGAATCAGGTAGAAGTAAAAATGCCAGTAAAAATGCCAATTCGTGGGAATCAGGTAGAAGTAAAAATGCTGGGATTGCAAGTTTTATTGCTTAAATAGTGATTTAGAAGATTTGGGTAGTTTTTAAAATGTCATTTAGTTGAGAAGGGATTACTGTAATTGGTCGGAAAAGCCAGGCGATTTGGTTGGTCTTTAGTTTTGGTTCGTTTTAGTTTAGAAAATATTAAAATATTATTTCAATTGGTAGAAAAACCAGGCTATTTGGTTGGTCTTTAGTTTTGGTTAGTCTTTAGTTTAGAAAATATTATTGCAATTGGCCAAAAAAAGCTAGGCTATTTGATTGGTCTTTATTTTTGCTGATTTATTTATTTATTTAATATATTTAGAATATTTTTTCACTTTTCTAATTATACAATTATCTAAAATATATATTTTTTGAAAAAAAGTTATTTTTTTTAATTAATATGTCTATATAAAATGTTTTTTATTTTTATCTTCTTTTGTAAAATAAAAGGAATATTATAATATTTAAAATAATATCTAAATAAAAACCTAATTACATATCAAAATAGAACCATGCTATCTTGTTATTTTATTTTACATCATATAGGAGGATTCACTTATCCAATACTATTCTAATAAAAAAACTTCTTTTCATTTGATTAGAAAGTCGTAATAGATGTAATGAATTATTTTTATTTAATAATTAAAAATACTGAGAGGAATCGGAACTTAGCAACTGAAAGAGTGTTTGCTTACCCACAAAGGGAAAAGACAAGTGGGGTTATAGAAAAAATGCTATATAATAAGTATGTACATTTAGCAAGTAGGAGGCTATATAATAGTATGTCCATTTAGCAAGCACGAGGCATTGGACGAGGAATTGATATGTTAATGCAAGAGATAACACATTTATTGGATTTTGTCCTTGTGTTTGAACAAACGGGCTCGGGGATTCTAGAGCAAGTGAGACTTGGTTGCTCTAAGAGTTGATTGGGAGGCACTACTGTTTCAGTCCCGAAAGTGGTGTGAGGTTCCATATTATACTTCTTATCTGCTTAAGTCTTGTTAAAATAAAATTTCATATTTAGATGTTAATCATAATTACATTTTACACTAATAAGTACTATCATATTTGTTCCTATTAACTTTCCTATCTTATGTTATGATTTAATGTAAACTAATTTTCACTAGCACAGAAATCGTTGATATATGGTCTTAGTATGTTTTAATGAATCTCTCTTTGCCATCCATACCCTAATCAGAGTTCAGAATAAGAATGGTTGTAATGTTATCATAAATAGGAAATCTGAACGGAAAACCATTATAGATTTGGTTCAATGTTTTAATTTATGCATATATATGTTCTACTAAAATATTTTTAACTTATTCATTCAACTAAGCACTTTGTATTTTTAAAGTCGATGTTTCTTACAAAGATAGTCTTTGTATTTTTAAACTGTATTAAGTGGAAAACGTATTTCCAAATTAAAATCCTACTAACAGAGATCGTAGACAATAAATATGTCTACGGTTGGTTCGTTAATTTTTATGCTTAACAACTTTGTTATAGAAAGAAAATTCCAATAAATAAAAAATAATAAATAAAAAGAGTGTAGAGGAACGATTAGAGTGTAGACCAACGATTATATTTTTTTGTAGGATATACAGAGTAAATCCCTGTGGCTTTATCTTTCCATAACGAAATCCACAAGTCACATAAACTACTCTAAGAAATGCACCGTAAAAACCGGAAATCATCTCATCTAAAAATAAATTACAATAAAACCATAATACCCAAATCTGATTACTAAGTAAATTAACTAATAGTTATACCACTGAAGTCAGATGGAATAGCCATTATATCTAAATCAAGTTTTATACTCGTTATAAATCTATTAAAAAACCCATAGATGCAGTTAATAAATACACATTTAGATCTAGCAAGAACTAAGAACTAAATTTAATACGGTCATTAAATAAACACGGTCTCTTACCATTGGTATCCAAACCTCGTGACTTATGGATTTTCCAAAATATTTTACAACCCAATCGAATATGAAGGATGATAACACTCTGCAATTCATCAAAAACCCCATTTAATAAATGATAAGTGGCTATGTCCAATTGACTATTCCACCAATTCGAATATCGTAAAGGGTATGAGTATTCGACTCTAATCAACATAAACCCTGAGTGGTTATAAGTCCATTAAGATGACATACATCGTCCAACAAAACCAGAACATATACATTCGGGAAGAAAGTATAACAATGCTTTGTAAAGAGAGGTTGTGAAGCCATTGCTACAAGCCAACACAGACCCATAAAGAATTAAATACACATTTCAACTTATAACTGTAGGAGTCGTGAAATCCCTATTCTGATGTGGTCCATAAACCTGATGAAGAACCACTGCAACCTAACTCTTAAATTAACCCTTACCACTTGGTTGTTGGCAGACCATTGATGAAGACCAAGCGCATCCATGCGAGAAGCTTACATACAAAATCAAACAAACTAAATAGTGTTAGTTGCTTGCTAAGAAAATATTGGTTCGGATAATGTTTAAATAAAGTAGGGTTCTATGCTCATATTTGGCATTTCATGTAGCGAGACTGAGAGGAGGTGACCATGTCGCCACTCTCATTTGTCATCCTGTAACTTGGATTTTATAAAAATGTAGTTAATAAATACATGCTTCAAAACATGTAAAACATTTACTACAGAAATATGTTAGTATCAGAGTTTAAGCCTTTACCTTACACGAGTGGATATATGGACATTGGTGAAATCCTCTTGGAAGCCCTTATGACTCCTATTCTTGCAAACAAAGGAGAAACCAAAAGTCAGATAACTGCATGTGAAGTGAAAATTTAAACTGAGTAAGGAAAAAGAAAGAAGAGTATTTCATTACCTAGTTTAGGCTTGAAATGCTCAACAAGGGATTTCTGCTCTCCTTTCCCACAACAAACCAGTAAGGTTAAGGCCATAATGGTGACCTTTAACATTGATAAAGACCTGCAGCATACCTCAAAAACAAGAACATAAAATCTATTAAACTAACTATGTAATGGGTTGAGAAAAATTTGCAGCATAGCCATGAATAGTTGAGGTATTTCCATCGACGAGTTATAGACCAAAAAAATATGCGTAATCAAACCCTTCGACATGTAAAAACCAAATTAAATTGTTTCCAAAACCCTTGCTAGGGATCTTGACAGATGGAGGGTCGATATCCATCTCGGAAATGCTTATTAACTTGCCATTAAATTCCTTGTTGCGCTGTCAACTCACAGCCATGGCATAGTTAATGTCCCAATGAAAAACTAAAATGTATCCATGGCATTACCTTATATCTCCTATTAAGGTTTTGTTTCACACCATATTATATCATCAAATTTTTCTGCCAAGATTAAGGGTAGACCATGACTTTGGTGTTATCACCATGGTGCTCGAAGCCTTTCATTGAAAAAAAACTTTATATTCTTTAACCAATGTCACGCTAAAGTCCCTTTTTGCTTAAACCTCTTGTTATAAGTTTTTGTACAGTTTCCCCCATGTTTTGGAGTGTGTGTCTAGAACATTTCCATCTTCTTTCAATCTGTTGAATGTTTCTTTTGTCTCTTCTTTCGAGAGGATGGATGGAATGATCCATTTTTTTCTTCGATGGGATAAATTGTGGATCATTCGCTATCATCAAGTCACATCTTCTTGGAGGTTTTTTGCACCACTCTGCAGGTAGAGAAATTGTGTGAGAGAGTCCAACATATTCATTATTATAGACGAACCTCATTTTTCTTCTATCATCTAGATCCCCACCATCATTCCTAGCTTCCTCAATGAGCTTTTCAACCCATTTAGGATTCTTCCTCAGAATAGGAGTTGGATCTTGATTTGGATCATCTTGAGGTACAATCTCAATTTCAATATCATATTGATCTTGTTCCTCATCTTTTGAAAGTGAAATTATAGACAACATATCATTATCTGCAAATGGATATGAAAGAGATTTTATACCTCCTCTTTCGGTTGGTTGTTGCCAAATTGTGTTGGAAGTGAGTATGGCAAAAAGCATGAGAATTCATATGCCTTAGATGAATGGTTTGCAAAACCCTTCTTTATAATCTTCCCAGTTTATATATGTGAGATCTCCAGTGAGCCAAGACCAAATACAACTTGTTGATTCTCGAATTTCTTCTTTTCCTTGGAACCCAAGGCTCCATCGAGAGATTGTTGATTCTCCTTTGGCTTCTAATAAGTGTTTTTATCTCCTTCCCTTTGTGCTTCCCTTTAGCTGGCGCATTGTTTAAGGATTTCACTAAGAGTGCTTGATTGTTGGAGGTTTGAATCACTCTCATTTGAACCAATTTATCTTGCTCTTGTATTAAGGACTCAAAGAAAGCATTTAGAGAAGGAATACTCGAATTATGGATGAAAGCTCTTCCGGAATGGAATGTAGGGACAAATACTAAGTACTCTGACCCAAGATTACTTAGCACTGACAACACAAGTTGCACATATTTCCTATGTAATGAACATTGTTTGCATTATAGTACCAGTGACTTGTATTTTGTAAAGAATTGTTGAATAAATTTGAAACTTCTAGGATGTAGAGCTATGAGCTCATTCTCCAAAATATTCCCTAGAATATCATCTTGTTTTACAAATAAAGATTGAAGCTTTTCCCAATCTTCCTTCGGAGTCCTTAGTCCCTCAATATGGAAAAAAATATCCAAGGAGATATGAGTGCACATGGTGATGAAAGCCTCATCAAGATGATTCAAAAATGTGTTCTTCTCAACATACTATTGGGGATCAGTTTCTATTCCCATTGTCATCCTAAACAAACAAATATTGCGCAAGGATACCTGCATATCTTCCCTCGAATTAGTGTAGTTTGAGGGTGTAAGGATTCGAGGTACGAGAGCTAAAGAATCCATCTTTTTGTATGCTGAAACGTGCAATTCCTCAAGAAGCTATGTAGGTACCTGCAAATAACACTGCAAAAAACAATTCAATTCACAATCATGTTAGTTTCAAGCCTTTCCACCTTGACATGCATACTTTCTCATAGTCTGTCATACTTAGACAAACTTATTTGAACAAAATCCAAATGGATTAAGCCTATCATTACATAATTTATGTGGAAATGCATCTCCTTCTGATGTAGAATGGAGATCAGACAATACTTGATGCTAGCCTAAAAACAGATTTGATACCATGTTAAAATTTTAAACCATTGATCTACATGAAAATGAAAGAAATAGTGAAGTATAATTGTGCAGTGGAATATCAAGAACAACGTAAACTGAACAAGACAAATTTGAAAGAAATATGATAAGAATTGATCAGTTAGTTACAACATTAATATTCATTATTCCAACAGTAATACAACAGTGTTACAATAAGGAGAATTTGAGTTATGTGGATAAGATTCGAATCTACCAAGTAAACTTAACTGTTTGGTTAACCCAATGTGTCTAAATCACCACATGGACCCACTAGTCTAACTCCTGATGTCTAAATCAGTCTACAATCAGTTAAACTAGTTAAACCAGTTAAACTGATGAGGTAGGTGGAAAAAGGTGCCGCTTCTCCATGCAACCATGAAAAACTAATGCTAGACAAACTAAGAGTGATATAACTGATTGTAAGTGGAGGTTCACTCAACATAACTTCCTACCTACCACAACCAACTCATGGAGGTTGATGGTAGAACTCAGAGTGGAACCTAGAATGTAGGGATTGGTATCGTTGGATCCAAATTGCATCAGTGGCACGAATATCACGGTGGAACAAAACTCTAGAAAATAAGTCCTAATTTAGGGAAGATGATCAATTATACTATATATGGACAAGGGAGGATTATATAATCCTAATATAGTCAACAATCTATAACCATTCGAAAGGGATATTAGGGTAAAAGCATGGTAATGTGTCTCACTTTGCGGCAAGAAAATTTGTTCTATTTTTCTAAACTTATTTAAAATATTTATTATAAAAAAAAAGGTGATTTAAAAAATTTAAAAAAATAATTTTAACAATCACTTGTATATTATTTCCATATTCATATGAAAAAGTATTGATTTTGATGTCTTAAAATGATAGGTTTTTGGGTCGCGCTTTTACATACACATAAAACTTATTATTTATATTGATAATTTAATAATAATTAAAATATATCATAAAATAAAATTAAAAAATATGTACAACAATCTTAAAAGTGTCTATAAAAAACTTGTTAAAAAAATGGAATTAAAAAAGAAAATGAAGGTAGATATGGGGGGTCGCGGTTTTGTGAGTTCTTATGATATCCCTGAAATAATAGTAAATGGCCTCTAAATAAAATGAAATAAATAAGATAAAAACATTTTTTTTGTTTAAAAAAAATGCCATATAAAAGCTCATTTATAATGAAAACTTTTTTTTCATTACACCATTATCTATTTCTTGATGGATTTGTAGATTTCTAAACAAATGCTTTTTGTTCATAAATTTCATCACCACAAAATGGGAAAAAGTGAGACACATTACCGTGCTTTTACCCATTAGAGAACTTGTGATTCCCCTTATTAGACATTGAGGATGGGATTTGATTAGATATGTAGGTTGTCACTAAGATGGATCAACCGAGGTTAATAACAAATCCATGACCGAGGTTAAACTAAGTGCAAATGTGTGGGTTGCATAAAGGCTTTGAGTGCCTTAGTCCCGATAACACTTAATAAGAGCATCTAGACTATCTATTCACTTTGGGTCTACAACTGGTTAGCTATATCTCATATGACCATACTCGTAGTTATAAATTCTAATGTTGATACATTCATATGTGAAAATATCTAGAAGTGTAACAATAGGTATGCAACAATTAATGGTGTAGATATTGAAATGAAGGAAAAGAACTGGCTTGCCCTTGAAATTGAATTTATCAAAGATAAAATAATGAGCCAAGATCTAAAAGAAGGGTTACTTTTTTCTTTTATCCAAAAACCTAAATAAACTACAACATCGTAGAATCTAGATCTAACTTGGTCAATTTGTAATTCAGAAAAGGGAAGCTAAATCCTCGCACCCTACACAGTCAATGAATGATACCAATGTTTTAATACTTTTGAGCTCTCTTTTAATCTACACTCAGCTACAGAAAAGTTGATCTTGGCATGTTGCATATTTAACCCCAGCAAATCAAACTCTAAACAATTTATTCCTTAACTAAAACGTGCACAACTAGTTCTCACCACGTTCTCACTAGAAATTCATGCAATGAAAATCCAACGCAATTAGGTCATCGATTAATTGCATAATCTACATACTTTTTCCAAAACTAATTTAGATTGGGTTAATATGGTGTCAATTTTGAATGTCTCATTGCAATTTAAAAATACTATAAAAAAATTACAAGGATATAATAATTTTTTATTATTATCCCGTTTAGATATAAAAAACTACCCCCACCTTGAGTTCACTTGGTGTCTCATGCAAGAATAAGTATGCTGGTTTGTTGAACACCACCATAGTCCAATTCACACTATAAAATAAACTGCCTTATTTTGATCGTTAGTCTAAAATTAGAATACCTTAGTTCTAACTAGTTGCTAGAATTCGATATGGGACTCACGAAAGAGGAGGGTTTGTTTTGGTTCAGAATAAATTTTACATTGTCAATATTAATATATTTTTAATAAACAACCCTTCAATTCCTAATAAAACACTAGACAATATTTTTTATGTTTGTTGGACTCTAGCATAAAAATTCCCATAAAAAATCGGTGATAGAGCTATGCTCTCCATGTGCGCTAAATGAAACCTAAAACCTAACTCCGACATGCAGAAATCCATACCCAAAACAACAACCGTGACATTTGTATCATGAGAATGATAACAATGAAACCTGCAGTGGGAAATGATATTATTTGGAGATACAATCTTATGTAGTGGAAGATAATTGAAATGGTAAACTGCAAAAGCCCAAAAAAAACCCAAATTTATTTTCTCCATGAATTTATTTACTTTTAAATAAATTAGTATTATTATATTATTATTTATAATATAATTAAATTGAAAACACATATTATATATCAATATTAAAACAAACACACACACACACACCATATATATATATAAACATATTCATATTATTATTATTATTATTATTAAAAAGACTAATATTAAAATGCATTCAAACATATCATATTACTATTAGTTTTTGACAATTGTTATTTTGAATGCATTAATTCAATTATTTTTCTTACTTAATTTTAGACTAGACTCAACCATAGTATGTGGAAGGAGGGGAGATGTCTTTTTCTTCGAATAGAGGTCATTGGCAATTTCAAATGTAGGGAGATAGCCAAGGGAATTTTCAAATTTTTGAGCTTGCATGAAGTGACAATCATGATAGACAATTGCGACTTGTGAATTAATGGAGTATGAGAAATTAACAATCTTTGGCTATCATTACCCAAAATATATGCACTTGTTGAAAATTTGATAGACTCTCAAAAGGGTCAAATGGTTACAATTTTCATCAAATTAAACATGGAGATGACCGACATGACAAACGAAACCTAATGGTATAGTAATCATGACATGACGATTCTTATAGTGAGAAACGACTAACTCCATGAAGTGACTCAGCGTGACACAAGATGACACATAATATGAAACTTGACAAGTGAATTGAAGGGGTCATACAGAAGTGAAAATAGTGAATCAAGGTATGGACACGACAAACACACCACCTTGGATACAAAAGTACAGACGTAATGGCCTTGCAACAAAGTCTAATAGGTTATCATTTGGCTACCCATTTTCATACTAACTTGATTAACAATGCTACTCAAACAATTTCGTAAATTTTAAGAATGGACATCTAATTAGATAATTGTTAACTTAGATTGTCTAGTCATATTTTGTATCCCACAACTAAATTAGTCATATTTTTTTATCTCATGACTAAATTAGTAATTTATTTTATTCAGTTTTAGTTGTGATCACTTAAAATTGCTCAAATTGGTCATATTTGACTTGAAAACACTGTGGTGACCAAAGCTTTGGTGGTTTAGTCATTTATTGAACTTGGTGAACAAATTTTTTTTGGTCCTCTGATCATTTATCACCCATTTTTCCACTAGTAATATCAGATAAAACCATTTTTATTATTGTGTGATAAAAAACCACAATCGTCTATATGTCACATATGGTGTAAACCTTTTAATTGTAACATTAAACTCATTAAAATTTCCTTCAAAATATTGATTTTCTTTTATATTGCTATTTGTTATATTAATACTAAAATTAAACCAAATAGAACAAAAATAACCAAAATTCTAGTGTTTATAACGAAAATAAATTATAGTCAACATTTAAGGAGTGGACCCAATTTAAATATATTTTGAAGTGTGCCACACATATGTTTCATATATTATCAATCTTTCCTCACCTAAGTTAAATATATAATGAAACAACCTACACAGAAGTTGTCCAAACTTATTTAATGTCAACCACCATTTTACAACCAAAGTAAACCTCGGTTAGCAAAATTCAAAAAATTCAACAATGTGCACTAGTACATAATGAGATATAAGCGACCAAAAAATTACCAAATCCCCATAAAAATGCCAACTTTTCATTTGGTCGTCATTAGTGGCTAATTTTCGGTCTTTTATCACGTGACAAAAATGTGCTCATATTTAGTTTGGTCATTCATAGCTTGTAGTCTGGTCATTAATTTGGTCGTATATTTGGTCATTAATATGGTTATATCTTTGGTCATTATATCGGTCATATATTTATTCATTAGTTGTCACAATTAATGACCAAATTAATGAAAAAAATATGACCAAAATAATGACCACAAAACAACTATAAATGACCAAGCTAAATGTGACCACAATTTTTGTCGCGTGATAAAAGACTGAAAATTAGCCACAAAATTGACATTTGTTCATTTATATGCGAATTTTTGGTCATTTTTTTGGTCGCTTGCCTCCCATTTGTTGAACTCTTATCTCTCATTTTTTGGTCACTAATTTAAATTTTTTTTAGTCATTTTATATGTAAATATTCATTGATTTCTTTAGATAAGGTATGAAGGACTCGAACCACCAGTCACCTTCTTGTAAGACATGTGCTCTTACATTGAGCTAGTACCCTTGAAGTCTCTACAATACTTAAATCACACAATCATTGTTGAAATAAACCTATAGTGCCCTAAATTTGTCCAAATTTTAATTCGAACAAAATCTAAAATTCCAAAGGAAGGATTAAACATAAAAAAAATAAACTATGTGAACAACAATCATTCTAAATGATATGCTAGAATGGACTTCCTGTTTTAAAATTTTAATAGCATGAATAATTTTAATAGAATGTAAATCCATGCAAAATTTGAAAGCATGCAATGCTAAAACTTCTATTAAAATTTAAAAGTGAGAAACAACTAAACATTCACACTTAATAATTTGCAAAACAAATGAAATTTTTTTTTTCTAATTTCATATCATTCAACACAGATCTTATGCACATGTATAACATCTGATGGAATTTCTTCTTGATCTATTACATAAAGTTCCATTGTTGTAATGCATCATTTCCCTAAAATCTAGAAAATGCATTGTTACTTAGCATTTTGTAAAACCCCACAGTTTCAAATCTATCAACACTGATAGCAAAATGCAATATAACATCACCTCTGAGTTTTTAGAAGTTCGAAAAAAAACAAAGAAAAACTTATCCTTTGATGTACTAGCTTTAGTTCTGGAGAAATTTCCACAGTTCAGTGAACGCATCTCCAAAATACCATCTTGCGTAGTTGGTCGAATATTACCACCATTGTTAATAGGTTGGAAATCATGTTTATTCTTTGGTGTTAGGTTGATAGTAGAGTCTATCATGTCACCATTTTGACCAGTTTTCTGAAGATCCACAAGATATTGGTGTTGTTGGTTTGTTAATCCACTAGCAATTTTGGACTTCACTTCAACAGATATGTATGTAGCATCTTTATGAGTAGGTAATCCAAACACATCATTAAATATATCAGTTGATGTGAAAGACAACTCCTTTTCTGCATCATTAGGATTGATCTTCTCGCTTTCACAACCAACAATAGAATCACTAACACGAGAGATCATTTCTTTAGTTAGAATCTGGTCACTTTGTATTTTGGAGTTCCTTTGTGTTTCTTTTTTGCATGATGCCTTTACATCCTTTAATCCTTTTGTAGACTCGGGCTTCATATTTCTATGTACCTTTCTTCCATTCCAAGCATTTCCACTATTCTTGGTAAGCCCATTTTCTTCTTCTCCAAAACATCTTCAGGTTGAATAATTGCATTGGTTATATTATCCTTTAAAGATTTATTTGAAGCCTGCCTAATTTCCAAGATATGTGTAAATACAATTTCATCTACTGGTCTGTTTGTACATGGAATGGGGGATGCAAAATCATCTTCTATTGTGGAGTCTTCAACAAATCGAGCATCATTTACTTGGTCAATTTCAATTTTCCCTTATTTAAGCCATTAGAAAGCATTACACCATCGTTTTGTATCTCTTTGCATGGTGACACAACCACCTCTAATAATTTTTTCCTTTGCATCTGCTAAGAAAAAATGAATAAAAATCCAACCAAAAAAAATATCAAGAACTCCATCCCAAACACTTTAAGAAAGTTAATGGAATTACCAAATACTTATTTTTTTATAGGGCTAGAGTTCATATTTTGTGAACATGAGATTTGTGTCCATTCCAACATGCATCTATCAAAGGGTTCATGAACTATAATACTAATATTCACTTCATGTGGCACAACAAAATACTAGAACCAAAATTTTCAAGGAAATGGTAACAAATTTAACCCACCCACTACTATTACAAATACAATATTAATGAATACTAATAAATAAACTAGGGTAATATGTTATGTGCTTTTCATATCAAGACTAATGTCGTAAATAGACCAAAAATATGACTTGTTTCTAACATTTTATTTGTGCATATTCTTTGTAGACTAACACTGTATAAAACCCATTTGCATTTCCAAAGAAGATCGTGTTGATGCATAGGGAAATCACTAGTGGAAAATGAGAGATTAGTGACAAAAAAAATGACCAAAATCCGCATATCAATGACCACTTTTGGTATGGCGATTGCTGGTGGCTAATTTACGGTCTTTTATTACGCAACCAAAATTGGTCATTTTTATTTTGGTCACTTATAGCTTATCGGTTGGTCATTAATTTGGTCATATATTTGGTCATTGATTTGGTCATGTATTTGAATCAATGACCAAATATATGACCACATTTATGACTAAATTAATGACCACATGACAATCTAGAATATGACCAAATTTGGTCGCGTAATAAAAGACCGTAAATTAGCCACCAAAACTATTTTTTGGTCATTGATATGCGAATTTTGGTCCTTTTTTTGTCATTTATATCTCATTGTTTGGTCACATATCTCTCAATTATTGGTCACTAATTTAGTCTTTTTTAGTCGCTTTATGTGTGGTCATTATATTTTAGTAGTTTGAATGGCGTCCATTATTAATCAATATAAATTTTTTATATGATATTATGTTTAATTAAAAAAATGAATCATACATTTATTCTCATCTAATACACTTGTGAATTATGCAATGTCACATTATAATTAATTACAACATTTGTAAATAATATCTATTACACATGTAAAGCGTACAATGTCACATTAATTAGTTAATAATTACAACATTGGTACATAACATAAAGTACAACCATATATATAAGTTTTAAATCACAAATTATATTATATGAGATGTCAAAAGTATTACAATAAATATGATTTTTCTCAAATACTCATATTAATTTCCTTATAACTTTACAGGAAAATCATCACTTTTCAAAATATTACAATGGCTAAACCATCATACTTGCACTTGGCTGCAAAACCATACTTAGATCCCATGTCAACAGCTTCAAAACCATACTCAGCACTAAACCATACTTAGATCCCACGTCAGCATCTTCAAAACCACACTTAGCAGCTTGAAAGCCTTAACATCGGGTTCTTCATACTGAATGGAAAATCTTCAATAGCAGACTCTTCATACTCAATGGCCCACTTATAAGTTAAGCTCGCTCCTACAAAATCCAATAAAAAAATATCACT
Source organism: Pseudotsuga menziesii (assembly GCA_001517045.1). Lineage (NCBI taxonomy): Eukaryota > Viridiplantae > Streptophyta > Pinopsida > Pinales > Pinaceae > Pseudotsuga > Pseudotsuga menziesii. The sequence goes on along the minus strand of LPNX010494959.1, from coordinate 474,356 downwards.
TGTAAAGTAGAAAAACAATGAAGCAAATTATTTATCTTGTTCAACAGCTAACAACAATAACCAAGATCATGTGCAAAATAATAAAATCTAATCTAACAAATTCAATTTAAGAATTGGTTAAAATTAAACTTAAATGGATAAATCTACAATTATTTAGTATCTAAGAAAAGTAAAACTCAGCTCTAAACCAGGAAATGGATTTCAACAGGAAAGATAATCAACGAATCCACAAAACAATTATGCTCGACTGCACAGGTAGAAACCTACATACATAGTGCAATCTATGAAGGAGTTCACCCCTATATGTCATGTGGTTAGTGGATGACATGACAACTATGGAAACTAATGAATGATTTAAAAAAGTCTCAAATCCAAAGTCCAAAAAAAAAATAATAGATTGCTTTAACTATGGAGTCACCATTCTACTATGTATGATTTGGTGCAAAAGTGTAACAAATGCACTCAAACACAAGTTGGAAACGCTGGTGCAACCAAAAAGTAAAATACATGAGTTGCGTATTTGAGAAAATCTATGTAAACCTACTTTCCCAAATATGCAATAAACATAAATCAAAAGAGAAAAGGGAAGTGAAACCTTAGAGGAAGCCGCTTGTTGAGCTGGCCTTGTTGGAACAAGATAAGGTGAGCTGAAAAAAAGAATTGTATTTTATGGCCATGAACACAATGAAAACAGAGGACCAATGTTACAATTCTCAAGAAATACTAGGTTGATTCTGTTGAGGGTGATTGTATTTATACTATATAGGATTTTCCCAAAGGATGGTATCTAAGTAGAGATGTTTCCCAGTCTTTGTCCATGAAATTGCTTTCCTACACCCTAATCATTTTGCACATTCATACATTATCATTGGCCTTGATATTAGTGTTTGTCAACATTTGAATATTCAAATATCTACAAATGCTTGAAATTGTATTATGTGCATAAGCCTCCTATGGTAAGAGAAGTCCGTAGTCCACTAGAACATAGTTGCCTAACACAGTGATATTATACTCAACCTTTAGTATAATCAAAATATATCAAATAGAATAAACCATTGCAATGAAAACACATTTCCTCATCAAACTATTGTGATGTTATGCTCAACCACCAGTATAATCAAAACCCATCAAATAGCATCAACATTCCCAATTTCCTACATGCCTACCTTGTCCTTGTTTCAAACATATATTTGTATATAAACAAACAAAAATTATAAAAAGTTCTTTTTAACTTTTCAGCCTCAAAGTGTTCACGACATAGTTCAGGCATAAAGCCAACAACCACCATATTTTATCCTCTATATCTATATATACTCAAAAAAAATTATGAGTTTTTCTTTCTTGGTCTCTGGACTCTGGAAAATTCACTTTATATTCACTCAAAAAAATTCATCAATTTTATCTATATATACATACATATTCTAGTGACATGCCATAACAACACAACGGTATTCATACATGAACCAAAACCATACAACCTAGCCACTTTGGAATAAAATCATATATACTAGTATATGCAAAAAAATACTTCTATGAATTATAATCACGAATCTAAAAAGAATTACTGCTTGTTATTTTTTTTTCATTTGAACTCATTTGGCATGTTGGACAGTCAGGTTTCCTAATAGTAAAAGACTTCTAGGAATGTAATATCTACATACCAGTGGTAAAATTGTTTGAAACAGCCTCAATATCATTAGTCATGGCCTATGCTTTTGATCTAATAAACTTTGCCTTCAAAATATGAACTTTTGATCTGATAAACTTTAGAATCACTTGTGCTCAACACATACACACAATCAATTTCTGCAAATAGATTAGTCCACAGTCACCTGAGACTGGCACTAAAATCATACCAAATGCAAACATGCTTCCTTGTGTCCATGTGAAATAGAGATCTGGTCGGATTTCTATAATACTGATTGCTCACCAGCCTCTGTAAAAATAGCACAAAAGAGATGAGAGTTGGTAGAATATTTTGAAATATAGACATTTAGATACATTTAATGTTCAGTGTTATATAATCCTGTTGTGTGGGAATGCACCCCATTTTTTGTAAGTAAATCCCATAAGGTATCGACACAAACAATGTAATAATTTATAAATAATTAAGTGCATGGTCAATATTGTCAAGATCAAACAAACCATTAGATAGGGTCATTGATCAATCTATTGATATTGTCAATAACCTTAGGCTATGTAGAGACCTAGTCCCAAGCTGAATAGGTTAGCTATTATCTCTATTACGAACTTATGCTATCAGCTGTACTAGTGTACTCTTATTCTCCCAAATATAACCAAGCTCTGCCATCTCGACAGTGGGTTTTCCTCCTCCTACTCAAGATTCCCATTTAAATCCAAGTGTGTTATAGTGTGTATGTTGCTATTGTTTTCATTATTTCATTACTGTTATTTTGTTTGATGATAATATTATTGATTTGATGTGATTGTTTATCATAATCATGGTTATATCGTTATTCTATCCGTAGACTTCATGATAAACGACACACTTGGTTTTGAAACTATATTTACTGCTACTTTTTTGCAGGTTGAATCGTTTTGAAAACCAACAACATGATTTGGATACAAGTTTCTGTATGAAAACAGAATGTTGTATGCAGGTCCAGACCTCCATGCATAACAACTACTTTCAATTTGATAAGGAGAAAACAAAATGTAAATGAAATTTACCTTTGGGAGGAACAATCACTATATGGAAGCTGCTATGGTGAAAGTAGTACTCACTCACACTCCCTTGCAATACACTTCAAACCATAGAAGATGTCAGAAACAACAAAACATTTGAACCAAAAATAGCATACTCGCATTTCAGATATGCTTTAACTTTTAAACACAACTTTAAGCTTACAAGGAGATGCAGAGTATTCAAAATAAAAGGGTCTTACCTCTTGATTATCCCCAGTCCTCTTGTTCAGATTACAAGTGCAGCGGGATTTATTCTTACAGTTTCACGACAAAGTGCTTTACCTACGTCACCCTCCATAATCCTAGCTTCTGTTTTCACCTTTTCAGTGGAAAAATGACAACATAGTAGTCAAAACCAATGGACTAACATTCTCTAAGAACTACATTTACAAGGTTTCTTATTGGAATTACCATGGAAACTCCATATGCTTCTATTGCAAGCCTTTCCATTAGACCTTGTGTGGCATCAAACAACACCTTATCATCTGAATCTGTGCTTTGAAGCATATCACAATGAAATAGAACTCTTATCAGTATGAAATCATCTATGGTACAAAAGAAGGTAAGTTTAAATAGAGGCCCAAATATATTTAACCAACTCCAAAAAAACTCTTGTAATGATTCAAAATGTGATATGGAACATGATCATCCAACACATAAATTGATCAGCACAATCTATTCAAAAGTGAGTTACAACTTGCCCCAAAAGAAGAGAGGGTAGGGTGTTAAACTATGAAAACAATATTATCACAAAATCCATATAGACCAAGTGTAGCATCTAAAATTTGTGCATCCTTCTCTCTGCAGAACTAGAGAGAATCATGACTTGAGTATATTAAACTACTATGATGTTAAGTCACAAAAAGTTTCCTTGCTCAAATAAGACAGACATATTGCAGGTGGATAGATTGGACATAAAACCAATAAAGGTGTTATTATCAATAAGAAAGTAAATGCTATGGATTCTAGAAACTGTAAGAATACTTTTATATATGTAGAAGCAAAAATTGGACAATTGAAGGGAGAAATCAATTCTTCAGACTTCACTGCTACTTCTTGTACCATCCTCAATGGAGGCAGCTAGATCTCAGAGTCACTCAGACTACTCGTTTGTATAAGGTAAAATAATCTTGTCTGCAAGATCAAGGTGAAGCACAAGTAGCAAGAGAATGGCATAAGCAAGAATGAGGGGAAGCACAAGTGCCTAGTCTTTTTGGCATATATGACTCATTCAGACCATGTTACTATATTGCATTAACACACTGGATTTCCTGGTATGTATAGCTCAGCAACCCTGTTGGCACAAGCTCGACCAAAAACTATAGTGTGTATGTTGCTATTGTTTTTATTATTTCATTACTGTTATTTTGTTTGATGATAATATTATTGATCTGCTATGATTGTTTATCATAATCATGGTTATATCGTTATTCTATTCATAGACTTCATGATAAACGACACACTTGGTTGTGAAACTATATTTACTTCTACTTTTTTGCAAGTTGAATCCTTTTGAAAACCAACAACATGATTTGGATACAAGTTTCTGTATGAAAGCATAATGTTGTATGCAGGTCCAGACCTCCATGCATAACAACTACTTTCAATTTGATAAGGAGAAAACAAAATGTAAATGAACTTTACCTTTGGGAGGAACAATAACTATAGGGAAGCTGCTATGGTGAAAGTAGTACTCACTCACACTCCCTTGAAATACACTTCAAACCATAGAAGATGTCAGAAACAACAAAACATTTGAACCAAAAATAGCATACTCGCATTTCAGATGTGCTCTAACTTTTAAAAACAAATTTAAGCTTACAAGGAGATGCAAAGTATTCAAAATAAAAGGGTCTTACCTCTTGATTATTCCCAGTCCTCTTGTTCCCATTACAAGTGCAGCGGGATTGATTCTTACAGTTTCACGACAAAGTGCTTTAACCTACATCACCCTCCATAATCCTAGCTTCTGTTTTCACCTTTTCAGTGGAAAAATGACAACATAGCAGTCAAAACCAATGGACTAACATTCTCTAAGAACTACATTTACAAGGTTTTTTATTGGAATTACCATGGAAACTTCATATGCTTCTATTGCAAGCCTTTCCACTAGACCTTATGTGGCATCAAACAACACCTCATCATCTGAATCTGTGCTTTGAAGCATATCACAACGAAATAGAACTCTTATCAGTATGAAATCATCTATGGTACAAAAGAAGGTAAGTTTAAATAGAAGCCCAAATATATTTAACCAACTCCAAAAAAACTCTTGTAATGATTCAAAATGTGATATGGAACATGATCATCCAACACATAAATTGATCAGCACAAGCTATTCAGAAGTGAGTTACAACTTGCCCCAAAAGAAGAGAGGGTAGGGTGTTAAACTATGAAAACAATATTATCACAAAATCCATATAGACCAAGTGTAGCATCTAAAATTTGTGCATCCTTCTCTCTGCAGAACTAGAGAGAATCATGACTTGAGTATATTAAACTACTATGATGTTAAGTCACAAAAAGTTTCCTTGCTCAAATAAGACAGACATATTGTAGGTGGATAGATTGGACATAAAACCAATAAAGGTGTTATTATCAATAAGAAAGTAAATGCTATGGATTCTGGAAACTGTAAGAATACTTTTAGATATGTAGATACAAAAATTGGACAATTGAAGGGAGAAATCAATTCTTCAAACTTCACTGCTACTTCTTGTACCATCCTCAATGGAGGCAGCTATATCTCAGAGTTTCCAAATATTGATCTATAGTGCTTTCCAAAAGGAAGGAGAATTTACACTGTCAGTGATTCCCAGTTTTAAATCAATATGCCCAAATGATTCATATTTGTTGACTATACAGTAGTTATGTTCCAGAATATAAAAATGTCAAAAGAATATGAAAATGTCCAGCATATGAAAAGAATATGAAAATGTCCAGCATATGACATTTTATTCTTGGATCTAGATCTTGCTTGTGCACATCTCAGTGGATCATATAGACAAAATAATTTTAAAATATAAACATAAATATAGTTCATGCAAATGATGTGACTTGCATGCAGCGGGGAAAACTTTAACAAGAACCTGAAGTGGGACACAAAGAAGATGTAGCAAAGTCATGGAAAAATGTTCTACACAACAGTCTGTTTCTCTCAGCAACAAGTGCCCAAGGGAAATGGAGAGTTGACAGGTCTCAAATCTCTTTTTATTGATGTTAATGTGAAAAGAAGCTCTAGGAGAGTTGTAGACACTTTTGTTTAATTAGTATTTCTTTACTTGGATAACATTTTAGCATCAATGAGTGTTCTATGAATCTATACACTCCTATAGTCTTGTGGACAATGTACACTGATTGTACTGTCTTGTCCCATTGACCTATTCCCTGGTCATTTGTGGACATGAATTAAATTACCTTATGTAAGATAGAATTGGAATTTAAGCAAATGCATTTTCATATTATCTAGTACAACCTATAGGATTCATAGTGAACTTAAACTGACTTCAAAGTTCTGAAAGGCAGTACACAAGATGATATTTTGATTTTGCTTAGCTGAAACGATAAACAACATAGAAATTTAGAATGAGAGTTCAAAGGTAGGAAAACTCTATTTCTACATTGACAATTGAAGTTAGGTCAAAAGTACTTATTTCTTAGTGTTTGATCTCCTGGGGGATGACTAGTTATGCTCATACGACAAGCATACATAGTCCATCCAGAGGCTTCACTCCTGCAGTTTGTTTCTGCAAGAAATGAGGAGAGATGGTATGAAAGAAATCTCAAAGTTTGTACCCAAAGCATCGCACTCGTTCAATATACTAAGCAGAAACACCTTGAAGAAATTTCGTGCAAGGTCCCATAAATATGACAACTCAGTTAAGTAATTTCACTCACTGTAACACAAGCTTCTTAGCAGAGGAATATTTCCAAACACCCCTACCTCCTATTTCTTGATTTTCCAATTCTTCCAATAGCCTTTAATCCAACCCTCAGATAGCCCACCAAGCTTTTAGGCGCCATGGGCCCCTAAACATTGAAAATGGGAAAGGAAAAGGAACAACTTTCAAGAAATTGTAGTCAAGTTGTTTTCACCTATTCAGACAGAAACTTCTTTGCAGAGTAAAACGACGATCCTTGTTACTGGTTGAGTTCCCCAATCTCCAACTAACCTTCAAGCCAATCAACTGAGCTGTTAGAGACAATGTTCCCCCAAGTAAGGAAAATAGGAAATGGGAGACAACAATTAATGGATTGCTAAGAACATGAACAACCATGGCCTCATAAAGATAAGAAACTTGAATCTCTTAGGATATCAAAAGAAACATGGAAAACTTTGAGAAACAATTTTCAAAAGCAGGCAGAAAATTTCCAAGTAAAATCTGTCATCTTTTCACAGCTGGTTTTCCTCTTCACCTCTCACGAAATGTGTTGTTGTTTTGTTTTTCAGGTTTTCGGGCCTATGACAAGGTGATCAAGTGGTAGGTCTCTAGTTCCATGTTAATCTACTACTCTATTTTGGGGTCATATTTAACCAAGCCCACCCATTGCTACTCATTGTGACACTTCCTTGGAAAAGGATTCCAAGAAATTTCAATCATTCCTAGTGCATTTTGGCAGGGGCTGGTTGTCATGCCCCTTTCTGTAGTGATGTGAAAGATGATAGTCCCTTTGCTGAGGGTTCTTGGTCCAAATGAGAACTTGTGAAATAGTCCCTAGAAATGGATTTTATGTTTATCATGCTCTTTATTATTCTACACAGTAAAAAATGGCTTTATCATGGGCCAAGTGGCTTGTGTTGACCAGCCAAACCTCTGTGAGAATGTTGGTGCCTAATAAGCATAGAGTTATGTTTGAGTCCTGAGCTCTATCAGCTCAAAATCAAAATTAGGAGTGGAAAGAAGTTTCTGAGCTTTATCATTCTTAACGATAACCCTTTCCCATCTGCTGGTCACTGGTGTGTTATGAATGATTCTTATGTCAATGAGGATGTTCGCAAATGTAGTTGCCCTCTTCCTCCTCTATGTAGCATGTTTGTGTATGTGTGGATAAAAATAGAAATAATAGAAAATGGGATGCACCTATCTTATGGTCTCTTGGAATAGCTTCTATGTCTACAAAAGTTCCCTTCTATCCCACTTTGGTTGTGAGGACTGGGTTGTGGAAGCATATAAACCCCCCATATACTATAATCTTTATGCCAGCAAGGCCATCTACAAAGGGAGTGCTCTCACCTTTATATATCCTGTCCCAAGTTAAATACATACATGCTAAAAGAAAATTACAGAATTGTTCATCTAGAATATAGCCATTGGGTCAAAATTTCCAAATATTTGACCCATAAGATCAATTGCACTATACCATTCATCTCTCCTCCCTATGGAAAAGAAACAACACTAAAGTCTAAATATAAAACATATGGTCAGTGACATAATCTATGATAAGTACCCTACTTTTCGAAGTGTCTCTCAACATTATATTTATGGTTAGTTCATCTAAATAATCTGTGTACTCTTGGCATGTCGTTTGCAGAAGGATTCTATTCGATCCCATGCCTCTTCCAACATACTAGGGTAAACTGCAAAAGCCACGCGTATCCAATTCTTCATTCCAAGAAGTGACCCTATAGAACAAAACAAGTCAATTACAGATGATGTCACTTGCATGTACACCAAAAATATACATGCATGATGCATTAAAAGCATTGTCTGTTGAAATTACATGCCAAAAGCTATAATTGGTACCTGGTAAAACTATAACTGATTCTTCTTTTGCAAGTTTTCCACAAAATTCAGCATCATCATTTAGGTCTTCAAAGCAATGAATGTTTATCTTGATCTGTTCCAAACAATAACCACTTAGAATAACAGGATGGGCTTCATGCATTGATTAAGCTTCATATTTAAGATAAATCTCTGATGTTAGTTTGCCCACTTAACTCAAGAACAGATTGTTCTTGTATAATGCAAAACTGAAAACCATCAACACTAGTCTTGGAGAAGTTTTTCTTTACCATTAGAAACATAGAACGCTGAGGTTTAGAGTGACAATAGAGAACATCAAGTTTCTGAGCACGGCTATAGAAAATGTCAGCTGCATGACAAAGTGTTCGCAATGTCTGTTCATAAAATTCTTGTGTTGTCTTCTTCAGGATATTTGGAAGTGCAGCCTGCAAAGACAGATAAAAGGCTAGAATTATTTTCATTAGGAGCCACTAGCAAAATTCCAATCATGAGCAGTGATTAGCAGATATCCAATCACAAAATCATGAAAAAGAAGGAAGCCACCACCAGAGGCAAAGACTAAGCCCCATTTTCTCTGGAAAAATAAAGCAGATTACACTTTAAATCAACATTTCATGGTTTTATAAGAGATAAATACTTTTCCAACAGTGTGAGAATGTGAAAGACAATATTCCAAAAGGGTCATTTATTTTTGTTCAAAATCAGAATCCATTCAGAAAAGTTCCTACAAGCTAAGGAATTCCAACTTGAAAACAGAATTGGTAGAAAATTGTCACTAACAGACATCCTAACCTTCCCTGAGCCACACTGGGGTAGCATTTATGTTCAGACCATGATGCAGCAGGGAATGTAAGTGCTTTATGCAAGGAAGAAATTAGCATAGTCTCTCTATGTCTGTCATGATCACGGGCCTATTCCTACTAAACTTAAAAGAAGAATAGCAGTTTCTCCAATTTCCTACAGCTGTAGTGCATTTGTGTGCATTTAGGAGTGTTTCATTAATAAGTACTTCTTAATTACATCTCCAATTAGAACCCAACAATTTCATGCTGAATACTAGTCTACGCATCACTCATTTATCTAGTAAATTCTACATGAAAACTTGTCTAGTCCCTTGCAAAGTTGCTGCACTGTTTATCTGACTGGTTACAAAGCATGTAAAAGTGTTTGATATGTAAAGAAAAGCCGAGACTACTAATTCAGGCTAATGGCATTTTCATACTTAGGCATTCAAGTCCGACTTCACATTTCATTCTTCTGAGTTGGAGTAGTTTCTCAACATAGGAAATTACTGGTTAATGCTAGAGAAATTTAAATGTAACTAAGGTCCATACATGCAAAGGCAAATAGACAATGTTTAAACTAAATTTTGTGGAGGAAAGATTAAATATATGAAGGACATGGCTACTATGTCTCTTCTCTCATTGCTGGGTGGAGATGAGGGTTTGCAGGAGGAACAAGGGTTTGCAGGTTGATGGCAATCCCTGGCGGTCTCCTTCGTGTGGTTATAATGCTGTATCTTTTGTGCTGGTTTTCCGTGCTCTGTGCATTAATATATTAGTTAAATTAATAAAGTACTTTTTAACACTTAGTTTTTTTTTGAGAAAGGTATAAAGTACTATCCAGTAAGGAAAAGAAACTGTATAATAATGATACATCCTGTGTACAAAGGTTGACTAGATGTTCTACACAAAAATTAATCCTTACTATCACACAATTGGGGAACCTGCTCCTGCCATTTTCCAAGTTCCCAAAGCTTTGGAACTTGTAGGATAGATTCCAAAAGCAAGGGTAGCACTTCCTAAAACTTTGGGAGCTTTGCAGGAGCATGCCTCTCCCAATATCAATGTCATAACATTATGTGGGTTCTTGGCTGTTTGGAGCCCAAATTACCCCTGTTTTTGTCCATTTTTATACAACATAAACCTAATTGGACCACAAAATTCCAACTAAGATGGATGTACCCTTACAAATCTGTGTATTTTCCTGGGTTCCATTGATAGAGTCCTAATTGATTTGCAGGTTTAATGGTTGCTGTTTTATTTTCTAGAGTTTTATGAAGTCCTTCAGTTTAATGGTTGTCATGTCCTAAGTCTAACAAATACCTTTGTTATTCATCTTTTCTTTTTTTATTTCTTGTCAATCTGGATCAACAAGTCTAGGGTGGTTTTGAGATTTGTCCAAGTACTAAGTAAAATTAGGACATTCAATGTCGATATGGTCAATTTTCAAACCTTTTTATAATTATAATATTGACAGTGATTACAAGTATGGGAAAACTCTAAAAAAGAAAGTAATAATTTATGAACCTTTCCGACAATATAAAAAGCACTACTTGAATCATCTCATTTGCCATGGATGGTGTAATATGCACTACTCTCAATGAAAATAGGTGAAATGTGATAACATCACTAACTGTAGGAAAGTATAACTTCAGCACAAGAAAGCTATATTATCATAAACAGTGGTTTAGTAAAACACATGTGGTTCACAGGAAATCCAAATCCATATTTTTCGTTTCTAATGGAAAATACCTGAATTTTTCAATATCACCTTGAATATCTCCCTCTGCTAATTTGGTTCGATCTTGTTCCAACTTCCAAGTAAGCATCTCTCCACCTAAGAAAGAAAAAAACGTAACTAATTTTAATAGATTTCTATAAAAGACAACATCATCAATTCAACACATTAAAAAAAAATGAGACTCGACTTCAGTCACACCTATATAGCACCTGTATATGCACCCTATATATCTATGAAGAAGGTAGTTCATGCCAAAATCTGAAATGCTTCAGAAAACAACACAAAATTTGGGTAAACTAAGAAGAACTAAGTTTTGACACTTTGGCAAGAGATTTATGGACAAAAAGTAATTCCCCAATATGATCTCATAGAAAAGCTCAAAAAATAGCCTAATAAAGAACAAAAACATCCACAAAATCTTCATGTCACAGGCATGGATTTGTATTTGATGCTAGATGGATTTCTTGCTAAAGGAAGCCATGCAAACTTGGCACTGATTTTTTATAATTGGACATTGAGAAGAATAGTAAGAATTCACTGCATGAAGATCTTGTAAAACAAGATTAACAGATGGAAATTGCAGCCATTGTGGGAAACCAAAAAATGTCGGTCATGTTTTCTAGAGGTTTCATTATATCACTGGAATCTTGTCCTCAAAATTCATTGGTTCTACTTCATATATGTTTGAAGTGTCATGCAGATGATCAAGGTGGTTTCTCTCCACTTCCTGAAGCAATTTTAAAATTTTCCCAAAGAAAAGGGTAACTAAATAAATGAATTCTTAATGTGGGACCCTATAGCTCTTCAATTTTAAGCTCATTTTACTGAAAAGTTAAAAGTAGGGGCTACATTTTATACCATTTCCTTAGTTGCATGTTCACTAATCAAAAGGAAGGAGAAACATCCATCCCTTGCCAATAGGTCTATTCAATTGGAAACTTTGACCTCTGCTCTTATACATGGCTTATAACTCTTGAGTTCAATTTTTCCTCAGGTCTGTTAAGGCACAAATCTAGAATGTCATACCTGAAACAAATTCAAAGTTCCAACAAATGTCAAATATAAGAAAAGGAATACTAACCGGCCAATTGAAGAATTGGATAGCTATCAAATAAGGTCTATGTATGAAGGGCCAAACATGTTAATATATGAAGGGTCAGTCTACCTTATAACCCAAAGATTGCATGCACCATAACTTGGTTCAAACCTTTAGGTTACTTCAGCAGAGACTGTATAGTTACTACAACTCTTACATAGAGGCTTTGTACAAATTGTCGATTGTATACATTGTGCCAATGCTTGTTATGTTAGAGACAACTGAGTTGGTTCATCGAAGCCCAAAATAATAGAGAACATTTTTGTATTTCATAGGTGTTGCTTACCCTATTTGAGAGACTACTAGAACTATTTAAATTTCACATCTAGCATACAAATAGTCTCTTTCTTATTTTCCTAAGTTTAGTAATGTGTAATCATTATTCATAGAAAAGGATTTTTTCAAGAGAAGGTATTAGAAACTATGGATGGGAACTGGAACCATTATTTTCTATCATAAATCTACTAACATTTTCACTCATCAACTTGAATAAAGAAGCTTTTTTGGAACACAAAATGACCTTTAAGACATCATACTTGTAGTTGGTTGCTTGTTCATAGTGCAAGTCTATCATCGCAATTCTATAGTTTGAACTTTGATTTGATGATCTGCTTTCTTTTTTTCTTAGAAAAGGTATTTATAAAACAATGTTCAACAATAAAACAAAAAGGTGTGTCCAACGTCACAAAATGAAAGAAATTACAAAATATAAGAGGACATGAATAGAATAAAATAGAATTTTATTAAATGTCTATGAGGGGGAATGGTCTATGGGAAGGATCAGTTACATATTTGTGAGGTCAAGCCTTTATGGAAGTCAGAAATGAGAATGCAGAAATGATACAATAAAATGAAGGAAAAATAAACAGGACTCCCTCCATTAGGCATGCCTTGCATGAGTCATCAGTCTGCTTTTCTGGGTAATTCCGTTGGGGTGGGTCAACTATTCTATACTGGCATGCCTGCATTAGTTTGTCCCTTGGATCTCTCATCCTTGAAGCTCTTTTTGCACTATCTTCAAGCTACAAGTCCTATAATATTGTTGTCCAGGTGATTCCTTCAATCATGGACTACTTTCTAATGTGGTTATATGCCTGACAATGAAGCAAGAAGAGCTGGTATGTTTCTACATCTCCTCAACCACATGTTTGACCAGTCCTGCAATCCCATTCTTCTTTAGGCTCCTTCCATCTCCTTGTCATGCATCTTAGCCCATGTGAACATGTCCTTAGTTGGGCTAATGTGTATACAGTATTTTTTTCAAAGCCATATTGGTTTCAGATATTCCTGTATATTGATTTCAATATTTGGTTGAACTGGCCAATGTACTATGCAGTATTGCTTTTTTTTCCTGCATTTTTCCTTCAATTTTCTCCTCATGTAACAAGCCTGTAGGTGACTTTTGGTCTCTTTTTTATTTAGTAGGCATATTCTTCTACCATGTCCTAACTTTCTAGCCATTCTGGCACTGAAGCTCCCATGTGTTTTTCTTTCACTACAACACTTATTTGCTGATTTTATTTGGTGGTTGTTGGTCATCCATTTCAGCCACCCTATGTATATTCAAAATTAGCATCCTCATTGATCCCAAGTCAAGTGAATACAAACCTATTCTACCAACATGATTTCATAGGGAGTAGTTGCTCTTAATTGGAGAAAGGATGACATTATGTGCTTCTGCATTCTCTCTATTTTGCTCCACCTATTTTTTTTCAAGCTAAGCCCAAACCTGGAATTCATATAGAAGTATTGGTGTTACAAATTTCTGGAACAGAGAGTTGATTATTTCCTAGTCCCACATCTTTGCCAATTCGCACATATTTTGTAGAAGGAAAGTTGACTTCCTTACCCTTGGAGTGTCTTTCTTGTACATGATTCCCAATTCAGATTTTTGTTGAACTCTAATGCCAAGTATTTGTAGTCCTGTATTATCTCCAAAGGCTCATTTTTAACCTAATTTGAGCCTGATTTGTCTTCTTTTTGATGGACAATATAACCACGTTGCTCTTGTCTAAATTGACTTCCATACCTAGTTTCCTACACGATGTTTCTAGTGATAAAATATGCTCATGTAACCTGTGAAATGTTTGAGAAAAGCTTCCCTTCACAGCACTGGGAAGATCAGTGTAGAGTTTCCTGTAATTGTTGAAGATGCCTATAAGAGTCAAATCTAGGGCCATCTAGAAAGATATTTAACATGGGAAAAACATATGATAGATAACAGGGTTTTCAATTATATTCATGGTTTTCACATGCCACTTAATGTGATTTTCTCCTTCTATTCGCATGACATGGTTTGAGCAAATAATGAAGCACCACATGGCTATGAAAACCCCTTTTCTGCCACATTATTGGAAAAGGAGAATGATGTTGTGGATAAAGTATTGGAACCTATTGGTTAGATTTAGGTCACTTGTATGGTGAAAAAGGGGCATTGATTGCTTGTATCAGACAAACACATTATGAGTGGGAATGTTTATGTCATATGAAGGTATGGATCACTTGTTTGGAAGGAACGAACATGCTATTGTAGATTATGGCCTTTCTATTACGACACTTGTGACCTACAACATGGTTAGAACTTAGAAGATGGAATAGATCCAACACACTTTTATGTACTTGTGCATATCAACTAAATCAAAAATTAAAAGTATTATGATTCAAGCTACATGGCTGAATTTGGAGGGAAGAGCTAAAAATACAATCTACAAGGTGGGTATAGGATTGAGAACAACTACTACAAAAATATTTCTTGTTCGTAAATAATTGGAAAATTGGAGTCAATTTTCTATGTTCATTGAAGGAAGTGAGTCTTTTTACTAATGTGCTTGTAGATAGGAATAATATGAATCCTAGTTCCATAGGGAAGATCAGCCTCCATGGCAAACCAAGTCGATATTCACATCCCACTTGTCATGAAATAAAACTTCCTAATAAAACAAAGCCTACTATGCTGACTTTATCAGCTGTCTATTATTGTTTTAGGGTTGTTTTGACCCTTAGACATGCCCAAATTCGACCTTAATGATTTTTAAGCGGATCCAACATGCCCAGATTTTCCCAAAAATGCTCAAAAGTGCTAGAAAATGTATTTTTAATTTTTACTGTTCCTATGACTCAAAATGCCACCCAGATTTGATAATGGAATTTGTACAAGGACTGAGAGGTCCCCAGAACTGCTGCTTGTTAGTAAACTTACTATAGCATCTGCACTTTCATCCTTGTTGAACTTGTCAGCGTGTACAAGGAACCTCAGATGCTTGTTAGTAAACTTACTATAGCATCTACACTTTCATCCCAGATAATTTCAAATCAATGTTTATAAATTATCACAAATGATGATGTGCACATAATTGTAGAATTGAGTAGCCCTGAGTGATAGCTAGGTTGGTAAAAGCACACCTTGGGTCTTCTTAAACGGTGCCGGCCTTGGAAATCCTGGATGTGTGGGGATGGTGGTGCTATTTACCTGTTTGACTCTCTCTTCTATACTTTCAAACTAGGCTTGGGATAAGGTTCTAACAATTGGGCAGAGCTAAGAGCAATAGCAACTCTACAAAGATGAATAAATAGGTTGGTGACTCTAAACTCTACATACATTGGATCAATGGTAAGGAAGATTTGAATAAAATATACTTGTAGTCTGTCTGAAGTGAATCTTCATAAGAACAATTTGTCCACATTTATTTTTACATACAATTTTAGGGAGTTGACTGACCTAGCTGATGGGATTTCAAAGCAGGGGGTTCATGTGCAGTGGGAAATGGTTGATCGTTAGAATGGAGGGTCCCTACCCCAGGAGCCTAAACATCTCATCTTCTGATCGTTGACTTGTTTCTTCGATCTTGCTGGCCTGTTGCTGATATTATGGTTTCTATTAGGACCTTTCTGAGACATTTTATTACATAATTTGTAGTCATATTTTGTTGAAAGAGATGCAGCCTATCAATAGGATTTATTTCATGATATTATGTAATTAACATATGATCTTACGAGCATAAACTTATGAACATTTCTGGAAAGCTAATGCCATTTTTTTACCCATGCCCAGATGCATTTTCAAAATGTAACTTGTTTCATCTCGAATAAAAGTTGCAATTTTTTTCTATGGAAAAAAGGGGTAGGTTGATTCAACACTTTCCGCTAAGGCATAATGCCCAAGGAGACCTTGGGATCCATTCACACCAAATATTGCTGGTTTACCAGCTGCTGCTGTAGCTAGTGGTTGCTGCCCTCCATCCTAAAAACCAGGGAAGAGGGGGCAATTCATGGGTACCATCTTCCCAATTATGCAGCAGAATGACGAAAAATTATTTCTTTAAAAAATATTAAAAAAAAACTGTAGGATTGAGTACATGTCACCATGGTGACAATAAAATGTAGAATTGAAGAAAAATATGTTGAAAAGAAACCATGGATAAAGGCTTACCAAAGACTATCTCAAAACTTTTGTGCAACATAAATTATATAATATTTAAAGCTCAAAGATCTTAGAAAAGAAAAGTTCCAGGTAATCATTTGAGATTTTGATAAATAGCATGACATGCTAACTAAGAAACAACGAAACTTGATTCCCAATTCTTTTTTTGATCTATTGTGTTTTTTGTATTCTTCTTGGACAGTTTGTGTGGGTATATAGTGCCAACAATATTGTAATAGATGAAAAATATGTAGAAGCCATTCTGAGAAAATTAGAGCCAATTATCTTCTTGGATGTATTTACAGTTCTGTTTTTTGGACAATCTTTGAACTCTTGTAACAGCCGGATGGAAACAGGCTACAGCATTTGAATACAAACTATACTCAGTTTCTGTTTTAAAGAAAAAAAAACTTAGAATCAAGAATTTACAAAGTTAGTCAATGCAAGCATACACTGTTTCAAGTAATTGGATAATGTTGATATCTTCCCCCAAAAAAAGTAAAAAATAAAGAAAATAATACCTTCAATGCAAGAAGCACTAAGAAAGTCTCCACAGAGTAAAAACCTCTGTCAACAAAGTCACCTAAAAATAAATAATTGGTCAATGACAATCTCCACCAAATTTGAACAACTCTTTCATATCATAAAATTGCCCATGAATGTCTCCACAAATCTGCAAAATGTAGCAGGTGATCTTAAGAAGAAGTTCATTTGTTTAATTTGTCTAAATAAGTGAAAATATTGTATTTATGTTAGATGCATCAGAATAATGTCCTTCAAATGATATTGATAACTTTGCTTCAGATGAGATCGTTACTAAATGACACTAAAATGTATTTGCAAAAAAAAAATGTAGACACTTCTACCTTCAAATTTTATTTTAAAATTGATTTATTGGTTATCTTAAAAAAGGATAAAGAACCCAGTTACTCAAAATGGAACATCTCCCTAAGAGATTTGGATGGCACGTATAGAAATCTCAGAATGCAACTATTCTTTCAATAGGAGGAGCAGGCAGATTTTACATTTCTATAACAATCTGAGCTTAGTGGTCCAGTATACTACATATACAAAGATAGAATACAAAGACATTTAACTAGGGATTATCGAGTTCATTTATTCATCCAAAAATAATATTAAGATATACAATACCCCTTATATTAGAAAAATTATGAAGAGAACTACATAATAACTTATCTGCAAATTCCCTGAGCCAAAATGAAGTTTAGATATATTTATGCAAGACACCAACAAACCACAGTCTAACTCATGTATCTTGTTTTCCTGAAAATTTTTGGCCACATCCAACCTACAAATATGGCATAAAGGTTCAATTGGTCATCCTATAAGTGCATAAGTATATAGCGTTCTAGGATATAATTTCTTGCTAAATGGGAAAGCTGACGTAATTCTAGGCACAATAATACAATTCCTTTTACTGATAAAAAAATTATAACATTAGCGTTTAATGAATGAATGTGGAGTAAAGATTCCTATTTTAATAATCAATGTTTCCCATCTATTTGGGATGTAGGACCTTATCCTGAGACCATTGTTCAACCAAGTAAAGGCACTGGAAGCTTCTTTCTCACCCATTTCATTTTAAAACCTACAAAGAGCTAAACATGGAAGTAGAATAGTAGACACACCTTCCAAAAAAGAATTAAAGATTCCAGAGGGTACATGGGAGATTAATGAAGAGGAATCTGGGGTATTTCTCCCAGTTTCTTTGAGATCCCTATATACCTGACATATTTGCATTTCTCTCTTTCTGTTGTGAGCAATCCTTCTTCACTGGATATACATGTTTTCAAATTTTGAATTTGATGATGAATGGGCTCAAAGCCATGTTTTGTATTTTACATATATAGATGACTGTACGTAAGACTTAAAAGTAGTTTATGATTATGGACATTTTATTTTGGTTGACATTTTGACTATGAGGTATCACACTAGCTTTTGATGGAGATGAACATCAGAGAGATCTACAATGTTTATAGATGTAAGTTTTTTCATACTGAACTAAAAGTTTACAATATTTTCCTAAGAAAAATTATATCTATATTCATGAGGACATAAATGATTTCAATCAATAGATCCAACTACATAATACAAACCAAATAATCTCATATTCATCAGAGAACTAGCTAAAAAAGGAGGGCGCAACAACAATTTCATTCACTTGTGAGAGATTGCAAGTGAACATTAAACTGTTGCAAGACTCAAGAGCCATACAGGAGGAAAAAATCATCAACATAAGGCAAGTGTAAATACTAAATAGGCATACTTTCGTGATAAATTTTGCACAAGAAACTAAAATATACTCAGCTTGGGAGATTCAATATGTAAAAACAGTCCCAATCCTTGATTTTTCATAAGACAAAAGTCAAAGAATGACACATTGAAGAAATCACTACATATATATTGTGCCACAAAAAACAGTGCCTATTAAGAATAGAGCCAAAAATATGGAAATTATTGTGGTGTGTGGCAGGTCATGAGAAAGACAACAAAAATAAGTAGGGTAGACAAATTTTACTCAAATAGACAGGGCTCTCTCCAGTTGGTTTCATGATGTGAATGAGCTCTAAAAAAAGGGTAATATGCACCTAACCGGTACCATCGAAGCAGTAATTCGGGCTCAAGATTTTGAAAAAAGCCACCAACATTAGCACCTGCACAAAAATGGTGGTAGATATCAGGTTCCTTCTATAAAAGTCTGCAAGAATGGTTAATGAAATATATCAACACAATTATATAACAGAAAATGTCATTCCAGTGAGACCAAGGATTAACAGCATTGGAACAGAAACTCTCAGTTGGTCCCAATCCACTGTATTGTCTCCCGTCCAAACTATGCCGACCCTCTGGCTTCCAACAAAAAGGAAAGTGATAAAACAAATGACCTATCATTCCCACCTCCTCGTTTCAGAAGACCATCAGCAGAACTCATATGAAAGAAATATCCATAAGCATTGTGAACATCACAGCGCTCAACATCTCCAAAGTGAAGAGCATCTCTGGGCATTTTTTCCTGCACCATAGAAGGGAGCATCACAGAGAAAACAAATCAAAACTCCAATGAATTTCATGTATGAATTTCGAAGCTCATAAATGTGTATCTTAAATAAAAAAATTCAAGGAAAATAATGGGAGCCCTATGAGAACAATAACATTCATATGGACAATTGAATACAGAAGGTTCATTCATATCATTCCATATGTACAACGATGGTGTTGAGCCCTTATAGCAGCTGAGAGAAAACTTGTCATCCCACCATGATCCGATTTCTAGATTTAGAATATCCAAATAAGCTGATGCACCTGACCAACACCAGCCATCATAATCCTTACCATGGACATCCTTAACATAATACCCCTTTTGAGTCGTTTCCTTGTGTAGCGGAAATCCATCATCCCTCCTAATATGAGGATCGAAAATAGCCACCATATGTCGGTCTTTTTCCATGAGCTTATTCTACATCTCCCCTGGATTCGGAAACATAAATTTGTCCATGTAAAGTATCTCTTCCCATAAATCTGCTCAATTTAAAGCCAAATAACATCATAAGGTATATCAAACTCATCAAACTTGGCCTCCAAATTGGCTAGATCTTCCTTGTCTCTGTAATTCCAATGACACTAGTGATAGGCACTTGTGAGAAGCTGTGGCATGGAAGAAGTTCCAGTAAGTATAGCATATTGCCTCATAACATCCTTGGGGCCAGTACCAACAAAAAAAAACCCATTCAACATACCACTCTCGGCCATCCACATGGTATGGATCGTGTCGATATTTGTGTTGGAACTGGAAGCAGAAGAGAAACCCCCATCCCACCCCATATTGAACACATCTATTTGCATTTCGGCAAAATTTAGCTAGAAAAAACCAGTTGTGTATCCCTTGCTATGAGACAGCGTGAAAGGAATGGAACCGAAGAGTCCAAAGGGGGATTAGATGATGTAATCAAAGAAATCAAGATTGAATAAGCGGTAGGGCTCGGAATCGACCTGGGGACCTCTAGTTGGCTTGAGGGCGAGGCTAGTGGCATGTTCGGGTATCCCATGCACATGCTTGGCCCTATGAAAATAAATGTCCAGGCTAATAGATTGGGCCCCATGGGGTTTGGAAAATTCCATGTCTGTCGTTTGTCTATTTCTACTTAATCATTGGTTCTTCAAGGTGATTTTGAACTTGGATATAGGATTTTTTTAGTTCATTGGTTTAATATGCGACTAGCTTATGGAAGCTACTTTTGTGTCTCATATTTTATGTATAAAATATATTGTATGTAAATATTTCAATAATATTAATGGTTAAAGAAAAGATTTTATTCAAAAATTTAATATGCCACTAGCTTATGGAAGCTACTTTTGTGTCCCATATTTTATGTATAAAATATATTGTATGTAAATATTTCAATAATATTAATGGTTAAAAAAAGCATTTTATTCAAAAATAAATTTGTTAAAAATATGTTTTAATTTTTGTTTGATGTTTCTATCAAACCCACTTGCATTAAGTGTCATGTATTTGGATATTGGTGTTGAAACTCACTTAAATATCCTAAAAACATTATATAATTATGAACAATGTATCTATATTTTTGTATATTTGTGCATGTGGTTATTTATAAAAAATAAAAATAAAACTCTAAGAAAATTGTAAGGATCCCAATTTGTCAACAAAGAATATATGAGCTTCCAGACCACCTATTTAAGTAAACATGATATATACATGAAAAAAAGGAGGATCTAACAGTATTCCAGAGGAAATCATCTTTCTCTTTGAAAGACTAGTCATCTATGTGTTAGAATTATTATCATTCCTCCCTTTGTCTCATTTGACCACATAAAGTCTATTTGACTAATTTCCCTAGCTTAGGAGGTATCATCACTTCACCAATACATTGGGTACATAACTAATGGATATAGGCCATTTACTACACCTATCTGCATCCATTTTGGAGCTCCAGGGGAAAATTCCATGTCTTTGTCGTTTTTCCATTTCTACTGGAGATTATAACTGCGAAATTGCTCATCCCAATTCTCTTCCTCGTTCTTATTTCTAAGCTTCTCAAAATGGAAAATCCCTTTGATATTAAACAAGACGAGACATTCAATTTTACCTATTGTCACATAGATTTCCAGTGGATTGTGATGCAGGATGGCCTCATAGCCAATGATGAGATAAACGAAAGAAAGTCCATCCTGCTCGTGTTCGATTCTTTGCAGCCAAAGACGCATGTCCTCCAGATCTTGCACTAAGATGTTGGGCACCTCAAACCGCTTTCTCTTTCCATCCTTCTCCATATCCTCGTCGACCTTGAATCTCAGGATGTCATCTGGGAAGACTGACATTCAAAGAATTAATTCATTTTGTGCCTTGACCTCAGGGTTTAGGGTTTTGGGAATGATTTTTGCAGTGAGCTGCTCATCTTGTAGGGTAACATCAATAGCTCTGAGGTTCGATGTTTTGGGATTTCTTTCTCATCCTTTCTCTAGAGACTAATGTAATATACGTTTCTATAGCGATGAACGTCCATCGCTATAGCAACATTATGGACTATGCATCACTATAGCGATGATCATCAGGGACATTTTCATATTTTTCCAAAATTTTAAATTGTTTTTCTACGAAAAAATCGATTTTAACTTGTTCGTGGAAAACTGTCATGGGACATTTGAGCCATATGTAGTAGTGATTCTATGCATAGTACATCATCCTAATGCATGTTAATTACAACTTGCAAATTATGGCACTGTTTATATCACCCATATGTTTTATTGCTTTTGTTTTTTCCACTAGCGGTCTTGTCGATCCTTATAAAAACTTATATAACTATATGCCTATAAGGTCATGTAAAAATCCTATAAAAACTATAATTATAATATCAAATTAGCCTATAAAAACTATAATTATATGCCAAGGTCATGCAAATTAGCCTTATAATTAACATTATATGCCAAGGTTTAGTGGGTTTTTTTATATGCCAAGATCATGTCCAAATTAACATATATCTCGGTTGCATTAATTCAATTTTGTTAATACAAGAACGTGTAAATATATATTATATATATGTTAGAATTTAGTAAAATGTACAAATTCATTGTCAAAATTGTAATTTTTTTCACTGTCGGAGTGACAACTAAAAATGACCAAATACATGACCAATTGTTATGTGGTCATTTTTAGTCTAAATATCCCGCGACCAAATTTGGTCATTTATCTTGGTCGTTTTTAGTTGGTTTTTATCCCGTGACCAAAAGTGGTCATTTATCTTGGTCTTTTTTAGTTAGCTCACTTAAATTTATCAATTTTGGTCATTTATCCATTGAAAAAAACTATGGTGACCAAATTTTTTGGTCTCCTAGTCACTAATCTCTGATTTTCCACTAGTGAATATCATCCACTTACTCAAATCCAAGAGTTAAACTACCTAAAATTTTCATGAAAACCTGGGTTGGTCCACATTGATTTCGATTAATAGTATCCAATGTAAGACAAAATGCAACATGTATTTCTTTTACAAGGCATTGACATTAGGTATAATATACTCATCATCTGAATCCTTTAGATCACTAAAAGAAGGGCGCACATGTTATTCTTGTGTAGGTTGAGTTCAAGAAGGCCCAAGAAGGTCACAACCCATCTTAGGAGGTCACGGTTATAGTAGCACTAGGAAAGGTGTTTGCAGCTGTAATTATACGAAGTAAAGCTAGCACTCGGTTACAATCAAGTAGCATTTTTTCTGGTGATAAAGGGGGAATGAGAAAAATCCATCAACATAGAGCACCTAAAAGATGGATTTTGCATCAACTTTGGAAAGAAATATTGGTGAATACCTGAAATAATAGTTAGAGCATAGAAATAGGAATTCTGAACAATACACACTTATTTCAGATATGAAGGCTAAAGTTAGCCATACACTTCATTAAACTGGTTGATGTTTGTAAACCTTTATAGACCTTCTCTTCAGAAAGTCAACCATGATTTACTAATGTAAACCATTGTGTTTTAAAGTTATCCGTAATCACCCATGGTTCTCTAAAATAATCTTTCCTTAAGCAATAGAGACACATGCTTATGTATGGTCAAACTTAGTTGACCATCTTCAAGCATAGTCAACCATGAATACCATAGTCATATACAAAATAAAAAATGAATATTTATATATTTACTTAATTTATCTATGTTATTTTATTTCAAATAAGTAAAATTAACCTGGATCCTCTTGGTATTTTTATTATTCTTATTTGTATTACTTGTATAAATCATTAAACTTAATAATAATAATAATAATAATAATAATAATAATAATAATCCCCACATGTGGGTGTCCAAGCAATGAAGAAGCACAAATAGAGAGAACATTATAGGAGACAAGTGTAGAGCACTCTTACCATGGATTCTCATGATAATTAAAGAATAGAGAAGAGGTAATTTGGTAGCTCATGACAATTATGACAACAAGGATAGAGGAGGAAGAGGACATCATGGGACTGAGCTTCAATCAAACGATGATGGAAGCTTAGAAGAGATTGTACGTGGGAATATTGAAACCACAATGAGAGATTGAATTGCTCATTATATCCAATTTTAGAGCTATCATTACCTAGGCCCAAGGGAATAATGGATGCGTAGAATATTTTTGAGGATTTATGTGTCTTAGAGCTCTGCCTCCCCCATATTGTTGAGTTCCTTTGACTTGGGGTCAAACCCTCTAACTAGTAAGTTCGAATAAATGGTGACTAAATGAATGAAATGAAAAAGGTTACAGAAAGATACAGTTCCAATTGGGCCTCTACCACCCACTAGGGAGTAGTTGAAGAAAGCCCAAGATGCCCATTACTTTAAAAAATATGTTCATATAAGGTGAAAGAGGAGATGGACACAAAAAACAAAGAACTATGGAACAATATAATTATTTTCCAAGAGATTGAGGAATTGGAGACCTTGGTTTCGTGGATTCAAGACCCATGTACCCCTTCTCGCGCATGTCAATGTATGAATGATCTATTGTGTCTTTCTGGATCGTGAAATTCCTTCTAGACAAACTCATGATAGGTTGCAAAAAGGAAATTGTTGATATTAAGAGGGAGAATGGTTGGCCACATGAGGACAGATGGATGCTTGAATGATTCCTAAGAAAATAGACATGAGATCCAAGTTAATTAGGGTTCAATTCATTCCTTGGAATCTAGTTGTAGGTATTGCTCCATACAGTCCTTGGATTATCCATGATGCAGGCCTTTTGATAGCTAGCAAGAAACATGAGTGCACTCTTATGCAGACTACCAAGTTCTTGAGTTCTTAGTATTATTATGCATTCTTTGTTTTTTGTCATTGTTCATAGCACTAAAAGCATATCTCTTGGAGCTATCACCTAATTAAGGGTGTTGTAGGTTTAAATTTTAGTTTCAAAACAATATGTGTTATGAATTTTCTATTCCTTCTAGTCTCCCTCCTTTGGGATTATTACTTAGTTTATGAACGAATTATTGGAAAGGCAAGGTCTCCTTCAACTCTCACATTATGTACTATGTACATATTTTTTACTTGTTAATATATAATTTCATGATTCAACGATCATT
This sequence comes from Pseudotsuga menziesii, assembly GCA_001517045.1. Lineage (NCBI taxonomy): Eukaryota > Viridiplantae > Streptophyta > Pinopsida > Pinales > Pinaceae > Pseudotsuga > Pseudotsuga menziesii. The sequence continues at coordinate 449,272 of LPNX010494959.1, read as the reverse complement.
CACCATCCGTTTTCTTCTCTTTTGTTGTCAACTAGTAGTGGTAATCCGAAAAGTTGGCATACCTTATACTAATCGTGCCAAAAATTTACAGGCTCAGGGAGGGTTAAGAAAAACAAGATAAAGGTTAGTGAAGCTGAAATGTGATAAGTTTTGTATTTTGAAACAATATCTTTATTGGAAAGATCCTAGTGGTGTTTTACTCAATTGCCTCTCGGAGAATGAAGCTAAGCATACTATGAAGGAATTTCACAAGGGCGATTGTGGTGGGCATCATTCCTGGAAGGTGTCTGCAAAAAATATTTTGAAAGGTGGTTACTACTAGCATTCAATGTTTTCATATGTTTACAAGGAGAATACTACATGTCACCAATGCCAAATATTTGATGGTAATAGAAAAGTGGTTCCACTCCCTCTCAATCCATTATCAATAGAAGCATATTTTCAGTAGCGGGGATTGGATTTTATTGGGGAAATAAATCCAAACTCCTAAGGACAACATAGATGGATATTAAAAACAACTTACTACTTCACTAAGTGGATCGAAGCAATACCTACAAGAAGGGACACAGATGCAGTAATTATGGGTTTCCTTGAAGAAAATATTTTGGCTAGGTTTGGTTATCCCATAAGGATTGTGACAGACAATGATCCTACTTTTAAGTCTAAAAAGATGATAATCTTTTGTCACAATTATCATATCAGTCTCAATCATTCCAGTTCTTACTATCCACAAGGTAATGGTCTTGCAGAATCCTCTAACAAAAGTATGGTGAGGATAATCAAGAAATTGTTGGAAGATAACAAAAGGGATTGGCATAAAAATCTGAGAAATGCTTTGTGGGATGATAGAATCAACACAAAAATGCCAATTGGAATGTCACCGTTTCAATTAGTATATGTAGATTAGGTGGTTGCTCCAGCATCTTTGGGAGTTCTAGTCATGAAATTATTACAGAAGCAACAAAATGAACAAAATCATACATAAAAAATAATAAACTAGAACATAGAATTGAATGAGGTGAGGGACAAAGCATATGGTAAAGTACAAATACATCAAGAAAGGATGAAGAACACTTTTGAATGAAAGGTAAAGGAATAAAAAATTTATATTGAGGATTTAGTTTTGATGTGGGATTCTCCTAGGGAAGATAAACATGGAAAATTTGATCACATGTGGCTAGGTCCTTATATCATTGTAGCATACAGATGAGAGAATGCATTCATTCTACAAAATTAGAATGGGTCTCAGCTAAAAGGAGGTCCGTCAATGGAAGGTTTCTCAAACATTACTTATCCCGAAGGAGGAGGTAATTTTTGTATCGAAGTTGTATATATTTCTTTACTTTTCTAACAGTACGGAGGGTGAGACAAAGGATTTGAAGCCCGAAGAGAAGGCCCTAATATCTAGATTGGTAGCCATGTTTATATTTTTATTTACTTTTACTCACAAAAAATAAGAAATTTGAGGTCTAGAATGTTGAGAGTTTCCCAATATATTTGGCACCTGGTCTCTAGGGAGTCTTTGCTAGCTCATAGGGAGGATATCATCCCGAGTTGGAGCCAGTTGTTAGCACAATCTTTAAGCTAAGAAATTGGTAAGGTATATGGCGATTTAAAGGAGGAACAAGTTTTGTAAATTTTCATGTCATATGACCTTAATTTTTTTTTATAAGGGTATGCAGGTGTTTGAAGCGACATTTCTAGATTAAAAATGCCAAATATTTACAGAAATTATGATTTTTTACCATGAAATGCACGTAAATGAATAAATTTTCTTTTAATGAATGATGATAGAAAATGTTGATGTATTTGTAACTTTGTAACGTATTCACTTGTATATTTCCTATTGTATTTCATTATACCTCGACACGGATGTTTGTTCCTCCGATCGAGCGAGTCATTAATATAATAAAGTCATGTAAATTCATTGAGGTTAACCCTCCATTGTAAGTCATAGGAATAGTCCTTACAATTGAGTTGTATTAGGGTTATTAGACTTTGCTAGAGAAGTCAACCCTGTAGAGTAATTGTCAAGTGGAAAACAAGTATAAATAGAGAGTGAGACTCTCTATTTGAAACATGCACTCTCTCAACCATAGCACATGAGTGAGAGAGGAGGATCTTGCACAAGTGAGAGAGAAAAAAGTTGTTGGAGATCATCTTTGTATCTTTGGGTTTTAGTTTTGTTATTGGTGTTCATTCTATCTCTGAGGAAGTTGCGGGGTTTTCTCCTTTATGGTTTCCCTGACGAAAATTCTTTCTTTCTCTTGTCTCTTGTGATTATTGTTGTGCATGTTATTCTCTCAAATTAGATCCTAGATAATATTGATTAAATGATAAAATTATATCATGGTATCAGAGCTAAACTGAGAAGAAGACAGTGTGGAGCTGCGGGAACTAGGCTTTCCTAGTTGAAAGTGTTCTCTCCATAGATCATCCAGAAAGCATGGATTGGATAACTCACCTCACTAGGGCGCATCTATTGGTGGTAGCAGTTTTTGAATCAGAGAATTTTGACTGTACAATCGAAATATAGCTACAATGGAAGCTAATGGAAATTAGGGTTTTATACATGGAAACACTAGAAGACTGAATTTAGTAATACTAGAACATTCTCTATAATGCGAGATTGGAGAAGGCTCAGAAGCCAAAATTTTTACAGGACGAAGAGAAATTTGTGGTGTACACTTTCTAAAAATTTCAGCCTTAGATTCGCTATACTTCAAGAGATATGGTTCCTACAAATCAGGGTTCCAACCTTCTGGAGAATATAGTCATAAACATGTGACCTAAGGTGATTTTCGATATCTCGGGATAGGAAGGTCGAAATGAAATTTCGTAAGATGATGTAATTAGGGAACGAACTATAGTTTCCATGGTAAGTTTTTCAGATATGGAATGTGAAATAGTGAGACAAAAAAGTCTGTACAAGTTCTCTATCTTGAAACTTCCCCAGAATGACCACCTTGGGAAAATCTTAATAAGTTGCACTTGGAGAATTCATTTCTTCTATAACCTATGAGGTTGGAAAAAATACTTATCAAGATATCGCGGTGAGAAGTCTCAGACCTAAAGGATTTGAAAATTTAGAGATATAACAGAATAAATACCAGTCATTTATGTAGAAGGAATTGGAAAACTAGGGATTCTTGTTTTGAGAGCTTTCGTCCACTGTTTTCAGAAAAGGAGTACATTGGACATATTTCCTTGAAGGGGACCATATTTATATCTAATTAGAATTTTGAAATTCCAAGTTTTTAAATTATATTTTCTCTAAAAAACCCTAGATAAGTGAGCTCCACATTCAGGACAGACACCTCAAATTGGTAAGATCTAAATTTTTGCTTTTTACATTTGAGGTTCTCATTTCAAAATGACTAATCACACTAGCTTGATGACAAGCTTGTTCAAGATGAAAAATTTCAAGTATGGAAGTATAGGAACTCCATGATCCTTGAATAAATTGACTTAGATCAGTATTTTAGTAAAGAAGTTCTAAGAGACAGAGGGAGATGAGGCTAAGGCGAGAGCCATGAGAATAATTGCAGAATCTATTAAACATCATCTCATCCCTCATGTGTCATCCTTGAAGACACCAAAAGGAAGTGTGTGATGCTATGACGAAGAAATTGAAGAAGAATAAGATATTTTTATAACTACCTTGAATGGCCTCCCAAGAACATGGGATTCATTCAATGGATGAATGTGTGCCAGAAGGAAGTGATGACCTTTAGAAGACTCTTGGAAGAGTGCACACAAGAATAATCTCGACTCATAATAAGAGAAGAGAAGATGGGAGCAACTAAATATCAAGCTCTCACAATTCAAAGAATATCCCTCAAGCGATGATGAATATGAAGTACTCAATTCTTGAAGAACCTCTTATCCATCTTAGCATTTGAATAATAAATGATGATGTCATGAATGAAGAATATGATGAAGCTGAAGGCTAAAAAAGGAGTCTACCCACGAAACAAATACAGATATGTATTTAATTTATCTTTTCCTATATATCTAGTTGTTTATATGACATTGTTTAGTTGTTAAATGTATTATGCATGATAGAATGTCTCCATTAATGAAAAATATACTACTAATATGCATGTTATGGGTAAGTAGCATATAGTGCTATACAACGCTCCATTGCTACTTATCTAGGATGAAACCTCTTTGCTGACATATTGAGATTAGTGCACAATCTAATAAATGTTATGGTAGAGATCGAAGGGATCTGTAAAGTTTTTGTGTATACGAGATATGGATGAATGTTGTATTGGATAGAATAGTTGCATAATTATATATTTATGCATAAGAATTTTCCATTGTGAATATGTCTTATGAAATGTTTCTAACGATACAACTGGTGCATTTGAATTGTAGGAAAGATTGCCTACAATTGCCTACAAGAAAAGAAGGATGAGACCTATTTCGAAGAACAAGTGACAACAATTCAAGAAGAATGATGAATGAAACATCACGTACAATCTCCTAAAAGAAAAGAAGGATGAGACTTGTTCTGAAGAACAAGTGATGACAGTTCAAGAAGAATGATGAATGAAAGATTGCGTACAATCACCTCCAAGAAGAGAAGGATGATACTTGTTCTGAAGAACAAGTAGTCTAGAATAAGGTATCGAGACCTGAAGGGAATTCCATAGTGTCTTCCATATGGATCTACAAGATCCAGCATGCAGTAGATGGAAACATCATGGGATACAAGGAAAGATTCATAGAACATAGCCTCTCATAGAAAGAAGGAATAGGCTACGTAGAGACATTTGTAGCCACTAGGAGTTGAGACACATGATAGGAAGACTCATGTGTGCAAATTAAAGAAGGCCTTGTAGGAGCTCATAAGGATCCTAGGGGATAATACTTACATGAGGATCTTGAAGATCACCTAGAGTGATGAAGATATTAACCTTTACTACAAGGTTGAATATGAAATCCTATAGAGGATGAAAAGATCACAGATGGGTGTGAGAATAAATTTTGAAAAGGTTCAACATAAAGGAACTTGGTATCCAGTGATGCTAGATGTATACATAGAATATTAGTAGTAGAGGAATCCTACTTTTCACTCCAATACAAAAGTTTCAATACATATAGTACAAAAGGAAGAAGGAGAATGATGCTCCACTTTAGAGGGAGTGACTGCAGAAGATTCTGAGGTTCAACATGGTACGATATGATGGACAGATTACTTATGGCTCAAGGCTTTACTGAGAGTATACAGGATTCCAAACTTTAACTCAAGGTTGAATACAGAGGACCAGTGATGCTCCTGTTATATGTCGATGACTTGTTCCTAACAAGAAAAGAGGAACTCATTAAAGATGCAATAAGGATACTTGTTGTCGAGTTCGAGATGAAGGACTTGGGTATGATGCATTACTTTCTAGGCATGGAGGTGTGGCAGAGTGAAAATGGAATCTCCCTTGGACAAGGTAAGTATGCAATGGAGATCCTGAAGAGGTTTAGGATGATGAACTGCAAGGCCATGTCCACACCTATTGCATAAAACCCAAAGCTATTGAATGATTATGCATTAGAAATGGTTGATGCCATGATGTATCATCAAATGATTTGTTCATTGACGTTCTTGAAAAATACGAGACCAAACATATACTTTGTTGTGAAAAACCTGAGCCATTTCTTGAAAGATTCAAAACATGCTCACCTAGTTGCAAAGCATGCAATGAGGTACCTAAAGAGTACAGTTGAGTATGATACAAACCAGAATACTAACCCGCATGGTTATGTTGATTCGGATTCGTAGTGACACTGAGAAGAAGAGAACCTTGGGATGATTCTTCAGTTTGAGATCCAGTATGGGCTATTGGTTTGTACAGATGGATTCCTGCATGGCACTGAGTATAGTCGATAGAGGAGTAGTGAAGCTCTAGTATGTGATATAGATTGAGATCTCTGAAAAGAGGAAGTGATGAGTTCTAGCATAGCTGGCGAGACAGGTTTTTTTAGCATAAAATATTGGCAAAGCTCATAGGTTGCTCAATCGTGATTAGTCATGTAGGTTTTCCTCGGATGTAATTAGTCTTGGCGAAGCTCGCAGGTTATCATTGGATGTAATCATCCCTAATGTGATTCTATGCTACAAATGGCCATAGTGAAGTTTGAGTACTTCAAAGATAAGCTTGTTGTTCTTCAGATTGATGTTCCTTTTAAGGGGAAGTGATGAGTCCAAGAGCCTTTCTGACAGGTGGAAGGTTGGGTCTCCCATGGTCAGATGTAAGTGCAAATCCTTTCTGATAGTGTGGAAGGATGGGCATCCCATGGTCAGATGTAAGTGAATAGCCTTTCTGACATGGTGGCAGGCTGGGACTCCCGTGGTTAGATGTAAGTGCTTGAACTTTCTGACATGGTTGAAGGATGGGCTTCCCATGGTCATATGTAAGTGCTGAGCCTTTCTGACATGGTGGCAGGCTGGGCCCCCCATGGTCATATTTAAGTGCTGGGCCTTTCTGACACGGTGGAAGGATGGGCCTCCCATGGTCAGATGTATGTGCTAGGCCTTTCTTACATGGTGGTAGGCTAGGCCTCCCATGGTCAGATGTAAGTGTCGGGCCTTTCCGACATGGTGGCAGGCTGGGCCTCCCATGGTTGGATATAAGTTTTGAGAACTACATTCAACATGAAAAATATTCGGCTCTGTATAACTTCCCATGATGAGAAGAATTGAGAGATAACACCATTTGATCAAGATAGCTGGAGAAGTGATGATGATGATCGAGCTTTGGTGATGATCCAGCTTTGATGATCATCTAGTAATGAATACTTGTGCTGATGAACTATCTCAAGAGAATACCTTCCTAGTTAACAGGGAGTGTTGATGTATTTGTAACTTCAGAATGTATTCACTTGCATATTTCTTATTATATTTCATTATACCCCGATGAAGATGTTTGTTCCTCCAATCGAGAGAGTCATTAATATAATAAATTCATGTAAAGTCATTGAGGTTAACACTCCATTGTAAGTGGGGGAAGTAATCCCCACAATTGAGTTGTATTAGGGTTATTAGACTCTCCTAGAGAAGTCGGCCCTGTAGAGTAATTCTCAAGTGGAAAACAAGTATATATAAAGAGTGAGACTCGCTATTTGAAACATACACTCACTCAACAGTAGCACATGAGTGAGAGAGGAGGAGCTCGCACAAGTGAGAGAGAGCACAATTATCATAGATAATCTATGTATCTTTTGGTTTTACTTTTGCTATTGGTGCTCATTCTATCTCTTAGGAAGTTGTGAGGCTTTCTCCTTTATGGTTTCCCCGAGGAAAATTCTTTGTCTCTTGTCTCTTGTGATTATTGTTGTGCATGTTATTCTCTTAGATAAGATATTAGATCATATTGATTAAATGATAAAATTCTAACATAAATAGATACCCTAGATGTGGAGCGGAAGAGATCAAAGGCCAAAAATCATTTCTTTGAAGGAAAATCGGGAGCGGAAAGGAGAAAAATGAAAAGTTTTGGCCACAGAAAGTTCACATCGTGATTTCCTCCTTCCGTGCTATTAGATATGATAGCTCAAATCACTTCTAACCAATATCAATGGTCCAAAAAGAATAGAGGAGTAGAGATCAAAAAGCGAAAATGCATAGTTTTTGTAGCGAAAAAGTTAGAAGTCCAATTTTTGAAATTCATTTTCTGCTAAAAGCAGAAGTGGAAAGGGAGAAGAGGATAAGGAAGAATTGCAGTCGAGAAGGTTAGAAAATATGCATTCCGCTTTCCACTAAAGGTGGAAGCGGAAAGGTCAAAACCGAGCTCCGAGAAAATTGAATATCCATTTTTCGTGAAAGGAAGAGGCAGAAAGGTGGAAGAGGAAGAGGATAAATTTCCATGAAGAAGGTTGGAGGATCCTCATTCTACTAATAATGGAAGAAGGGTGGAAGAGGAAGGGAGAAAATATAAAGTTCTTTGTTATGAAAGGTTGGAATTTTGATTTCCATTTTTCAATCCCACAACTTCATCTCAGATCAACGTCTGAGGATGAATCTGGTGGAGATCGACGGTGCAGAAGGCTAAATGGCAGAAAGGATAAGGCAGGGGTGGAAAGATATAAAATTGAACCATGAAGAAGCTATCAACCCATTTTTCGTTTTCCACAGACCCCAGATTGACATCCCATAATGAATCTTGAGGTAAGATCTACGGTCCATAAGCTATTCACAGGTAAAATATAGGGAATGATAAAAAATTGTTGTAGGTGATGCATAAATCCTCTCATCAGTCATTTTTAGCAAGCGATCCCGAGTCCCTGCTGTCAAAACTGCCCAATTGATCCACCATGCATGTTCTCGCGTGCTTATCTGTTTGATTTATGATCATGGAGGATCTTCAAGATCAACATTTTGTTTAGATTTTCAGTCTCATACTGCAACTGTTTTGGCTGTGTTTCGAGGTTGGTCTCGGGAGCTTAGGAAGCTATAAATATACCCTCAATAGAGGCAGACAGGGTTGGAACCTATAAGTATTTTGTGTTATGCATTTTTTGATCTATTGCTAATAAAATTACAGAGCCAAATTTTGGTTTTATTGTTGTAGAGATTCATGTGTAATTCGTAGTTATAGTTTGTTATTTCCTTTCCTATGTGCATGTTTCTTCTGTTAAACATTGCATTATGTGTTCTTCATATCTTAAATAAGTGTGCAATAGTTCTGAATTCACATTTCTATGCTCTGACTATTGTTTCAAGTATTCACCAATCTGTCTTTCCAAAGTTGATGCATAATTCATTTTTTAGATGCTTTGTGTTGATGGACTATTCTCATTCCCCCTTTATCACCATACAAATTGTTATTTGACTGTAACCGAGTGCTACCTTGCATTTCTAGAATTCCACTTGCAAATTGCTATGTGATTCATGATTATTTGTGACTCCATAGCCCAAGATATGCTTTCCATGTTTCAACCACCAATTCAATATAAATTTTGTTTCCATTTTATATTTGGCCCTGTTAAAAAGTTGTGAGAGATCCCTCTCTAGAAATGAAGAATCCAACTCTCTTTATTAAAGTGGTTGTGGAGGAATAATCCCATGGTAACAATAGAACCACTTTAAGAAAGGGAGATGGATTCTTCCTTTCTAGAGAGAGATCTCTCACAACTTTTTAACACGTCCATCTATAAAATGGAAACAAAATTTAGATTGAGTTGGTGGTTGAAAAAGGGAAATCATATATTAGGCTATGGAGTCACAAATATTCATGAATCACATAATAGTTTGTAGCTGGAATTATACAAAAGAAAGGTAGCACTCTGTTATAGTCAAATAGCAGTTTGTCTGGTGATAAAGGGGGGACGGGAACAGTCCATCAACACGAAGCACCTAAGAGATGGATTCTGCATCAACTTTGGAAAGGAAGATTGGTGAATACCTAAAACAATAGTGAGAGCACAAAAATATGAATTCTGAACTATACACACTTATTTCAGATATGAAGCCTACACATAATGGCGACTTTAACAAGAGAAAATGCACATAGGAAAGAAAATAACAAACTGTAACTATGAATTACAAAGGAATCTCTATAGCAATAAAACCAACATTTGACTCTGCAATTTTATTAGCAATAGATCACAAAATGCATAACAAAAAATACTTATGAGTTCCAACCCTGTCTTCCTTTATTGAGGGTATATTTATAGCTTCCTAGGCTCCCAAGACCAACCTCGAAACAAAGCCAAAATAGTTGCAACATGAGACAGGAAATCTTAACAAAATGTTGATCTAGCAAATCCACAATGATCATAGACCAAATAGACAAGCACGCGGGAACACGCATGGTGGATCAGTTGGGAAGTTGTGACAACAGGGACTAAGGCTCGCTTGTTGAAAACGACCGATCAGAGGATTTGTGCCTGACTTGCAATAGTTTTTATCCTTCCCTCTATTTTACTTGCGAAATTGCTTTTGGACCGTAGATCTTACCTCAAGATTCATTCTAGGCCGTCAATCTAGGGTCTGCAGAGAACAAAAAACGAGGTGATAGCTTCTTCGCACTCCAATTTTATATCTTTCTTCCTTCGCCTTATCCTTTCTACCATTTGGCTTTCTGCACCGTCGATCTGTGTCGAATTCATCCTCAGTCATTGATATGAGATCAAGTTGCAGGCTACAGAAAACGGAAGTCAGAATTTCGACTTTTCATAACAAAGAACTTCATATTTCCTCCCTTCTTCTTCCGCCTTTAGCAGAAAGCGGAACACAAATCCTCCAACTTTCTTGACCGAGATATCTCCTCTTCCTCTTCTGCCTTTCACATAAAATGAATTTTCAATTTTCTCGGACCTCAGTTTTGACCTTTCTACTTCTGCATTTTCGCTTCTGCATTTAGCGGAAGACGTATTTTCCAACCTTCGTGACTGCAATTCTAACTTTTTCGCTTCTTCTTTTAGAGGAAAAGGCCGCTTCTGCCTTTCCACTTCTGCTTTTAACGAAAAACGGATTTTGGAAAGAGGACTTCGACGCCATTAATATAAGATATGCCAAGTTTGGTCAATAAACTATGAGTTTTTTTATTTTTATTTTAATTTTTAAATGGATAAAATGACACTTATAAAATGAGAAATAAAATAAAAATAAACATATTTTAAAATTTAAATTACATTTGGAATATATTGCAATTGAAAATAATTAAAATATTTAATAATTACTTGCTTCTTAATAATTTTTAAATACTTTTATTATTTTTAGTTTAAATTGATATTAAAAATATAAAATTATTTTTAACCTCTCAAACTTTAAAATTAAATTATAAAAAACAAATCCATTCAAAACCAAAATTTAAATCAATCTATAATTAAATTTGAAATCGAGATGGGAAGCTAATTAGCTACGCAAAAACCTGAGATGTGAATAAATATGTAATGTAAAAATAAAATCCGTATGCCTCTAAGATTCAATTTAAAACAATAAACTTAGAATCCTTTGAATTAAGTTAAAATATATAAATGTACGTTTCATAAAATTGACGGTGGATGAAAGGAAATGAACCTGAACTGAAATACATGTGATATATATCTCGACTATCTCGTATGCTTGAGGACACAGCAAGTTCCATGGCTTCTTGTTTCCGCATCCCTTTCGCCTGTGAAGGAGCAGCTCAATACCACTCATTCCCTTAGAATTCCAAGTAATACAGCAACCATATACGAGGAAAGTGACGCTCTTCCAGAAGCAGCAGACGAGAATGGTCAGCCAGGCAAAGATGAGGTGTGTGAAGGGATATTTGATCATGAAAGCAGAGATGAGCAAACTGGCTCTCCTCCGCGGCTTCATGCAAGAAATGAAAACAGACTCCCAGAGCCAATACCGCATGAAGAACGGGGCAAGGCCCTCGAGTTGAACGAAAGCGAAGGGAATGACCTAAATGAAGATGAAGACGATGATGATGAGTACTACAGTACAGCAGATGAATTTGAAAGTTATCAAGACTGGCGGAGAGAAAATCTGGACGAACCAGATAGAGAGGTTGGGCAGAGCAGTTACAACTTTGAAGGCTACTATAGCGAAGAACAAGAAAATTTGATCGCGAAGGATCTTTATGACATCGACAGAGACGATGGACTTGCCATGTTTGAAGAGAAAACGCCGGGAAGGATGCATGATCGTAAGAAACGGGAAAGGACCGATCTAGGCTTCACAGTCGATGGTATGTTACCATCATTTGAGGCCAAGAAACATGCGACGAATAAAGACGGAAGCCATAACGTTGGAATCCGCGAACAGGACAGTATTCCGAATCCTAATAGAGGTGATCTGCTGATAACCCGTCCTTCCAAAGAAAAATACGGTTATCTGCCACAGCTTCACGGGGAACTTGCTAATTCTATGGGCGTTGTTTTGGGGAATAGTGAAAAGCGGCAAGATATCTGTGGGCAATTAATTTCTCATTCCGTTGATCGTAGTTCAGATGAAAGCCATGATAAAGGTATTGATGGCTCAGGCTTATCCCCTTCTGGTGAGACGAAGAAAGTATTTTCTTTGTGGGGCGTTGACATTTATGAAAAGGATTTGAAGGATAATCCGGAGGATTTTCAATCTTCTAAGCCTAAGAGTGCTGAATCTGATGACCAACAAGTGTAAACAAGTCCAATTAAATCTGTAGTGAAAATCCATGGCTCATTTCTCCAAATCAAATCAGTGTAAACAAGTACGAATAAATCTGTAATGAGAATCCATCACCCATTTCTTGAATTCAGATCTTTTCTTGTTTTACGGTTGAAGAAGATTTATTTTTTTGTGAAAACATGGCGGTGAGATTTCACAACATGAGATGCATTTGATTATGATGAAAGCATATTGCATAATGAATATCAAATCATTTGTACATAAATAAATAGGTTACATAAGCAATGCAATCAATAGTTATTTTGATCGTGAACATCCATTCTTCAATACTTTTGCCAAGTTCTCCATGAACATTACATAATTACTTCTGTATTTTCTTTGTTTTTTTGCTTTTCAGTTCAAACAGTTTGTGTACTGTGTGAAACCAGGCTTCTCAGATTGGTAGGCCGTGAAGCCAAATTCCGGATCCCTCGGCCAACAATTTTAGGGAACATCTTATCCTATTGCCCATGTGATTTCCATAGGATGACACAACTCCCCTTAAAAGTTTGTGGTATGGAAATCAATGACGACCTCAGGAGATCAATCTTTCAAACGTTCTGGGAGTCCATCCAGCCTTCCGCTCACCGAACCCGGCCTAGGCGAATCTACTTTGTACTATGCTAGGGTTTCATCCGCTTGCATTTCTTGCCAGCACTATTCTTAAAGTGAAATCACTGAATATTGCTCATGAATATGACAGAAACAACAGCTAAACGAATAGTTTCATACAAGGATCTGCTTTCTGTTACTATCTTCCGAAGAAAAATATAGGTTTCTCTGGCAAATCGTCACTGGTATTCATCAAGAGGAGCACCCCTTCATCTTAAGCCGAGTAGGCTAACCCTACGAGCAAGTTTTTCTTTGATAGCCCATCGCGAGTCAAATGATTCATAACCTGGTGGTGACCAAAAGGAGATTATCCTTTCGGGCTCATCCCGAGTCAAATGATCAATTCCATGGCATCACTACCAGAATAGAACAGACTTCTTTCAAAACTATTGTCCTCTATGGATTTCTCGGATTCCCAAAAGATAAAACAAAAAAGCCTTCAGATATGGTAGAGAACGAGTCATGATGGAGCAGTATAAGAGAGCCAGAACGCCCCCGATTCCTCGGATAGCTTTTAAAATGTCATTTAGTTTACAAGAAGAGATCACTTTAATGGTTGAAATTACATTATTATACCTGCCTCAGCAGGTATATTGTAATCGTTTGAATTCAAACCCCTTTGACTTTTGGTATTACTTGGTGCATATTGATGCATATTTAAAAGATTAAAATCTCTAATCAAAGTTTAACTTTGTAATATGAAAAATAGCAATTTTTAAATATTTTAAATTTTAATAAAAATATTTGTATTTGCTATTTTGTCAACTTCTAATTGGCCAATAAAAGATGATGTCAGCCTTGGAGTTTGGTATCTGGTTTTCACTTGACACATGGCTATTATGACATCAGCATTTATTATATTTTATTATTATGTTATTTATAATTAAAACAGTCAGCAGATCCATGACTTCCGAGGACTGGTGGATTTGGCGTTTGCAGGTGTGTGGGTAAATTCACGGACATTATTGAACAATCTGACTGTGCTTTCCTATGAAGTCCTCCATGAAAACTGAAACCCAACCACTGCAAAACGCATGAAAGAACCCTATTTCTTCAAGCAGAGGCGACAGTTACTCTTGAAGGCCGAGCATTTTCTTCTGTCCGCACTCAACTTCGATCTGGTTATCCAAACCGCATATAAACCCCTCGCTTGCGCCCTCAAAGAGTTCAATGTATTCCAATGGCATTCGAAGTTTGCACAGGTTTCTTGGAATTTTGTAAATGATGGATTAATGACCACGGTATGTCTCCAGTTCAAACCCCTGCAAGTTGCTGGTGCGGCTTTCTATCTTTCACTTCAGCAATTCGTCTTGGAGTTGACTTTGCAGAAATCTAGAGAAATTCATCCCTCTACCAGTAAGTCACTATTTATACAGCGGAAAGATAATCTTTTTATTTGACTTTTAATACAGCGGAATGGTAATCCATTTTAGTTTCTGCGCAGACGTAATGAAGCTCTTATTCAGGAAATTAGTAAAGCTGTCCCTGGCTCAAATGATTTGAGCTTCAAAAGCCAACAGTTCAAACCATGGCTTGTCTGTGGAAGCAGCATTGGTCTTACTGGCGAAATCCTCAATACAACAGCGTTCGATGCTTGTTCACACTTGCATGTGGTTTGCTTTTTGGCACCACATTCTGGAGAATGGGCCGGAAAACGTAAGCATTCATTTCAGCTACCAAGAGTATAACACTTCAATTTAAAACTCTTGTTAACCGAACTTAACTTCGGTTCTTATTTATTATTTATGGATGGTTATAATATTTTCCAGGCACACGCAGCAAGATATATTGAATGCAATGGGATCCATGTTCGCCGCAATTCTGTTCATAGGTTTCAGTAATGTTGTCTCTGTGCTACCGGTAGTCGATGTTGAAAGAACAGTATTCTACAGGGAGAAAGCTGCAGGAATGTACTCTGCTCTGCCCTATGCCCTTGCTCAGGTAAACACTCTAATTAAGCACTCTTTCATTGTCTCTGTAAAGTGCATCACCTTGCTTTTTCTCATCGCAAAGTTAGATTCATGATGAAATCATAAAATTATATTTGTGTCTGAGTCAGGTTTTGATCGAAGTACCAGACATGTTTGTGCAAACGGTGCTGTATGGAGTGACGGTTTATGCATTCATCGACTTCTGGTGGACAGCGGCTAAATTCTTTTGGTACTTTTATATGATGTTCTTCACGCTCCTTTACACCACATATTATGGTATTATGACGGTGGGTCTGACGGTGGGTCTGACTCCTAACGCAAGCATTGCTTCCATTCTCTCCACTGGCTTCATTGCAATCTGGATGGTTTTCTGCGGCTTCTTACTTCCACGTCCGATGAGTTTTTCTTATCAGTCTCTCCCTAATCAACTGATCACTCTCTCATCTTAATGTTTTTTCACGTCGATGGTTTTTTAATTGTTGCAGCGGATTCCTGTATGGCGGAGATGGTATTACTGAATTTGCCCCTTTGCATGGACTCTCTATGGACTGATAGCATCTCAATTCGGGGACAATTCAGATGAAATGATGATGGCCGATGGTACAAAACAACAAGTGAACAAATTCTTGAGAAGCCACTTTGGTTATAGGCATGATTTTATGGGACCAGTTGCAGTTGCTACTGCGTCATTCTCAATTTTATTTGCACTAGTTTTTGCCCTCAGCATTAAAACTATCAATTTCCAAATGGGATAGAGAAACATTATAATTTGTTTTCTGCCATGCAAACTACCGTTTGCAGTAATTGTTTTGCGCTCCGCATTAAAACTTTCAATTTCCAATCGAGCCGGCAAAATATTAGATAAAGTAAACAAGTGTTTAATGTATATATCATGTTTCAATATCCATTTTCAATATAAATAGGTGAGAGATACCAAAACGCAGACTGAAAAGAAAACCAACACGTATTATATATATATATAGTA